>LPNX011090740.1:202000-405371 GCA_001517045.1 Pseudotsuga menziesii | reverse complement strand
AAAACACAAAAAAATTAAATAACTCAAAAAAATTTAAAAAGAGAGGGTCGAGATTCGTTACCTATATCGCCATATGCCGATCCTGGTGGTAGCGGCATGTTCGGGTCCCCCCGAAAATCTATCCCTACATAGGGGTAGTCATCGATGGCAACTATCTGTCGTCGCCACCATGGAAAGAAGTCAACTGGATATGGGTTGGCCACCCTACCACCCCCCAATCTATGCATAGCATCTACCCAACACCATTGGGCCAGATCTCGAACCCCATGGAGAGGAACGTCCACTCTGGGGCTCAATCCTGGAACACGCTCAAAGAAAAACATGCTTGAAACCAAAGTTTCACACTCTTCCTATCTTGCACTCACTGAGCTGGTGTTTCATGTTGCTCAGTAGTGTAGTACTCCAGTCGTAGATCGTGGGTCTCATGCACTCCACTGCATAGAACATCAGAGGCCACGAGGCCTAGTGGAGTGATGCCAAGCCTGCTATCCTACCCAGTGTCAATAATATGGCCTTTAGGCCCAGCACCTGTATAGCATTGGTAGGGACTTGACTCCCCACCTTCTCGATGTCTGGATAATAGTACACTGCAATGTACTCGTTGATAGTCAGGCCACCTCCTAGCCCACCAGGAGAACGAAGGTTCACCACTTCCCCTCGTCTAGAAAGCCCTGTGAGAAAGTATATGTCCTCCACCTCTATGGTGAGGGACATCCCATCGATATGGAAGGACTTCGAGTCTGGATCCCAATAATCTACTAGCATCTGTAACAGTCTTGGTTTGGCCCTCAAACCACCAAGACACCAAAACTTGTAGAGTATGCATGCACGTAGAGCTTGTTGAGCCATTAAGTCGGCCCTTACTGCTTCCTCTACTTCACCATGCTCATGCTCTCTCCACTCTAGCACCATCCTGCACAAGAAATTGCAAAATTTCCCATTATTTTATTGAAAAAACCATATGTATGGCCTCATACACGACTGTTTTCAAAACAGCCGCGTATGTACGCGGGTTTGAGGCCATTTTCCATGTATATCCAGCCCTATATGCGGAAAAAACCTCAATTTCCACGTGGGCCGCAGCGCTCATTTTGGGATGGCATAAAAACCTCATTTAACCATGAAAATTCATAAAAATTGTATCAAAATGCAAGAGGAGAGCATGAGTAAATACCTGGAAGAAACGGTAGTGAATTCCGCCAGCTGGATCTCCTGGAATTTGCTGTTGAAAATCAGAGCTCAAATGGGTAAAAGTTTCAAATGATTTATAATATTTTGAACTTTTTACTATTTATAGAAAATTTTCAAATATTTGAAAATGTTTACCCCCTTTCCTATAGTTTTGACATTTTCTAACCATTTTGGACCGTTTTTGACATAATTTGTGATGTAGAAGACCTTTTTGAGTGTCGTTTCAGCCATTAGATTGACCCATTCGTGCCGATCTCAGGTATCATGTCTTAACTAGCATATAGGTTAGGTTTCATCACCGTTTGCATTTTGCATAACCTTATGACCATCTCATCATGACCTTAGGTACGAACCCACTCTATTATGTCACAGAACCTTCTTGCTGCTTTAGAAGTGCTATGATATGAGCGGTAGAGCTTTACCTTACATGGGTACCCTAGTTAGCGCCCTATTTGCATTTGGTGCCCATGCTGACATTTTCTCCTTTAGGGTGTGGGAGTCCGTTGTATAGTACTGCCATGACATTTCGCAAGAGCCTCATACTCCTCTTTATCTTTTGCTAGCCTATTTCCCTCAGGACTCCCTCATGTCAAGTTGTGAATGCATTATCATGAGCTTTGTCTGCCTTATTGAGATTTATGCCGGCTCCCATGACATTGTGTTTCAGCCATATAGCCCGAGCTTGTCTCATGTCTAGCCATGCAGAGCCATTTTTTATATCCTTCGCAGCTTGATTTCCTTTTTACCGGGAGGGGATCTTCCCCTGAGTGTCGATATCCTACACATGTACCCTTGCATTGAGCATAGGTATGTTCCACTGCTTGGAACTAGTTTGTTTTCCATTATGACACTCGTCTCCTCCTAGTTTGTAACTATAAAGCTATTTTATTCTTTTTTCAAGCTTTTTAAATAACTGAAAAAGTCCAAAAAAAATTAAAAAACCAAAAATCTGGACAAGGAAAGATGTTATCTGTGGCAGATGTCAAGTCGTGTCGCCTTCGAACAAAGCACTGTATATCACATCCATTGGTTGGGTTATAGTTTGACTTTAGGAGCTGTACTCATTTATCTGAGTTTATCTCCACTGACTGGTTAAGCTTCCAGTCCGTATGGAGCCTCTGTTGATGCCTCATGTGTCACAAAGATGTCCCAATTTGTATATTGAGTCTGTGCTGCCTTCATTCAGTCACCATACGCCGTTATGCTCTTTTTCGAAGGAAGTTGAAGCCTGAGTCGGCCATTCCTCAGTTATCTTGACTTTGCATGTCGGCCATTCCTGGTACAGTTACTAGTTCGTGCACCTTATGATCGAGTCCTTCCACATTATACAGCTTTGTTGAGTACCTCGTGTTGGATGATGGGGGATGCCTCAATTCCCTCCTTCTAGCGGATTTCATCCCATCGACTTCAGATCATTTATTCTGGGATTGGAATCTAGAGTCATTTTGAGTGCCTTGAGACTTGCAGTCATCAGTGGCAGGTTCTCTCGCCATCGACAGTTCTTGGGAATACATCAATGTCCCCTGATCGATGGATCCTCTCAAGTGTTCAACCTCAACACATTTATTCACACTTGTTAGTTTTCACTCTAGTACCTTGATTCCCATTTTCATTATCGATGGGTGATCTCGCGTCTGTTAACGGTATACATTAATGACCGGTAATCAGACGATGGACTACTATGTTCGACCTCGAAACCTCTATTCGCATAGTAGGACATGTACTCGTAGCGATTTGTGTAGAAGACTTTCCAGATTGGTGGCATCTCTTATATGATACCTCCTTGATCGTGCCAGTGTTCATGAGATTTCATCTCTCGTGACTTGATTCCAGTATATGTCAAATATTTCCAGCCACTACGGAGATCTTGATCTGTTATATCTTAGCCACTATGGAGATCTTGATCTGTTATATCTTTAGGCATTATGGAGATCATGGTCCTATGTACATCTTCATCATGGAGATTCTGATCTATGTATATTGTACGTGGCTATGACCACATATGTGATATCATGTATCATGCCTATTCATGGCCATTGTACTCTTATGTATCCGGGACTGCTATATGTATTTGCAGTTATATGCAGAGTTGTATTATTATACTATGTTGATTGGGTGGCTGGTCTTCCATTTTGGATCCTTCATCACTCCACTTCTGGGATGGACTTATAATGTATTTCGGCCATCGTATGACCCCTCTGACCTCACACATTATGGGGCATCTGTTATAGCTAATTTCACCACTCCAGGTGAATCACACTTTGTATGGCCTTCCCCTGTCCCACTGTAGACTCCTTAGACCCCATGGACCATTTTTTGTCCTTTGATGTTTCCTTGATCATCCCTAAAAACATATGAAAAATGATACATGGGACTTTTAAACCTATAAGCGTGTATATACGCGGTTTTGACCACTAAAACCACGTACATCGGGATGTGTGCATAATCCAAATCCTTTTGGAGTTTTCCTTGACATGGATCTGACTCATTTGACTCCTGGCCTTCCCTATGCCGTGAGATCGCTCAAATTCGACCTTTCATTACCCCTTTGAAAAGCTATATAAGGAACCCCTTGGTACATTGAAGGCATATTAAGAGAGAATTGAGAGCAAAGAAACTATAGTCCATTATTGCCGGAACTTATGCTTGAGTCTACATCCCTTTGTCCCTTGGAGCACTTTTGTGTTCTTCCCAAGCTTGCCTTTTTCTTGTGAGCTTGCTATCGAGAGATGGAGGATTGAAGTGGTGGAGGCCCAAGTGGGGGATTCAGTTTCTCCGGTTCGCAGACGTGCCGTCAGAGGTTGTATCTTGTAATCTCTGAATTATATTAATAGAAATATCTTTTCCTGTCCAATAATGTGTGTTTGAATGAATATTTCATCCATTGGATTATGTCAAATGCTTTTACATTATTGATTATATATGCTAGAATAGATCTAACACCATGATATATAGAATGCTTGTATTGTTTAATTGTTGTTGAGGAAGTAATATATCAATTCAAGCTGAAGATTGGAAAGCTCAACGGGGATCTACTTCAACCGTCCGGAATAAGGTACGAGGTCTGATCCTTTAGTGTTAGACATTTAATTTCTATTGCATATTGGAAAGGATTGATTTCTGGAGTCAAGCTGTCTGTTGTGGTACCCCAAGCCATAGGAATTTCTCTCCGTAACAAGCACTGGAATAGGAACACCTTTGGAAACATCTTCACCAACAAAGCCCTTTTGGAGCAGGTAATTGATCACCTACAGCAGCAGATCATTTCAAATGGAAGAATAGAGGAAGCTGCTCAGCAGGAACAAATTCTCTATTCCAAGATAGAGGAGCATACCAAACAAGAAGAGATCCTATGGAAGCATAAATCCAGAATCAAGTGGCTCCAAGAGGGAGAGAACAACACTGCCTTCTTTCACCACTCCACTATTCAGTACCGCATGCATAATCAAATTATCCACTTAAAAAACAATGCAAGAATCTCCTTTTATGGGAATCTCCTGGATGAAGATGATCATGATAGGGATGTGGCTCAGGAACATGTAAGATCTCACATTCCTTCCTTAGTTACAGTTGAACAAAATGTTATGCTCATGCGACCCACCACCCTCCAGGAAGTGGAAATAGCTATCAAGAAAATGAAGGAAGACAAAGCCCCTGGACCGGATGGCTTCATTGACAATTTTTCCACTCCTACTGGGATCTGCTCAAATATGATATATGGGAAATTGTGGAAGAATCTCGTTGTAAACAGAAGATCCTTTTGGATATCAATTCCACCTTCCTCATGTTCCTCCCCAAATATCCCAAAGTCTCCACCCCGACCAAGTTCAGGCCAATATCCCTCTACAACGTTCTCTACAGTATTATTACCAAAGTCATAGCCAACCACCTTAAAACCCTCCTCCCATATCTCATATCCCCAGAACAAACTAGATATGTGGAAGGACATTAAATCTTGGATGGAATCATTATGGCTCATGAGGTCATTCACTCCCTTAAGCTATCCAAAAATCCATGCATGCTTCTCAAGCTTTATCTCTCCAAAGCCTTCGATAAACGGAACTGGCCCTTCATCGAGAAAACCTTACTTGCCTTTGGATTCGATCACTCTTGGACAAAATGGATTCTCAATCTCATCACCACCACCTTATTTTATGTCCTTATTAATGGTGTCCCCTCCAAAACCTTCAAACCCTCCCATGGCATAAGGCAAGGAGACCCTCTCTCCCCCTTCTTTTTTATCCTCATGTCGGAAGGCCTGGGATGCATGCTTAACCAAGACAAGGCTCAAGGAAATCTAAAAGGTCTCTCCCTTCACGAGCACAACCCCCTTACCCATCAATAGTTTGTGGATGACAACCTACTTATGGGATACCCCTCAGTATAGGAATCCATTACCCTCAATAACATTCTTGCCACCTTCTCCAAATCCTCTGGCATGAACATCAACCTTGAGAAATTTGAGATCGTCTTTTTCAATACTCCACTCACCACTCGGAGGAATATTTACCGAATTCTAGGATTCAAAGCAACTAATATTGCTTCAAAATATATTGGTGTCCCCCTCACCGATTCAGCCCTCAAGCATTCTTCATGGAAGGGACTTCTCACCAAACTGGATCTCTGTCTCTCTCAATGGACCCTTCGCACAATTAACCTAGCTGGTCATCTGGTTCTCATCAAGTCTGTTCTCCAAGCCATGTCACTTTATCTATTTTCTGTCCTAGCTACCCCTAAATGGGTCCTCAAATCCATTCACTCGCTCCAGAGAAATTTTCTCTGGCAACGGGATAAGCATGCCCATCATTGGGCCATGTTTAAGTGGGACATGGTCTGTTGTACCAAAGAAGACGAAGGATTAGGCCTTAGAGATCCGGCACATAATAATGAAATCCTCAGTGCCAAAATCTGGTGAAATTGGATCACCAAAAATAGCATCCCCTAGGCATAGCTCTAGAATAAAAATTACGTCACTGACTGGCCTACTCAGAACTTAATCAGGTACTCGTAGGGCATTAACAACTCACTTATTTGGAATGCTTCCAATTCTCAAAGACCAATCATCCAACAACATAGTTTCTGGGAAATCCACTATGCATCTTTGACCAACTTCTGGACTGATTCCTAGAATCAACTTCGACCACTTGAAAACACTTTCAATCTTCATAACTTGCATGATTTATTCCTGATTCCTTCTCACGAAAAATTCCACACTTTCTGGGTTGCAAACACTCAACAGGATTTCTGGGAATGGATCACTCAGGACAAGTGGCACCCACTACATCAACAGGCCTACACTTATGAATTATGGGATGATATCCAATAGTGATGCATTCAATTCAGACATGGAAACAACATTCTCATATGGGGTTAGAAGCCCAGAGGTATGTACACCATCAAAGAGGCTCACCAACTCATCAACAGATCACCATAGTAGTCTGATCCTTGCTAGACAAAAATATGGGGAATCAAAACCTGGCCTAAAGTCACTACCTTTCTCTGGTTGTTTCTTCATAAGCGTACCCTTACTTGGGACTAGTGAAGGGGCTTCACCAGTCCCTCACAATGTCCACTTTGCAAGGAGCAATGGGAAACTCTGGATCATCTCCTTGATCAATGCCCCTTCTCCAATCAGTTATGGGACAATATTTCCTTTATCAGCAAAATAACTGACCGGTTCCAGGGGAACATCTCAGACACCATCAAGAAATGGCACACTCACCCCTATAAAATCCCCGTGCTTAATAAACTCTGGCAGCTTATCCCTAGCTTCCTCATATGGAATATATGGAAGGAGCACAATCTTAGGATCTTTGAGAGCAGAGAAAAAACTACAGAAAATATTTGCACTCAATTCCAACAGAATCTCAAGGATACCACTCGGCTCACCAGATAGCAAGATAAATATCTGCAATCCAACCCCTGAGAAAAGGAGATCCTAGAAATTGATTCACTCACCCTCCAGCTACCCTCATCACTTTCATCCCCCCCCCTCTTCACCCCTCCACTCCCGCCGCATGGTCCACCCCACCCCTAGGGTTATATAATCTCAACTTTGATGGGGCCTCAAAAGGTAACCAGGGAATGGATGGCTTTGAAGGAGTATTCAGATCAGATACTGGACAGATCCTCTGTATTTTCTATGGAAAAATAGGGATGGAAAGAAACAATGTTTCCAAGATGATGGGGCTTCTTCAGGGCATCAAAATATCCTTCTCTCAGGGTCTCCTCCCATATATTTTTGAGGGTGTCTCAGAACTATTTCTAAACATAGCTACCAAAATCCAACATTGCTCAAGTAGCACCAAGGTCTCCTCTTGTTGGAGATTGGATCTTGATATTCAACAATTAGTAGTTCTCCTCTCTCAGCCATCTACCATTACTTTTCAACACATTCGACACAAGGCCAACTCTCTTGTAGACAAAATAGCCAACTGAGGAGTTCTCTCACCTTCCTTTCTCCAGCAGAGCTCCCTTGCAGAGATTTCAAACATCAACTTTAGGAATGAATGCATCCAAATCGCTACAAATTATTTCTCCCTGGATACGGGTGATAAAGGACTCCCGGGTACACATTGCAGGGATGACAAGCCTCTACAAGCTACGGGGAATCCCTGCTCTCATGGATTCACTGACAGGGCTTTCCAAGGTGTACAACAGGCACCCACCTGCTGTCACAATGCGACACTAATCCATCTTCACACTGAAGGAACACATGTACATTCCTCCTCCTCCCTCCAAAACTGGCGGCACACCCAATTTTACCCTTCGGATGTGTCCTCTCTACAATTAAGGACTGGTACAATGAGATCAGTGTATTAATGGTTAACCATAGTTGGAATATGATTTTTCGTTGAGGGTTAAGCTCACCAAATTTCGACCTCCTTCTCCATTATTTCCCTCTGTTCCGCTCTGTAACCTCCTGCAAGCTCGTTCTCCTACAACTTCACCACCCTGCTCCTTCTCCTGCAACTTCACCACCCTTAGCTTCTTGGTACTCTGTTCATATCATGTCGCCATGACAACATGGTATTCCCTTGTGGGGACGTGCTCGTGATGGCGCCAACAATTCGAGAGCCACCTAATTCAATGCTCGGGACAACCTCGGTGTTTTTGATATCGAAGTGGCAGCTCCCCTGCGCGTGATGATGGCTGATTGGGAAGACAATATCACCAACTCTCTGTCAGCCTCCAATCAAACCACTAACCGAAGCAGGAATTATTGGTTGATCAAGGACTTGTTAACCCTCCTTGTCCTTCGCTCAATCAATATCCATGATGTTTCTCCCGCTTTGAAGGCCAACCCTACTAGTTATGGATCCATTCCTCCTAATTCTCCTGTCCCTGGTCCTTCCATTCCCCCTCCCCATGTCTCCTCCTTTGTATCAGCTCCCATGGATACCACCCCCCTACCTCCCCCCACCTCAAAGATGTTTCACCACCTCAGTTGGAAAAAGTGTCACTCTCCCCAGGAAGACCGGTCCCCTTTCGGTTAAACGCACCAACCCTAGCACCAAGGACGAATCGAGCAGCAGCGCTACCTACAGCAATGCGGACACCTCTAGTAGTGATGCAGATGACTCCAATAGCAAGGATGGGCAACTGTGTTTCGGTTTTGGGACACCCATAATCAAGGAACCCTTCACCAAATTTTAATACAGGTTTATCTTTCAGCTGCTCTTCATTTTGATAACTCTCTTGGGCCAGTGGTCTTCCAGGGCTATGCTTCTGATCAAGCTTAGCTTGAAGTTTTGTTGTAACAATCTGAAACAATTCTCTGTATGGATATGTTTTCCCTTTCAAAGGGAGGATCTTTTTTATTGCTCCAGTCTATTTTTCCCTTTTGGGCAGATTGGTCCTTTTTCTCAGGTTTTGTTTATATGCAAGTTGGATACGATGGTCTATAATTTTATCTATAATGCTATTTTCTCTTAAAATTAATAGTTTATCAACTTACAAAAAAAAAGAATGCAACTATATAATTCTTTTGTATTTTCAATATAAAAGAACGAAAATGTAATTAAAGTCATTAAAATTCCCAGCCTCTGCAGCAAGCAGCAAACATAAGCCAAGCAAGAAACCGAGATCAAAGACTAATGCACTAATGGAAAAACAAAAATAGGAGATAAATGACTAGAACTACTTCCAAAGAAAAATCAATGAAAAAAGGGTCTCTGGTCACAAAATAAGCAATCAACATACAACATAGGAACCCAGGAAGACTCGTCCACACTCACAACCCACTTAGCAAATTCCCACATCAAGAACTCAACCAAAAGGGAGGATGTACGCATTTGTTCAAAAAATAGTAGAGTATGTACACGCCTAGGTAGAGCATAGCCCCCATATATATGCGACTCTATATTCTCTGACCCGCATATACAGAGAAGGTGGTAAAAAGTATGCCTAAGGTCGAACCACTCTAGGGAAATATCAATGAATGAACATACTACCAAATGTGACACAGAAATAGGGAGAAACATAGAACAAATCAAGCAAATCATGCACCCAAACCCCATCAAAAAGGAATTCCCCAGCGGAGTCACCAATTCTATTATGGAGAAAACTTCCTATGGCTTGGGGTGGACCACAACAGACAGTATGACACCATAAATCAATCCATTTCCAATATTCTAAAGATATAAACAAAACTAACACTACGGGATGAGAAGCGTACCTTATTACGGACGTTTGTAGAAGATCCACGTTGAGCTTTCAATCACACTTATACCTACATTCCATTCTCAACAACAATGAAATACACAAGCATGATAGATATTAAGTGTTAAAATATAATCTAGCATATACAAATCCAATATAGAATCAAAGAAACTATATCCATGGATACAAATATTCATAGTTACACATGTAATGGATGAGAAATGGATATTTCTATTAAATGCAAACAGAGATACAAATGACAACCTCTTTCAGCACCTCGTTGAAATCAAGAAATCAAGTCCTCTACTTGGGCCTCCACCACTTCAATCCTCCGTATCAAGGAAATCTCACAATTCAAAGGTAAGCTTGGGAAAGAGCACCAATGGTTGATCCAAGGACAAAGGGATCCAGACTCGAGTATGCAAGAATGGGGCACAATTCCACTACAGTCTCTTTGCTCTCACAAGTACTCCTCCCCAATGCTTCCAAGTAGCTCAATATATAGCCCCTCAATGAGAAGTGAAGGGTTGAATCAGAGTGTTTCCAGGCATATGAAAGGCCAAGAGTCAATTTATTCATTACTTGATGAGGGAAAACTCCAAATATTTATTTTTTGAGCATATTTTTCGATGCACGTGGATCATAGTGGAGCAAGCTGCATGTACACGTGGGTTGTAAACTGGTGACCCGCTTATACCCATAAAAATTACTTTTTAAAGGGATTATCTGGAGCATCAAAGTAATACTGAGTAAAGGGGGTACAAGGATTCTGCATAGGGACAGGGATAGACCATAAAAACATGATATGCCAAGCATGGAAAAATCATTTATAACACTCTCTACAACTTATCCTTGATAGCAACAAAGTTGAAAAGGTTTTCCATTATATCCAAGATGTTTGAAGTAATAATTAAGAAGGAATTTCATTGTATAAAATACCATGTAATGTCACCTCATTCCAATTAATGTAATATAATGTAATGAAAAGTCACCTTCTTCATGTAAATCCATGATTATCTGCATGGCACATTTTCGATGTACAGGATCTTGTATTAGAAATGAGGTCTACGACATAGTCCTTGTATCTTTTAACTTAGTTGTGAAGACTAATTTCATGTCACATTTATAATGTGTAGGCCATCTAGGGTTCTTGTATTCATATTGAGGTATATTGCAGAGTTCTTCCAACTATCAGTTGGGTTACAGTTGTGACGACTATTTGCTAGACACATTTCCATTGTACATGCCATCTGAGGTTTTTGTACACCATTGTGGTGTTCTGCAAAGTTTATCATACAACATGGTTCAGATGCAATTTCATGATCAGTGAGAAGAAACTACTATATTCATCAAATCCATAAGACAAAGTGTGTTCACATTCACATCTTATCAGGGCTTCGGAAGTTGTCTTCAAGGGGATGTTAATGTAATGTCATCTTCCTCCATTTTTATTATTCTCCCTAGTCATCATTAAGGGGGAATGTTGGAATATGTAATGATGACTAGTGTGTTGTTGTTGGTTGTATATATCAAATAAGGAATAACACTATTCAAAACTCTCTAATTCTAAAAAGGAATTATCCCACATGCAACATGAAGTAAATTCTTGTATTAGCATTCTTTGTATAAGAAAGGTGGAAAAATATTTCTCCCACATGTATTATGGGATGTGAACTATCCATACCTATAGCTATATAAGGGAGGTGAAAGGGAATCAATTGTACACATGAGGGAATGCACATTCTTTTGTCACTGTGACATGAAGTGACAATGGAATGTGATGTGTGGGTTCTCAATATTGTAAGAGTGGAAGTTTCCTGAAGAATAAGAAGATCAATCCTTCCCATGGATATTTCCCTGTTTGCAGTCTTACCATGTAAAATTGGTTGTCTCCCTTTTATCTTTTATTTCCACTCTTGCTCTTATTATTGAATATATGATGCTTGTTTTGATAGGATATTAGACTAGTTATATTTAATTATTGATGTACATGTTAGTAATATATTGGTGTATGTTAATTCATATGTAGCAATAGTCTAAGAACTCTCTCATTCACTCACTTAACTATGATGACTTGTATTTATTTCCTATTCCTCAAAGGACATGTATCCATCGTCTATTTAATGTGCCTACCTATCTCTGTATATAAGGGTTCCCTTATTATATCATTAATGGAACAATAATAAACCTTTAGTTATATTTATGTTTTATCATGATGTATGAAAATCACAAAAAACAAAGTATGGAGTAGATCCAACACAAGATTTGTTGAGAAACAACTAGATGAATAGATTCAAAAAAATGTGTATACTTTATGAATCACTTGCAACTATGGTACATTGGCACATCCCCATCCATCAATACAACCTTCATAGGGGGATTATTTGTGAATTCTAGGCTTCTAAATTTTGCCCCATGGGCATATTATGAAATTCATAAACAATGAATTGCATGTGTATATGAATAAATGGAAAACACAATGGAAATAAACTAAATCCACACACACACATCATGCATATGCAATATTATTCACAGGCATAAAATAAAATAATTGCACATCCAAATACAAGAGAATACTTATTTTTATACTCTTTCTATCGTGAGGAAAAACCCAAGCTGGGCTATGAGACCACCAAGGTGAAGGAAACACCTACATGCTTCTCTCTCTCGTTGCACAACCCATTTTACTTTCAATGCTTAGACAAATGTTAATCCAAATCTCTACAAGAATCTCACTTAGCCATCGCATGTATGGAACTCCTTCCAACTGCCCCACACAACCTAAGGAAGGAATTTCCCTTCACTGATCCATAGTTCCCTTAGGAAATCCAACCCTCACAATGCTTACCAGTATGTAAAGTAAGATTCCAACCTATTGTATGTTGTTGGAGAACCTAATGTAGTGTTACTCGTGGCTTCTCAGGCATGCAAAAGTAGAAAAACTCAATGGGTAAAGGTTTCTAGCTTGCCCAACCTCTATGCTCACATACAACCATTACTTTTCTTCTCAAATATATAGTTCTCCTTCTTAATTCAAATTTATGGGTAAGGCATAATCTGATAATGTGAATGGTAATCAAAAGAAAGAGGGAACTCTACCTACCGTAAATTTGCATGAATAATAAGGACCATGGATGTTTGACTCCAAAGAATGTGAGAGAATGGTGAAAAGATAGCTAGCACTTCTTACCATAGAATAAAGGACTATTAGCCAGAAATACGCACCTCTTGTGGACATGATCCATTTCCCTAAATCTGAATGGTTCAGGTATAGAACAAAACACAAACACCAAATGTTAAACTTCCCCTTGATCTGGTTAATTACTTGAAAGAAATGCCATGAGGATTCTCTCAAAGGTTTTGCTCACTAACCTTGAAGCTTTCTCCTTTGATACTGCAGAAGAATATGTAAAAGATGGAAGAAAACAAGAAAAATATGATAGCATACAAGATAACCAACTAGATCTATGGTTGAGACCAAGGAATCAAGCAATAAACACAAATAATACAGTAAATATGGGAAAGAAAGTAAATTTTTTATTAACAATGATTGGAGAGACTACAACCTTTATGCCTTGGTGTTGAGAGCTCCTTCCAATGGATCCTTGCCTCCAATAGCTCAAGAATTATTTTGGCAGAATGTGGGTATGCAACACAATTCTTCCTCCTCCTCATGGGGGATGAGCTAGTATATAAAGGCATGGGAGGATAGGTGTGGTTGAGGATCTCGTGGGTGAGGTGGAGATAAGATCCAAAAAGGGAGGATCTCAAGCTCTAGGTGGTCCTAAATGATAGGGATGAGGCTCCATGAAGGAAAGCTTCGAGAATCCTCTCAAAGCTTCCTTTTTTCCTTAAAAACTCAAGCACAACACCTTTAATGAAGCAAACATGCGGTGTTAGGGGTGTAACGCCCTTTCAATGAAGGGAAAGAGCGATGGCACAACTCTTTTGTTGTGTAAAAGGAGCGTTGCTGACTTAGGTAACGATTTTCATCAATGGAGAAGGAGTGTTACTGGCTCAAAACAAGGAAAATTGCAATGGCATAATTTCTTCCTTTCATTTCTCTAGGGAAAACTTTGAGGGATTGGAGCAGACAAGGGAATACCTATCTCATAACATGATGGTGACAGGATTTAGGTGTAACAAGGACTCTTACAATTAACATAACTATCATAAAAGTACATTCACCCCCATGCTCCCATAACTACATGAATGGACCTTTCCCACCAACCTCACACATGCATTCAATAGTTGGATTTAATAGTCAAAAGGAAATAATTGGCTCATTTAAGGCGTATGGTGGCAATTGGATATTTCTAAGGTTGACACTTGGAAATAGAGGATTTAATACCACATATTCCCCCTTTTATCTTCATCTCTGGTGAAATCATATCCCCTCCAATGATCTTTACACAACCATCTTGGATCTTAAATATTATTTTCCAACATAATATTTACCTAGATTTTACATCATCATGACAAGCTAACCACATGGTCCATATAGAGATATTTATATCATATATTCCTATCCATTCACTTGTTGATCCTTAGCCTTGAAATCCACACTAGGAATCCATACTAGTGCATTCACATCATTTTACATAATCTATTCAATAGATTAAAATCATCAAACTAGGGGTATTACATACACTTTTGATTTACGCAATCATATATATTATACTATAAATGTAAATATTATTATCACAATTTATTTTTATGTTTGTATAATTAGCATGAAGAAATATTGAAAAAAAAACAAGCCAATAAAGAAAATATTGCAAATAACCCAAGTACAATATCTTCTCCAAATGATGAATAAATGAGACATGTAGGCATCTCGCGCAACGACAACAATTCAAGCAATGAATGGTGGTCTTTGAAATTGAATTTTACAAGTTGTATATTTTGGAGTATTTGTTAATGAAAATAATTTTTTTTTCGTTAATGTTGACATAATGTCTCAATTAGATGAGGAGACATTACCAATGATTGTAAAATTATTTATTAATAATCTTGACCTTTATGTTGTCCCATTATGTAAGATGAATGTTCTCGTATTCATATATGATCCAGCAGGATCTCCAAGATCAATCAAAATGGAAGTATTCAAAATGAAACCAAAAGCTTACAACAGTGTAGAGCTCGGTGAGAGTTTTTTGGTGACGTTAGTTTCGCACAAAATGACCTCGGGACGTGAAAGTTATTGAGTTCTGAAATTACAAAAAAAGGTAAAAGTGACCAAAAAGGGGCCAGATGGCACACCCACAGGGTGCCACATGGCATGTATAGTCAACATACAGGTGACATGGAATCCCTACAACAGGACACATGGAGGATTCAAAGTGACTAGGTAGATGATTTGGACCAATGGTTGACTGACAAGTGGTAGGGAAGGCGTCTATGTGGAACAACTAGGGGTTGCCATGTGAAATCCTAGTTGGAACATCGTTGGTTTATTTACCAAAATATATGGAGTTAGGAAGGATCAACCCCCAACCTTCTATCCGCCAAAGTCTCCACCATATTCAACTAACCATAATCCTCACATGTTGGTTCTTAACCTATAGGGTCGCCACTACTACTTAAAGTTTACAGGTAACTTAGTTTGAAAAAGGGGTGGGACGAGGGTTTATCCCTCGACCCATGTGTAACATTTGAACTATATGTATCACATAACCTCTACATTATACTATGCCAACAAACCCATGGAAATGACGAGGTAACCAAAGGTCAAACAACAACACAAGCCAACATATTCCAACATATAATATATTGTATCCACGTTAAAATGGGGAGGCGGGAGGCCCGCGGGTTTGACCATGGGACTAGCGAGGTAACCAAAGGTCAAACAACAACACAGGACAACATATTCCAACATATGATATATCGTATCCACGTTAAGAAGGGGAGGCGGGAGCCCCCAAGTTTGAACCCAAGACCTCCGCTCCCCAATACAACATGTTACCAATGGGATATGACCCATTCTATTGAATTATATCAGTGGGATATGTTTAAAAATTTCTTGCAAATTTGGAGCCCAAAATGGGGCGCATGGCCCCGATTTCGGGCCCCCTTTTCACTATAGAAACCCTTATTCAAAGCCATGAAAAGAGAGGAGTGGGAACTTGACTTATGCATGGATCCCAAGTTGGTTCAGGGTATATAAAAGGTATAGTTCATACATCCATACATGTGCGACATAAGTGCTTTCTCGAAGCATGTGCCAAAGGAGGTCTCAAGAAAGATAGGTCAAATTTATACTCATTTTTCTCAAAATTTTGAGAGTAATATAGTGGTATTGTCTATTTCTGAGTTTAACTGACATAACTCAAAATATTATCCAGAACTCATGTATGTAAGCTTTTGAAGACTTAATAAGATCATCCTTCTCACTGGAAGTGGCCCGAAGACGTATCCCAGGAGGGGTGAACTCCTCTATCATCTACTGTCAACAATTTTATGGTTTGCATACTTATTTATTTTCTTATGTGGTTTTTATTAAGCACTTAAATTTGTCTTTTAAAAATCATTTTTATGAAGTTAAGCATTCAAATTTCATATGCAATTTCAATGGTTTAAAATATCCTAAAAATTTAAGATCAAGTTTGGTATCAAAGCATCTTAAACATTGCATCGTGAGTTTGTGAATGTTAACAAGATCAAGGCTTCGGTGTGGTGAAGGAGAGCTTCAAGAATTTGACTCAGAAATTGGTTCAAGAAGAGGTAGAATGGCTTCACCAAAAGGAGAATATGGGGCTTCCTCAATCCCATTTGAAGAATAATTTCTTAAAGCTTATTTGAGAATGCAAACAATGGTGGAATAACTTTATCAAGATCAAAATAAGGGTGAACAAGGTGGTCTATATCATACTGAAGGTAAAAGAGAAGGATGCGATGAGGACCCTCCTAAAAATCCACCATATTTTCTTGATGGTTTCTTACATTCTCCATTTGAAAATAAAAATAAATCTGATGAAAAATTTGATTTTAATATGCCTCAGTTAAATCTTTATATTAAGTGTGAATTACCTATTTACAATGGAGAACTTAATGTTGAAAAATTAGATAATTGGACCATATGATAGAAATTTATTGTAGGTTTCAAAAATTCACTGAAGATAACATCAAAATTCAGTTGGCTTCTCTCTGACTTGGAGGGATCGCTATGATATGATGGGAGAGCAGATATCAGGAGGATATTACTACAAAAGGTAAAATTACATCCTCTTGGTATGAGTTTACTTAATCATTAAAAAAGTAGTTCTATCCGTTGGGGTATATGCATCAAGCTATGATGGAATGACAGAACTTGAGGAAAGGTAAAAGACAAAGTGTGCAGGAATACACACAAGAATTCAAAAAAAGAACTTTGGTACTTGGTATACCTCTCTACACTCAAGAAACTCTTCTCAAGTATATAGGAGGATTACATAGTTATTTGTGTCATATAATACTTATGTTTAATCTGACTAACCTTGATGAGGTATGTGTTCAAGTGACTCATATGGAGTCCAAGGGGAAGAATATAAAAGAAAAAATTTCCAAGAAACCTTTTAAGCCATATGGAAACAAATTCAAAGGGAAAGGGAAAGGTAAGCATACAACTACAATGAAGAAAGAAGGAGAAAAACCTACAAGCACACATTGCCAGAGAATGGGCCATGATGCATCCAAATGTTGGGAACTTCACCCTAAACTCAAGTCTGAGAAGTTTCAAAATAAGGAATACAAGAAGACCATTGTTGTAGCAATTCAACATGATTTGGGATCTGACTCTAGGGATGAAACTAATATTGTTTCTATGAGCATTTAAGGTAAAAATCCTTATACTTGTATTTCAAATCATGAACCTATTGTTGATGAAAGAAAGATGAGTTATTTCATATTATGGTAATTTCTATACATACAAAGATTGACACTCTTTTTTATAGTGGATCACAAGAAAATCTCATTTTAGAAGAGATAGTTAAAAACTGCATTTGGAAACTAAGTTACATCCTAATACATATCTATTTGGATGGATATGTTATAATGCACAAATGCAAGTTACAAAACAGTGTAGACTTAAATTTGCCATTAATTCTAGATTTGTTGATGAAGTTGATTTCGATGTGGTCCCGTTGGATCGAATATATGTGGTATTATGTTGGGTAGTCCTTATCTTTATGATAGGAAGATTATCTTTTACAAAGAAGATAATATGTATCATCTCAACAAAGATGGTGTTGAATACATTGTTTGCGCACGCCGCGTGAAAACTAATATTTCTTTGGTTTCTACAAACCAAATGAAGATGCTAGTAAATGCTAGTAAGAATTTTGTTCTTATGATAGTTAAATCAAAAGATGTTGGTCAAAATGAATTTTTTAAGGGATGTGATCCAAAATTTAAAAATGACTTGATTAAAGTGGTATATAATTATGATATTATGTTTCAAGAACCTAAACGGTTACCTACTAAAAGAGAAATCCAACATGAAATTCACTTACAACAGATGCACCTCTTCCTAACATTGGCATGTAAAGGTCTTCAGTAATTGAGAATGAGGAGATAAAGAAGTAGGTTCAATAATTGCTTTATGGGAGGGGACATTCAGCCAAGTTCCTTTCTATGTGGTTCGCTGATTATTTTGGCACCAAAAAACGATGGCACATGGCACATGCACGTGGATTATAGGGCACTAAACATAAGTGCAATTAAGAACAGGTATCCTCTTCCCCGAATTGATGATTTATTGGATAAAATCAAGAATACAATTTTTTCACTAAGTTAGACTTGTGAAGTGGCTATCATAAAATTCAAATCCATGACAATGACATTTGGAAGATTGATTTCAAAACTAAGAAGGGATTGTATGAATGGATGGTAATTACCTTTGGGATTTGTAATGCACCCACAACATTTATGAGGCTGATGAATGATGAACGATGAGGCTGATATGTTCCAACAACATATATTTTTAGTCGTACTTGGGAAGAACATGGAAAGCATGTAAAACGAGTTTTGGATGTACTTGTAAGGGATAAATTGTACTTGAAGATGTCCAAATGTGAATTTGGGAAGACATATTTAGTGTTTCTCGGTTACATTGTAGGGGTTCCTGAACTTAGAAATGATCCCACTAAAGTGGAGGTCATTGTGAATTGGTCTAAGCCAAATAATGTAACCGATGTAAGAATTTTTTTGGGAGAATCCCAATAGTGGAGGAAGTTCACTACAAACTTCTCCTTCATAGCTTCTCCAATACATGCTTTGACAAGCATAAACAAAGTCTTTTAGTTGGAAGGCAAAGAAAAAAAAGCCTTCAACACTCTGAAATAAAATATCAGCACAGCTCCAGTACTTGCACTGCCATATCTACAACAACCTTTTGAGATAGAGATCAATGCTAGTAGTTATGCCATGGGGGAAGTATTAATGCAACATAAAAAAAACAATATGCTATCACTCTCAAACCTTCTCTAAAGCAATAATTAACTATCCAGCCTATGATAAAGAACTGTATGCATTAGTACAAAGTGTGAAGAAGTGGAAACATTACCTAATAAGTAAAGAAACAATCATACATACTGATCATCAACCACTAAAATATCTTCAATCACAAAATAAGCTACAACAATCAAGGCATTTCAGATGGATGGGTTTTCTACAACAATTTCATTTGATTATTAAGTACAAGAAAGGAATTCACAACAAAGTTGCAGATATGTTATCTAGACCTCCAATAAGTACTTCTATTGCCATTCAACAAAGTCATTTGGTACATTCAAGTTATGTTGAAAAATATACTAAGGATGAAGAATTTAAAGAAGTATATGAATCGCTAATGCATGGCTCTCAAAATGAAGAATTGGATTATCATATTCATGAATCTTGGAAAAATATGTATTCCAAAAAGTGAAAGAGTGCATGTGATGAGAGAAGCTCATACTTCTCTCATTTTAGGACATTTTGGTGCAGTAGGGAAAATTGTAGCACAATTGAAAAAAAATTGTTATTGGCCTTGGATGAATGATATTGTGTCCAATTATGTAAAAGGATTTGTTATGTGTGTAATGAGTAAGCCAAATAATAGAAAGTTAGGCTTGTACACTCCATTTCCAGTTCCTTCTTGTCCATGGGAAAGTGTGTCAATGGAATTTGTAGGAGGGTTACCAATGTCTAGAAAGGGTCAAGATTACTTATATGTTGTTGTGGATAGGTTCAGCAAAATGTGCATTCTAAAGCCTTGTAAAAAGCATATCACAACTGAGTTGAATGCTTTTTTTTCTTTCAACATGGATGGGTTCATTTTGGGTTACCTACTTCTATTATATGTAATTCAGATTCCCTCTTTCTTAGGAAGATTTGGTCATATCTATGGGAACTTATGGACAAAAAGTTGAAGAAAAGCACAACATTCCATCCACAAACCAACGGATAAACTGAACTGTTCAACCAAACCGTTGTACATCGTCTTCAAGGATATGTTGCCAAGCATCATAAGATTTGGATGAGAAATTACATTATGTTCAACATGCCTACAACATAGACATACACTCTTCAACACAGAAGTCTCCATTCGAAACATGTTTTGGGTATTTAATTCCCCCTTAGACTTTGTTTATGGGAAAGATTCAATGAGATATGGTTAAGTTAATACAGATAAATATTTGAAGTTTATTCAATAGATTTAGTTGATTCATCAAATAGTGTAAGAGCAGTTGGAATCAATTCAAACCAAGTATAAATAAAGACATGAAAATCATTCGTTGGATCATCACTTTCAAGTTGGTGATCAAGTTTGGCTTCATATCAGCAAGGAAAGATGTTGGATTTCCTCCCTCTCTCTACTCCTGGACCCAAGTTCAGTCCCTTCTTCTCAGCACAAAAAATCCCAAGATATCGGCCCGACGGAGCAGAGCTCAGCTAGAAGCACGTACGACACAGATGTCATATCACCCGAGATATCTCAATTTATGGGTAACTGCTAGAACCACGTTTCTACATTTTTTGTGGGAAGGTGTTTTAGTACCTTGGCTCTACTCCAAGGTTTCCATTGAATACTGAGAAGGTGGGTTACTTGTATGCACGGTACTTAAATACCAAGATATGATCCAACCCTTCTTTATGTGACTTAAGTGAACAAACAATGAACAGACAGCATAAGCATATTCATTAACATAATGTGTTAGTCATACATCTATCCAGTTGCAACATAGTAAGAAACCAATCATTCAACACAACATTCACACATATAACTAAGCTACTTCAACATTCACACATGTACACAACATATAACGTGGAAGCCCATACAGGCGAAAACCACAAGGTTCTCTTCATATGGCATGAGGAAATAGATTCACCTTTTGTCTGCCCACAAAGTTGCAGACTCTGTTCAAGATCTTCTTTTCTATCTTTACAGAAAGTTGAAATCAATCAAGTATGGTCCTTTCAAAATTTTGGATCAAGTTGGTAACGATGCTTTTCGATTAGATTTTCCTCCTTATATGCAACTGTATTATGTTGTTAATGTGGAAAACTTAAAATTGTATGAGACTCCTATGATTATCAACCAAGATGTAAAATTTCAAGTACCTTTCATTGATGAGTTTGCTCCGCAATACCTCAATGAACTTTTGGAAGAAGTCAGATGTCATACTTGATAAGAAGGTTAGATCGTCATGAATATGTGATGTGGAATACCTTCGTGTGGGGATTAAGGTAATGCATCCAAGCAAGGAACAATGGATAGAGACCAGAAGAGTGAGGGAACTATACCCTCACCTATTTTCTGAATGTTTCCACGCTTTTGGAGGCCCAAAAGATTTCTAGTGGGAAGGTTTGATCCAATAGGATATCCAAGATCGATTAAAATTAAAGTCTTCAAAATGAAAATAGAATCTTACAGCATTGTAGAGCTCAGTGAGAGTTTTCCGGTGACATTAGTTTCGTGCAAAACGACCTTAGGATGTGAAAGTTACTAAGTTCCGAAATTACAACAATATAGGTAAAAGTGGGAAAAAGGGGCCACATGGCACACCCATAGGGTGCCACCTGGAATGTAAATTCAACATGTATAGTAGCCACATAAGTGAAATGGTATCCCTACAGTAGGCCACATGGAGGCTCTAAGGTGACTAGGTAGATGAGTTGGACCAATGGTAGGTTGACAATTGGCAAGGTAGGAATATATGTGGACCAACCAGGTATTGCCACATGGCATCCTAGTTGGCACGTCATTGGTTTATTTACCAAAATATATTGAGTTGAGGAGGATCAAGCCCATGATATCCTCTCCACCATATCTGGCTAACCATGATTCTTGCATGTTGGTTCTTAACATATATGGTCGCCACTACTGCTTAAATCTTACAGGTGTCTTAGTTTGAAAAAGGGGCAGGTCGAGGGCTTAGACCTCGACCCATGTGTAACATTTGAAAAATATGTATCACATATCCTCCACATTATATCATCCCAAAAAACCCATAGAACCGAAGGGGTAACCAAGGTTCAAACAACACCATGACCTACCATATGCCAAAATATAATATATCGTATCCACATTAAAAAGTGGAGGTGGGAGGCTTGTGGGTTTGACCCTGGGACATTAGCTTCCCAATACAGTATTTTACAAATGAGATATGACCCATTCTATTGAATCATATGAGCAGGATATGTTTAAAAACTTGTTGCATATTTGGAGCCCGAAATGGGGTGTGTGGCCCCAATTTCTAGCCCCGTTTTTCACTATATAAACCCCTATTCGGAACCACAAAAAGAGAGGAGTGGGAACTTGAATTATGCATGAATCCTGAGGTGTTTCAAGATACATAAAAGGTACACTCATTACATCCATACAGGTGCGGCATAAATATTTTCTCGAAGTACAAACCAAAGGAGGTCTCAGGCAAGATAGGTCGACTTTATACTCATTTTTCTTAGAATTTCGAGAGGAATGCAATGGTGCGGCATGTTTCTAAGTTTGAATGAGCTTTTGTAGACTTAATAAGATCTACCTTCTCATTGTAAGTGGTCTAAAGATGTAGCCCAGGAGGGGTGAACTCCGTTATCATCTGTTGTCTACAATTTTATGGTTTGGGTACTTATTTATTTGCTTATGTGGTTTTGATTAAGCACTTAAATTTGACTTTTAAAAAACCTTTTTATGAAGTTAAACATTCAAATTTCATATGCAATTTTATTGGTTAAAAAGATCCTGAAATTTTCATATTAGTATATAATACAATGAGTATCATATTCTAGTGTTACACTAAGACTAGCGAGGTGATCTACAACCCAGTATGGGAGATATGTTTTCATGAACATAAAGTTTGTAAAAAAACAAAAAAAATGGATAAATTTATTTGGGAGTAAATGTTGATTCAATTTTAAATTTCACACAAAAGCTAAGAAAAATAAAACCAACTTCGATCCATTTTAAACTCAGATTATCAAGCATTGAGAAGCATCATTTTTTTTACACATCAACAAAAAAATTACACCTCAAGAAATTTGATCCCTTTCGGTGCTTGGTAGATCTGGGTATAATATGGATATATGCTAGTAGTCTCCAATCATGTAAAATGTATGTTGCCAAATGAATATATGGACGATTTACATTATTATAAAGAACATATGTTTAATCAGTTAGTATATTTGTTTAATTGATACAATATATTAATGCAATACTTATATCCAAACACAATAATTAAAGTATAAAAAATCAATATAATTATAAAAATATTTTATTTTTGGATGATTAATTGAAATTTCATATAACAAAATTAAGATGTTGCATTTGCATATTTAAAATATGGAAAAATTAACACTAAAACATATTGTGCATTGTATTCATTTGAATTCAATTATATATATATATATATATATATATCGATGCATTTAAATAGTTGTTAAGCTACAATGCTCTATGCATGTACAAATGCATCGATGCTAATAAATTCAATAAATGAATTGGTGCTCATAATGATGACAACATCACCATTTTATTCAATCATATTGATATTATTTCCATTACAATTGTCGACATTGTGACAAGGCTTTATGGTTTGGATAATATATAGAAATCGATGCTTTCAAAATATGCAGTGTGCATCAATGCTTTTAAAAAATATTGAATTCGCACATGTATTTCCAAAATATGGGATACACTAGTGTTTACTAGTTGTGAGAACACTGGTGTGCCTTAGTGATAACAACAAAACTCTATATTAACCTCTAAATGTCCATAATTTTTAGTTATAGTGAATATTTGTTAAAGCCTCCACTAAAATCTCTACTACTAATACCAAATGTTTTTTTGGTAATTTTTTCCAATCTTTTAACACTAAAAACCTCTGATGGGTAGTGTTTTCCTCGTGATGATTGATTCAATAAATATAAATCCCTCTTTCTAATGTTAAATTCATTTATGATACTCATCCAATGTATCACAAACCCAAGCATTATATAGTTGTGCCATCATTCTCCTCTCATTCATTCATGATGGCCTTGTCGGAATTTGAATTCTAGCATGTTGTTTGCCTCTTGTCTTGCAACTTTGGATATACCTTGCCTGATTAAATTAATTCATGTAGGAATATTTATTCACTATGGTACAAGTATCACCTATGTTTATGTAATAACTCCCAATTCAAAGATAAGGTTATTTTGGAATTGCACACATCTCCTATAGGAGGACAATAAAAGTTCTTAAAAAATTACCACATGATCAAGAAGGATTTTTTTTTGGGATGGTCTTATGTAATGTCTCAATTCCCAATAAGGTAACAACCATCCAAGAGGTAACAATTCATAGAAAATTCATGGATAATTAATTATATTAAATCTATTCAAGCACATAATTAAATAATAGCAACATGAATACAATTAAATTATGTTGATTTATCCATCTAATGGATAAGGCACGAGAGAGAATAAATTAACCGAGAGAAGGAAACATGATCGAAACCAAACAAGCTTGGTCAATAACATAACTCAACAACAACAATGTTTGAGTGGGTACTCTCCTCCCAGCCTAACTCCCCAACAAATTGTTGAGGCCCCCAAGACCCCAACAATTAAGTCTATGCTAAATAAATCTCCTTGACCTCACTACCCTCAATCCTCCTTACAACAGTTCACCAAACATAAGCTCAATCAAGAAAACCATAGAGAAGACAGTTCATAGATCAGGTAAACCACTTACACCACTTAAAATTCCAACTACAACAGACACAACCGGGAAAAAAAGACCCCTACCACTAGACCAGACCTCCTCAACCATGCATGAACACCCATTATTTTCTAAAATCCCTCTTTTATGCAATTAATTCAGAGTATTAATTAATTTAGCATTATTTTTCATGGGTGCCAAGTGGCCTCCATGCACTTAACTCTCCTAATTATACTTTATTAACCTAACAATGCTTTACGTCTTATTGTTGTTGTTTAACTTTCCCCATCTTTTCTTTAATTTAATAAATATCTAATTTGTTACTATACTCATAAGAGATAATTATGATTATAATAATCTAACTATTCATATATAATATTTGGGGTGTTACATACTTACCGCTATAGAAAACTTTTCCACGAAGTTAAACTCCCCTCAACAACAAACAAGGTTTAACTTAAACTAATAATACAAAAATTAACTTACTATATCATAACCATAATACAATATTTACTTAATTAGTTAATATATATTTAGTACTATTGTGAAGAAGAAATTTGTGTGTGTGGCCAATATGCAAAAATTTACCTCCTTCACTAGTACAACCAGAAGCCCAAATTTACGACATGTTCTTGATTAATTTCCTAGGATCTAACATGCAACTATTCATACAAATTATGCATCAATATCATCATACACTACATGATTCAATCATGTAATAGAAAGAATAAATTAAAGTTCAAATAAAGTAGGAAAATTCAGATAGAAAGTCATAAAACACAACACTCCAAAAATCCCTCATACATTACCACCCTCTCCTTAAGAATCGCACCATCAAATCAACCTCCATAACACTCCACTCCAATACATCAAATGGTCCTTCTTGCCATTGCATAGGCCCACTATTGTAACATATATGTAGATCATACAGTAGGCATTGAAAGTTTTCATGGTTATACTCAACGCTAATTCGTTCCCTACTTCCGATGTCTATTGCAACCTCATTGGCTTTAGTCAGAATCTGGGTCTCATCTGATCACCCGGTGACTTTTGGTTACCTGGGCATCTAGTTACTAGTACACTACCACTAGTGTACCCCGGGAATCACAAAATATTAGTCTTGACTTCCTCCATGTCATCCTTAAGGAAGCCAACTCCATGCATCAAAATCCCTCCATATACCTCCCCTCTATGACCGATATACCTCAAGTCATGGACTTCCAACAAAACTACAACTACTATAGAATTAATTGTTGGGTTGTCCCTTGTCCCATAAAAGTGTTTATTATATTCATTCTCATTCATGGTTATGCCCCCCCACAAAATCTCAAAATTCTAGGATTTTCATGGACTTTGAGTGGATTACCTAAAAAATAATTCCACTCACCACCAACAATAGTGATTAGTAATCATCTTCTCAAATAACAATATGACATAAAATTCCTTATGAATCGTAACCTATTCCATTGAATATTATATATTGTGTGGTATCCTCATAAAATAGCAACTCATGATGTAATAATTAAGCATTCTATTGATATGCCATTAAATCCCACCATAATTTTCATAGTTATGGTTTTTATAATTAATGCCCATCATGAATTATCATTACTACAAAACAAGTTTTGTTCTTAATGTCAACAAAACATGATATCATAACCATATGAACATTAAAAAACATCTCAAAATTGCATGGTATATATCATGATGAAGCATATAAGTGTAGAAAATGTAAAATGTTCCTATATATGAGAACAAAAGAAAAACTAACAAATTTAAGAGATGCCTAACAAACCATGCGTGTAATCCTTGATGATTTACATAACTGTATAGCCTTATATTTGAGTTGTAATTTTTTGTGGAGGTGTCAAAATGAATATTGTAGGGTCCATTTGAGTCTTGTTATAATGTCTGAAATAAATAAATGCAACCAAAATATAGGCTAATGTAGGCCATGATTATTCCTATATGGGAATGGGGAAAAGAAAAAGTGAGCATTTTGCATATCAAATCCAAGATTCAAACCATGATAAGAAGAGTTATTATCACCAATCTAGATACATACACTATAAAATATAATCAATCAACCCATCTAAAATAAAAAAACCAAAAAAAATAGTAACAAAGAGCTACAAGAACCATTGCTTAGGTGCATGGTTGCTTGTTGAGGTATATACTAAGGTAGAAACATTATTTGTTTTCCCAAGATTTATTGTTGGCTTGAAAAGCATTGGTAGCTAGGTATGGCCCTTCTGTTGTCTATGATCAAGGAAACAAGCCATAGCTGCATAATAAAAAAATGGGAGAGGAGTGAGCCATGTTTATGTTGTACATAAATACAACATACAACGTATTTTCCTTTCTGGAGCAAATATTGCACCCACAATTTCCTAAAGTGTTGTCAAAAGATTGAGCAAGTAGATTTTTTGTTGGGAATCCAGTTTGGCCAATTGTCAACAATGGGTAAGGAACATTCTATCCTTGATTAAACCATCTAGTTAAACAATATATATATTCAATGTCTCCCTACTAGACATTAATCACCAACTATTTTACAAAATTTTAGGACATCTTACGAAATCCATAAAAAAATGTAAAGAATGCAAATAGACTCATAAGATAGAAAGGGTTTTTAGTATAATGTGAAAATATTCAAATCGTGGCCCACAATAGAGAAATTAGTGTTCATCGTTATGGATGTCATGAATAGTCTAATTTTACTTGTTAGATTTCATTTCGATTTCGCTTAACAAATATTCACCACTCAGTTAATCTTCTGATCTACCCTCTTTTATTCTCCACTTAGTATTTTGGTGAGTCATTAGTTGATCATTAAAACCCATAGTTAATGTGTCATGCCCCCATCCAAATAAGACTACTTTCAAATAATGTTTCACCAACATACTAGTTCCCTAGGTTGAGGTGGAGACATAAATATTGTAATAAGGGAGCCATAGGACCCAAAAGTACCTTATTTTACCATATTCACATTAAAATGGGTCACATAAATAATAAATGTTAAGAAAATAAGGTGGAATTGGTTCATGAAGACAATTGGAAGCTTGTGGAGTCTTTGGGTGACTATATTCCCCACAAACTTGGCATGAACTTCATCCAAATTTGAACCCAAGGAATGTAATGTTCTTAGAGGATGATGTGGTGTCACATATCCTAGCATGAGCCAAGGAATTCGAATTAGGAGAGGAGAGTAAATCCCATAGAAGAGTAAGATACTAAGAAGACAATGTGTGCCACTTGGAAGGAGATTCCATGAACTCTATGACAACAAATGATAAAATATTCTATGACAAATATGAAAATTTGAGACCTGATTGCAAACCTATGACAAATATGACATGACAGGGCTAAAAATAGCCACCAAGAGGGCGCATTTGGGAGTTATAGGAAGCCATTCGATTTGGTGAAAGAGTTGGAGCATGAATAAGAAGACAAGTGTCATAGGAGTTACTAAACCACTAAGCTGAGTTGGAGGAAGCCTATGGAGGGGAATTCAGCCTTAGGAGGCCTCATGAAGTTAATAAAATAATGTCTTGAGGAAGGAGAACATATTTTGATCATTTTTTAATTGACCTTGGGAATTTTGGAGAGCTTTCTCTTTTTTCATTTCACGGTGGACGTTTACTCTCTCTGCTTGAACAAATTTCGAGGGAGTTGTATTCCTTTCCAAGTTGGTTTATGGAGAGGCAATCCAGACCTCTCAATGGAGCTTATTGATGGTGTTTATTTTTAAATTAAATGAAGCATAGGATCATCATCCTGCTTGAATTCAAATGAGAAGAGAAGGTTGAAAAAGAGAGAAGAATTTAGAATAGACTGATCAATTACTCATGTCAAAATTGCACACACATAGAGACAAAATTGGAATAATATGATTATATTCATGAATCAGTAAATAATATGGAATACACTGGTTGTACATATAGGAGAATTCTAATGCCTAAGATAATATTTGAATTTACCAACTCAGACTGACACTGGAGCTAACTCAATGTGGGAAAATCACCACTGGAGCTCACTAATGCAACTACGAATAACTAACTTAGTATACAGTCAGTTAACTGATGAGGGTAGGTGAGAAAAGGCACCCACACTCCCTTCAATCATGAAAACTAGTGCTGGGCAAACTGATTTTGATCTAATTGATAGTAACTAGAGCATAACTAAACATAACTACTTACCTACCAAGGTCCACTGAAGGAGACTGTTATTGGCACTCTGATTGGGTTCCTAAATTATATGGATTGGTCCTTGGGGCTCCTAAACTCATGCAATCAGGTGCAATAAGTGTCATATGTCCCCTATGTGTGTCCCCCATGCATTATGGAGTGATGAATACCTCCTAAGCTAGGAAAATAGCCAATTAGACTATGTGGTCAAAGGGAAGATTAATATTAATCCCAACACGCCCTCTCAATCCTCACTTTGGACAACCTNTCAAAATAAGCAGGAAAATCAAGATCAAGCTTTCATATCAAGAGAAAATTTCTTCTTGAATAAAAAATTGTGAAAATATTTCTACAACCTTGCAACTATGTGGTGCAATGAAGCAATATGATGGTCCTTATGTGCACTTATATCCTGGGACTATGCATGTGAACCTCTCCATCTTCTTCCAATCCGATGATAGACAGGAGAAGGAATGTTTCCTTTGTATATTCTTTCTGGAGGAAGAGTGGCATGATCTAATTGGTTCTTCTGTGAGCAGGGGTGTTGATCAGTCCTTACCATCATGTAGCATCTCATTGGGATCTTGTTGCACCTCTCTGAAGGAAGTGAACTTGCTTGACATAGTGCAAGGTTCTCCTTCTGAAACTGGGATCTTGTTCTTCTCATGTCATGTTCCCAACTACCTCAATAACCTTTTGTGCCCATTTAGGCCTAGGATTGGGATTAGGGACTAGATTTGGATCTCGATCATTGTGAACTTCATATTCAATTTCATCAACTAATTCAACTAGGTCCTCTAATTTGAATTTTGAATCTGAAACACTAATGGAAACATTATCATATGTGAAAGGAGTAGATAGAATGGTTTTACCTCCCCTTTCAAATGGCAGTTGAGACTGTACTGAATCTGAGTATGGAAGAAAGTGTGAGGATTCATATTCCTGGGAGGCATGGTTTGCAACACCCTTCACTATAATATTCCTAGTTGAGATATTTGATATCTCCACTGAGTCAGGACAAAATACCACTTGCTTTAGTGGGCCAGTATGTGTCATCTGGTATACAGATAACAAATTTGCAACTAAAGAGGGCACATAGAGTACATCTTTGAACATTCCATGTTTTAACTTGATTGAACCCTTTCCTTCATCTTGAATTTGAGTGTCATCACCCATATGAATAATCAGACCGTCAATAAGTTGTAATGAAGAGAATGATTCTCTGGATGCAAATGTATGATTGGAGGCTCCTGAATCAATGATGAAGGCATGTGATTTTGAACAACTAGCCTTCAGTGCATGGCATCTCTCATCATGATATTTAGTATTTTCTCTAGATTTAGTCTTCCTTGCACCTTCATGGAGGGAAATGTTGTGTTGCTCAAGGAGTTTTTCCATATGATATTCAATGGTCTTCTTCATACAATACTTCTCTATATGGTTTCCTTTCTTACTATAAGAGCACTTTCCCTTGTAAGACCTTTGATGTTTGTCCTTCCTATATCCCAAGTCTTCATCTGATGGACCAAACTCATATTTAGGTTCAAATTCAATGTCTCTTTTATCTTTACCTTTCTGCTTCCTTCTTGCTTGTGTATTCCTTGTCTCACCAACTAAGAGAGCTTGATTTGGAGAGGCTCTGAGAGACCCAATATGTATCAGCTTGTCTTTTTATTGGATTAGAGACTCTATGAAGGCATCAAGGGATGGTTATTTCCAATTAGGAGTAGTCAGTCTCCCAAAGTGAAAATTAGAGACAAACATTGATAATTATTAGGCAGGCTTGCTTAGTATGGAGAGCACCAATTGCTCATCCTTCTTCTCAATCCCGTGTTGCTTGCATTGCATGACCAATGATTTGAATTTAGTGAAGAATAGTTGTATTGTGTCAAATTTACTAGTTTGTAGTGCTATCAACTCATTTTCTAGGATATGACCCTTTAGTTCATCTTGTTTTCCAAACAAGGATTTGAGCTTACCCCATACTTCTTTCGGATTCTTGAGTCCATCAAGATGGAACAATAGCTCCCTGGAGATCTAGATGCACATGTATCCAAAAGCTTCATCAATCCTATCCAGATTCTTTTCAATATATTGTTGGGGTTTGAATACTCTATCCATGGTCATCCTATACAGACCTTTGTTGCGCAAGGCAATCTACAGGTTTTCCCTCCAATGAAGGTAATTGAAGGGTGTAAGGATTCTGGGAGCGAGAGCTGCTGAATTATTCATTTCATGGCTATATTAATCAACAATTATTCAAGAAATATTTGAATGTACCTACAAAAACACTGGAAAAAACTTCAGTTCGCATTAATTTAGCTCAAACACCCTTCACTTTGACATGTGCACTTTCTCTTAGCACATCACACCTGGATAGAATTCTCTTGACATAATCCAAAGGGAGCAATGCAATTATTCCAAGAATTATGTGTAAAATCAATGGATTATTTTGCATCAATGGAAGTTTCCAAGGTTCAAAGAAGACATGGATACCCACTCTGATACCATGAACCTGCATGAATTCAAATGAGAAGAGAAGGATGCTTAAGAGAGAGAAGAATCTAGAATACACTGATCAATTTCTCATGGCAAAATTGTACACACATAGAGAAAAAAATGGAATAATATGATTATATTCATGAATCAGTAAATAATATGGAATACATTGGTTGTACATATAGGATAATTTGAATGCCTAAGATAGGATTCAAATCTACCAACTCAAACTAACTCCGGAGCTAACTCAGTGTGGTAAAATCACCACTGGAGTTCAGTAATGCAACTTTTGATAACTAACTTAGTATACAATCAGTTAACTAATGAGGATAGGTGAGAAAAGGCTCCCACACTCCCTTCGATCATGCAAACTGGCATCGGGCTAACTGATTGTGATCTAAACGATAGTAACTTTAGCATAACCGAACATAACTGATTACCTACCAAGGTCCACTGAAGGAGACTACAGGTGGCACTTAGATTGGGTTCCTAAATTATAGGGATTGTTACCTGGGGCTCCTAAACTAATTCAATCACGTGCAGTAAGTGGCAGATGTCCCCTAGGTGTGTCCCCCATGCACTAGTGGAGTGATGAAGACCTCCTAAGATAGGAACATAGACAATTATACTATGTGGTCAAATGGAGGATTAATAATAATCCCAACATTTAGTTTCATTTTGAAGGTCCATATAGCTTGAGTTCTCATCTATCTCCCTATTCTCTCATTTCTTCTTCTCCATTCCCCCATACTCTCATGTTGATGACGCACTTTGTTGGAGTAGTGCTTGCTCTTTGCTGAGTCCATTTGATGCCCAAGTTTGGGTATATGATGTGTGTATCTCTACTTTTATTTCCATATGATATTTCACTTGAAATCCAATAAATTCATATGCGAAAAGCTTGCATTCTCATGTCATTAAATCACTAGTTTTCATGTATTTGGATTCCATCTTGAAAGAGTTTTATATCAGATTTGTATGGGGGATTTTATATGTGTTTGGTGTTGTTGGGACATAAATTTGTATGATTTATATTAACTCTATATGTGTAATTTCCCTTTTCTGAAATTTATTAAAATTACCAGTTTTTCACTTTTTTCCTATTTCGACCTTTGACTAGTTTTGATGTCTAAGTCTCCAAATTGGCCCAAATGCTCCCAAATATTATGAGAAGGTATATGAATAATATTAAGAATTGAATATGATTTTCAGGGATTATTTATGGCCCTCCAAAAACTTCTGCAATATGGTTTAATATTCTGTCAAAGGTGGGAGTTTTTACTAGCAAATTGGGGTTCCAATTCCCCCTGGGTAAATGCTGGAAATGGCTTCTCAAATGCTCCCAAACCCACTTGAATTTATGAAAAGAGGAAGAATAAGTTTAAGGGATATTTTTAAGGTCTCATATGCATCATTATTCAGTTTATACAGGTTTTTTTGACCCTCTCCCAAACAGCTACAAAATCATTAATTCGACCCTTGGGGAAATGGAACCAAATCTTCTGCAAATGCAATTAACTGAATAAAATGACCTAAAATCCTTAATTTCTGAACATAAAAATTGTAATACTCATAAATTAAATTCTATTAATAATAAAAATATCATAGATACATTGTTCCATTCGAAATAATCATCATTACCATGGCATACATCAATATAGTGGGGAAATGGTCATTGTTTGCTCTTTAATAGTCACTTTTACATATAACCCTTTTATATTTAGACCTGATAATTTATGAGAATTAATAAAATATCATATTTATATTATTACAATTATAAATGGACCATGATAATCTCTAAATCCTCAGCATTCAATGGAATACATCAATATAGTGGGGAAATGGTCATTGTTTGCTCATTAATAATCACTTTTACATACAAACATTTGGTATTTCGACCTGAGAATTTATGAAAATGAATAATATATTATATTAAAATTACTAAAATCAGTAATGTATCATGATAATCTCTCCCAAATAGTACAATATCTAACCCAAAGTGCAATCCCTCCATGAGAAAGAATATGTAATAAAAACTGGAAATGGTTGAGAGAATGGGTTGCACTAGAAGAAACTATGAGCTTCCCTGTAGCTTGCAACTGAAAATAAAAACTTGATTAAATCTCCATGAAATACTTGAATGGCCTCTCCAAACACCAACTTGGATGGGAATCTTTCACCCTCGAAATTGGCCAAGGCAAGAAACTAGTCATCCACTAGCTCTCTCAATTCACAAATGCAAATTTCTCAAATGATCAAAAGCTTCCTTAATTATTTTTTCTTGAAATTTATAAATTTTCCAATCTCTCTATGGGTTTAATTTATTCCAATATATGCATTCCAACTCTATTTGGGAAGAGATTCCAAAGAATGCCACTTGTACAACAATTCCTAGTCTCCCACTTCCACCAAATCACCTGTGGAAGCATATTAGCGTCCCTAAATCCATTGAGTGACCTATTGGAGCTATTTTTATCCCTTGCATGTCATATATGTCATATTTCATCCTTCAGATCTGATTTTTGTCATATGTGTCATAGCATCTTCATCATTGTTGCCATAGAGCTAGGGAATCTATCCAAGTGTCTCACTACTTCCAAAATGCCTCTTCCTCTTCCATAGGAGTTACTATTTCACTCCAATTATACCTTAATTGATTCATGACAATTATATTGACCTTCCTACTCATACCAAGACCCTTGGGATTATTATGGATTCGAAATGACAAGAGGAGGATGCCATGTGGCATAGAAAATCTAGCTTGTGTAGGTCCCACATCCTCCATATGTCTTCATGATCAATTGCCACTTTGATTTTCCATTGTATTTATTTATTTAGATAATTTATTAAATATTTATTCTATTCTAATGTTAAAACATCATTTATTATTCCCCTCATTCCAAATCCCAAAGCTTCCACCCCCAACCTAGGAAACTAGTAATTTTTCTCCTTGGCAATTATTTGACCCTTAGCATCAATTTGACAAACTCTCATGAATATGGAAAATGTGATTAGGCCATTGTGATCCAATGCAAAATTTTGGACATGAAAAATACTCCATTCCCAATATTGCTTGTCCTCAAGCAATTTCAAACATGGGTGTTGAAGAACCTGCTTTATGTATGATTCTTTAAAGTTGCCACTGAGTTTCCCAACTTTGAGTCTTTGAGATTCCATGAATATTTTAGAGAGGAACCACCATGATTGATGCTGCACTAATCTGATTAAAATCAATTTATTAAGTGGTAAATCCATCTCCCATACTGCTTGTTTCCCAAAAAAAATGAAATCAATGGGACTAAAAATACCCCAGGGTCCCATTACTTGTATTGCATTCCAACAATTAAGAGTGCTCTCTAACCCATACCATTAGGAAAGAGAATTTAGGGAACCCATTTTCTTGTATGAATTCTTCCAAACATCATGAGTACATAATATCTATCATCAAAGTACATAACAAGATAATAAAAATGTACATCAACGAGGTGCCTCATCAAAAAATCATGAAAGTGCTTATACCTCCAAGTAAGTAGACCACCATTTTCCAAGTGCATACAAGCTTCAAGTGACCAATGAAATAGGTGAGGATCCCATGTCCTATAATGATGCTCCAAAAGGATGTGACATGCATCAAAATGTTCAGCCATGTATTCTTTCATACAAGAAGTGAATGAAGAATCTATGACTAAACTTTGAACCAAATAATGAGCAAAAAAAACAAGGAGAATTCAAATGACTCAAATAAGTCTCACCCATACATCCATGAATGAGAGAATCCTAAATATATAAAAAAGTATGTGGCTGGAAACAAAAATGTTCTCCAATCATAAATCTATTCACCCCAGTGTTGGATGAAGTTCCTCCAACATCAAATGAACCAAGTGTCAAGCAAGAGAAACCATGAGTCTTCAAGTGACTTAAATGCATATCATAGGTGCATCCATGTAGATGTCCATCATCATAAAGTAACAAAGGATTCTGCTGAGAATGTGAATAAGAATGTGCTCCAGCCATGTCATCATAAAAAGTATTGAATAACCAAGGTAAACTTCCCCATCACCACTTGAGCTTCAAGAATTTGGTCCAAGAAAGAAGGAAGAAGATGAGTAGGTTCATTTGCAAGAGCATTATTTTCTTGAAGGGTCCTTAAATATGAATGAAAATAATATCCGAGAGTCCCTTAGCATACTCCATGACACTCAAGCATTAGTTTCAAATTCTTGTTGGAGAGCTACTTCATTGGAGGAAACATCCTTCCTTGAAGACATGGAGAAGATTCAAAGAGCAATGTGCCACATCAAAGGTAATTTCATGTCTTTGATTTTTGATAGAAACCATTTGTTTGAGCTTAATGAATTGTTACATGATGCATAATTGAAGAATAATGAGGATAACCATAAGCTCACAATTAAAAATGAGCAACTTCTTGAAAAGTTGCAAGATACTTGTTTTTCCTCCTATGTTTCAAATTGTCAAATGGTAGATTGTTTGGAGGATTCTCATGACATGGTGGATAATGAGAAATGTGGAAATTTGAATGTTATTGACGTGTTTGAATATTAAATTTAAGATATTTAAACACTTGATGTGGTGGAAGAAGAAATTGAATTGTCTCTTGATGAAGGTTATACAATTTTTAAAGAAGAGCATGATTCCTCTACATTGGAACCAATCTATGACAAAGGTTTCACACTTTTGAAGGATCTACATGATACTACCGATATGGATCCTTACCATGATGAAAATTCTGTACTTTTGTATCATTTGGGTGAGTGAGTTCATTCTCCTACTTCCTACAATTCAATTTTTTGCAACATTGGTCTCAATGAAGTATGGGTGAAAGGGTTCTTTTTAATGGTGCCAAATGAGGAGTATAGAACTCCTAGATTAGCTGCTACAATCTCTTCATATTATGCTCATGAGAAATTTGGATTGTAGAAATATTTTGAAATCTGATATATATGTCACCAGCATAGAGTTGTGAGCACCCATCAATAGGTACTCTTTCATAGTTCAATTATCCATCAATATTCTCTTTGATTTTCACAACCCCCATCAGTAAGGATTGTGTGCTTGTATTCACTTTCTTGTATATGTTCTCTTCTGCAATCACCTCGAGGTAATTCATGCTCCACTTCATGATTATGTTATTATTCCTTTAATGTTGTATCTACAGTATTTTCATCTCCTTTAGAACAACATTTCTTCCACATAGTCCATGTGATGTCAGTAAAAGTGTTTATAACTTCCTCATTTATAGTGTAGGATAAATCTTTGCTCTTTTCACAAGTATGCTGATTTTTCTTTAATGAGTTCAAATTTTCATTCTTGTGCCTAAATCCATACTTGAAAATATATACTTGGAAATAATACCAATCATGAATATCCCCTCTCAAATTTCGATACTCTTGGATACATGCTCCAATATGTATGGTTGTAATTTATGTAATTGTTGGTCGGGGAGGAAGGAAGGTGGGAATTGTGGTTCTATTGTGAAGCTAATACATGTGTAAAATTGTTTCTTCAATGTATGTTCTTAATGAACATGTTCCAATACCATTATCCGATACCACTATAATGTCCCTTTTTCAAAATTTATTAAAATGACCATTTTTTTACTCTTTCCCTATTTCGACCTTTGACTAGTTTTGATGTCTAGGTCTCCAAATTGGACCAAATGCTCCCATATATTATGAGAAGGTATATGAATGATACTAATACTTTAATATTATCTTTGGGGATTATTTATGACCCTCCAAAAACTTCTGCAAGTTGGTTTAATATTATTTCCAAGGTGGGAGTTTTTACTAGCAAATTGGGGTTCTAATTCCTCCTGGGTAAATGCTGGAAATGGATTCTCAAATGCTCCCAAACCCACTCAAATTTCTGAAAATATGCATAGGATATTTAAGGTAAATTTTTAAGGTATAATATGAATCATTATTCATTTTATACAGAATTTTATGACCCTCTCCCAAACAGCTACAAAATCACTAATTCGACATTTGGGGAAATGGCACCAAATCTTCTCCAAATGCAATTAACTGAGTAAAATGACCTCAAATTCTTAAGTGATAAAAATTAAACTTTTAATAATAATAAATTAAATTGAATTCACCATAAATATATTATATATACATTCTTCCATTCAAAATAATGAGCATTACCGTGGCATACATCAATATAGTGGGGAAATGGTCATTATTTGCTCATTAATAGTCACTTTTACATACAACCCTTTGATATTTCCACCTGATAATTTCTGAGAATGAATAAAATAGAATATTAATATTATTAAAATCATAAATGTACCATTATAATCTCTAAATCCTCAGCATTCAATGGCAGACATCAATATAGTGGGGAAATGGTCATTATTTGCTCATTAATAATCACTTTTACATACAACCATTTGGTATTTAGATCTAAGACTTTATGAAGATGAATAAAAGAGTATATTAATATTACTACAATCAGGAATGGACCATTATAATCTCTCCAAAATATTACAATAGCTCACCCAAAGCGCAATCCCTCCATGAGCAAGAATATGCAATAAAAACTGGAAATGGTTGAGAGAATGGGTTGCACTAGAATAAAATATGAGCTTCTCTGTAGATTACACCTGGAAATAATAAATCCATTAAAGCTCCATGAAATACTTAAATTTCCTCTCCAAACACCAACTTGGATGGGAATCTTTCACCCACGAAATTGGCTAAGGCAAGAAACTAGTCATCCACTAGCTTTCTCAATTCACAAATGCAAATTTCTCAAATGATAAAAAGCTACCTTAATTATTTTTTTTGACATTTATAAAGTTTCCAATATTTATATGGGTTGAATTCCTTCCAAGATATGCATTCCGACTCTATTTGGGAAGATATTCCACATAATGCCACTTGTACAACAATTCCTAGTCTCCCACTTCCACCAAATCACATGTGGAAGCATCTTAGCTGCCCTAACTCCCTTTAGCACCCTCTTGGAGCTATTTTATCCCTGAAATGTCATATATGTCATATTTCATCCTTCATATCTAATTTGTTTCATGGGTTTCATAGCATCTTCATCATTGTTGTCATAGAGCTAGGGAATCTAGTCCAAGTGTGTCACTAGCTCCAAAATGCATCTCCCTCTTCCATGGGAGTTACTCTTCCGCTCCAATTAGACCTTAATTGATTCATCAAAAGTATATTGACCTTCCAAATCATCTCAATACCCTTGGTATTCTTATGGATTCAAAATGACAAGAGGAGGATGCCATGTGGCATAGAAAATCTAGCTTGTATGGGTCCCACATCCTCCATGTGTCTTCATGATCAATTTCCACTTTGATTTTCCATTATATTTATTTATTTATATCCTTTATTAAATATTTATTCCATTCTAATTTTCAAACATCATTTATTGTCCCTCTTATTCCAAATCCCAAGGATTCCACCCCCAACCTAGGAAACTAGTAATTTTCCTCCTTGTCAATTATTTGACCCTTAGCATCAATTTGACAAACTCTCATGAATATGAAAAATGTGATTAGGCCATTGTGACCCAATGCAAAATATGCGACATGAAAATATTTCATGTCACTCTCTAAACTATCTATTCTACTTTTCATGTGTCAAATTTGAGCTAGTAATGAAATTTCTCCTTAAGCAATTTCCATGAAAGTTATCATACAAATGTTGCAGATCATAATCAGTTCGAAGAGATAATAACCATGATTAATGACAGATATTGATGTCTTATATTCATCCCCATATACTATTCTGAAATTTTTTAGGGTCTTACTTTATTTGGAGATCCAGTTTGGCCTCCACCCCTAGGGGGATCATTTGACCTTAATTTCCTAGGAAATTTGCACTCTCTCTCCTTAGCCCCAAACCAAGTTGTAGAAGCTTAAATTCAGAAAAAAGGTGTTGATAGGTAATATTGGTATTTTCTAATACTCATGCTACCCTTTCATTTCAGATTCAATATTATTTGGAGTTAGTTGGAACCCCCCATAGTATTGACTAGTAAAGCTCGAAAATTGCCCAATTTGCACTTTTCTCCAAAATTCCAATTAGGGAAATTACATAATGGACCCATGTGAATATTTTATTAGCTGGTTCTTGAGGTGGGAGTACATCATATTTAATTAGTATTGGGTTATTAAAACAAAATCCTATGAAGGGGAAATTGATGGAATCACCTAGAGAAATCCTGCTCTAAGTTATTAAAGGGACATTAATGTGGAATGAGATGGTGGCTCAAGAAATAAATGAATCCATGTATGAGGAGGTGACGTTGCATAAGGGACGTTGTGTGATTTTAGGAGGGGGGAAACATGGAAAAACTTAGATGGTGGTAAAATATGAGGCTGTGCAAATGAATGGAAGGTGGCTTAGTGGAGACGTTTCCTCTCATATTATTGGACAAGAAGGTTGTGTAGAAGAGGAAGAGAGGAAACATCGTGAAGTTAAAAAGGAAGGAATACAACATTAGAAGGGAAGGTTGGCATGGAGTGAAAAAGGGGGACACCTAGAAAGGAGAGGAAACTACGTGGATTTAGGAAGCCAAAGGGAAGCACATGGAAGAGTAGAGAGTAAAGATGTGGAAAAAAGAAGGAAAATAAGGAAGCATATAGAAGAACAAAAAAGGAAAATAAGAATAAAAGAGGAACACGATAAGAAGGGAGTAGAAGAACCTAATTTAAGAAGATTGTGGCTACTGAGAAATTAGCTTGTTAAGCAGCACGTACCAAGGTAAAATTTATTTTTGGAAGTATTGGTTAGTTTGTAATGCTTGGCTAATACTTAGACCAATAGGCTTAGGATGGGATGCAAATTTGAGGGGTCTGAGTGCCATGTTTTGATCACTGAGAAACAAATCCCTTTAAGGCCAATTATGTATTGTATAAATTTTCTAAAGGATAACAGAAGGCCAATGAGAACTAAATTTGTTTTAAGTTTTTTTGTTTATATGGATTATTATGTTCTACATGTTTGTGAGTCTAAAAGTGGGGCTTCGAGCAACAATTTATTAAAAAAATAAATTTAAGCCCATTTTGCCTTCTAGTTAATCAGTGAATGGGAATCCAAACATGGTGCGCCTTCTAGTTAATCAGTGAATGGGGATCTAGGATTGTTGTGCCTTCTAGTTAATCAATGAATGCATTTTCAAATCTAAGTGCTCAATGCCAATTGACCCTTATATGGTACCTACATTTGTGGTTGGTTTAAAATATTGTGAGATTAAGAGCATATTGTGCTCTCTTGATTGTTTATTGGGTTAATTGTTGGTTGTTGTTGTAGTATTTGAGGCATATTGTGCCAACTTGTCTGGATTTTGAAGGTGTTGGTGTTTTGGACATTGGTAGAGGGGACTGATCCCCCTGCCTTGCTTTGTCATCAAGTGGTATCACAAATGGAGTATACTGCATAGTAGGTGAAATCCTATTGGAGAAGTGAAGGTTTCAGCTCCATAGTTGAGGTTTTCAATATATTTGTAGAGAAATATTGAAGAATAACTCCATATGTTGGGTAGATGTTGTCAAATGATTGTGGGAAGATCCAACAGCGATGTTGGGTAGATTTGTCCAATGGAGAAGAAGAAAATCCATTGAGGTTTGGAAGATTGGAAGGAAGATTAAAGTATGTTGGCGTTGAGACAAATACACCAACGGATTCTTGGGTAGAGTTGTCAAAGAGGTGGATAAGAAAAGAGTTCCAATAGGAGAAGGTTAGGTAGAACTATTATAGAAGGATTAATTGGAGAGTTGATAAGCGGATATTTGTGAAGTTATCTACAACATAAATGTTGGGTAGAGCTATAAAATCTGAGAAGACACATCATAGAGAGGAATTGTAGACATGGGTTACAAGAGTCATGTGAAGGTTGGAAGTGTAAACAGAATTCACATGAGGAAATTGCCTCAACAATATTGTGTGGTGAGATGATAAGAATTGTCATTAGGGTGGAAAACTTTGAAGAAACACAGGGGATTGAGAAACCCTTCGCTCATGATAAGATGGTATAGACTTTGATGAAGAAAAGAAGACCACTTACATAGGATGAGTTACTAATGATCACTGAACATATTATGTTGAGGATGGATATTGTGTAGCAAGCTATGAAACCATGTCCAATGAAGAAATCATATTAGTATGATGGAATGAAGGAAAAACCCAATGACTTTGAAGAGGATGAATTTGAGGCTGATGAATAAAGTGAAGTTGATTATGAAGATGATGTGGTCCATGATGACTATGATGAATATGAAAGCAATGGGACAGTGGTTCTTTACCTAGAAGAAGGAGATTTGTTGGAATATGTCCCTTATAGGACACTAGTTGAATTAGAACTTGGATCCAAGAGAAAAAGTGAAAGTGAAAGTGAGGATGTGTTGCAGCTGCAACTGTTTTCCCCAAATTTATTAAATTTTGGTCCCCTCCTCATGATTTAGCATTTGTTCTTAATCGTTTGATCCGTGAATTGTTGTTGGTCATACTTTAATTTTCAATGATTATTGAAGGCTAACACTCGTCCTGTTTTTCGGAAGTTGCGTATGTTTCGAAGTTGTTTTGGGTCGCAGATTTTAAGTTTGGGTTTGCTTATTGAAGAGCCACCATTTTGGAGGAGAAGCAGTTTTAACCGTCGCTGGATTTCAGAGTCTTAAGCACTTAGCATTTTTATTTTTGATTGGAGCATTTTATTTTTATCAAAGGCTGTAGTATTTGTTAGCTTCCGCCGTTGCGGCTCCTAAACCAGCTAGCTGTCCAAAGTCGAAAGCGCTCTGCCCTCCGATGCTAGTCGCATGTCTATAATCTTTGTTGCTTCCGCCGTTGCGGCTCCCAAAGCAACTAAGCACCATAAGTCCAAAACGCTCCGCCAACCGATGTGTCAGTCTTTTAGTCACTTTCCCGTAGTCATTTCTTTTTCGCCGTTGCAGCTTTGCAAAGCTTTCGCCTTCCGATGTCGATATCTTCCAACTTCCGATTAAGATTTTTCCCACCCGCGGGTCGCGTGTCCTTAACCTCTTCTTTTCCATCGTTGCGGCTGTGAATAGGTCTACCATGCCGAGGTTAGCGCTCTGAGCCTCCGATGAAGTTCACGTTTCCTGTCATGGGTGTTTTCCTTCGAACCCATAAGTGGATGAGGTAGTGATGGCAGCGTTTGTTAAAATTCTCAGATCAAGGGGTGCACCTGGCCGTTTTCTTGTGGATTAGCCATTTCAGGTGGTTTAATTTAACATTTTAAAATGCCATTCCAACGAATGATGCATAGTAATTGATTGCAGGTAGAACTCAAGGGACTGTTGGGGCGACCGCAGTGTGAAGGCGTAGCTTGACAGTTTTGTAAAAATCAAATCGAAACCGACAGGGTCGCAAGGGAGACAAGCGAAGGAAAAGACAAAATCGAAAGCAACAAAAGCACAGATGTGAAAGGTCCAGCAGTTACTCAGCTGATCATAAGCATACAAAGAAAATATTAAAAGAGGGATATGAAACGTTCGAAGAACCGAAAAGTCGCACGTTTGGGGAGAACCAAAGCGACCTATTGTTGAGTTTAAATATGTGAAAGATGGAACTTATGGGGGATTTTTTCCCTGGAAAAACTTGTAACTTAATGCTTGTAAGAGGAACTATTTCGTTTTACAACCAGAGACTGCAAATTTTACCTGTTGGAGGAAGTGATCTGTGGAATATGTCAATGTGATTAAATCAGTAATGTTGAATGTGAACTATTTCATTTTCAGTTGTGTCTCATTAGTTGTAAGAGCGTTCTAATTTCTTGAACCTATGTTCTTGTCTGAATGTTTTTTCAGTACCCTTATGATGTCTTTTTCCACTATGAGTAATGGTAGTTTTAACTGTTGATGAGCTATCTTATCGTATATACTTTTATTCATGTTTATATGTTTGGTTATAAGAACAGCTATCTGTGATTTGCCATAACACATGAATAGGGGTGCATTACTCATGAATTAATACCCAGCTCTCTAGAGATAGTTTAGTTAACATTTATTTTCTTGCATGATTTGGATGCTTGTGAGTGCTAAGACGAGAGGTAAGAACCTGCGCATCACATTGTGACTACTCTTTGCACCTTTATCACCCTGCATTGTTAATTAGGCACATGCATATCATACTTCAAGTCAAAAATACAAAAATATACACGGTGGACCGGGCCGTAACCGGTAAAAAAATTTGTTTTTGTTACTTGACCTACGGTAGCCGGACCGCAAACCGGACAAATTCCCTATACCAAACAGTCACGGGCTAGTTTGGAACGTTGACTGGGGAGAATCCCTTGCTGTTGTTGCTTGGGATTTTCCAGGCCTCAACAGTTTCTGGCGCTAGAAGGAGGGCCGCTAGTGCATGGCTGGCCGAGGAAACCCGTTTTCCTGAGATTATTCCACCAGTAACAGTTCTGAAAGTAGTGGACTTCATAATCCAATTCCGGAAGAAAGGAATAGAGAACATCTATATTTTGTTGGCAACGAAGTTGTTAATGACCTGAGAAGACACACCAGGGCATATGTAAAGAAGATTGGAGGATTGCCAATTATCCCTGAATTGCCCAGAAGAGAATATAAAAAGAAAGATCGTCCTATAGTAGAAGACTCAGTGCTGGTTGGAGACTGGGAAGAACTTGTAGAAACAGCCTTACAAGAAGTTGTACTACCTTTGAATCAAGAAGGCCCAGATACCCCTCACAGTTCTCCTGCTCACACTCCTATTGGCTCACCTCCTCACTCTCCACCTAGACTCATGGCAGGAGTAAATGCTAATCCACCACCCAACCCACCAAATCCCCCACCTGCCTGGAGAGCCAGATCACCTTTAAATCTAACGCCTCCACTACATGATTTACCTCAATCCTTTGAAAAGATGCTGCCCAAATTCGACCCAAATGAGAAGATACTAGTAGATGATCACTTGCAAAGTTTTTACTTAGCAATAGAAGGGTTGAGGGCTGGGGAGTATGAGGATGTAGTTTGCAGACTATTTCCGCATACCCTTAAAGGAGTTACAACATCATGGTATTTTGGGTTGCCTACTAACTCTATCCCTGATTGGGATACCTTCGAGAGAATTTTCAGAAGTAAGTATGCAACTTAGAAAACTCATGCAACCCTCATAAAAGGGCTATGCGCCTTGAAGAAAGAAAGAAAGGAAAAGGTGCACAGTTTCACACAAAGGTTTGCAGCATATCTCAAGAATTTTTCTAAAGCTGATAAACCTTCGGACAAGGTACTGATTGAATATTATACTTCATCTTTAGGCCCTGAGTTAGCCATGTTTGCTAAAATAAGGGCCAAGCCTAGTTTGGTAGAAACCTATGCAGAGGCAGAAGTAGTGGAGGCTGAAAGAGAAAGTATCGAAGATTATCCAGAACAGTCAGGAGAGAAAGGTGCAGGAAGGAAATCCTTATTGCTTACTAAGCCTAAGGAAGAGAAATCACCAGATTTTGAAAATATGGCAAAAATGATGCAGAAGCTTTCCAACAAAATCATAGATTTGGAGAAAGAGAAGGAAACACAAAAGTTCTATAAGCCCTATTATAAGAAAAGAGAGGATAACAATCAGTCTCAACCTCCTCCTCAAAATGTTGCATCTATGAATCTAACAGAAGTAGGAATGGAAAATTTTTGCACTTTCCACCAACAACCACACTCTGAAAGAAATTGACCTCAATGGATAAACTCAATGACATTGGTTATGAATCAGCTGTTGGATTCTAAGTTAACGGAAGATGGAGATGAAGAAAGAAAAGAGAATACTACTTCAACGAAAGAACAAGAAGAGGAAACCATGGTTTTGTGGGATTCTGTTTCGTTATTTGATGCTGAAGAGGAAAAGAATCAGGGGTATAAGGACGTCATGGAAACCAAGGTAGCAATAAGAAGCCAAGGGCCAATTAAAGAAAACAGTCTCATTCTCCCAAAGATCAAAAGGCTGCAAAAAAATGTAAAGAAATTTCAAAATCATTCCGCAGATGATAAAATTCCTGAATTCACAATTACCAACCAAGATCCTAGGCAGACTGATATGTTCGCCAAGCCCACTGAAGAGAAAATGAATGTTGATAAGCCACATTCTACTAATTTGCAAATGGATTATGACATCGTGGAAGATATCAAGAAGGCAAAGGCAAACGTTTCCTTATTTGAAATGTGTAAAGTGCCGTAGCAAAGAGAAAGACTATTGAAAGCACTTGAAGCATCGGATGAGAAGCTGCCCACTGACAATCAACCTCAGGAAGAAGAAGAAATCGGTGAAACCAGCGTTGGAGGTAAGTCTAAAAGCAAACATCCACCTTTCCTCCTCACGTTTGAAATTTTCAATCACAACGTACATAATTTCCTGGTAGACTCAGGGGCGTCGGTTAATGTCATGCCAATATCAGTCTGTAAAAAGATAAATGGGCAGCCTAAACCATCCACGTGGAGGGTTGTTCAGTTGGATAGGACGGATGTAAAGGTAATTGGTGAGATGGAAGATGTCCTAGTCCATCTGGCATCAAATGATAAAGTGTGCCAAGTCATTAATATTGTGGTGGCTGATATACCAGATGCTTACGGTCTTATCCTAAGCAGAGATTGGTCGGCCAACTAAATGGATATTTTGCCTCGGTTTGGTCGCATCTGTGGCTGCCATACAAAGGAAGTCCGAACCAGATTAATATTTTAAGGGAGCCTCACATGAAATACAACGTTACTCAATTGGATGAGAAGAATGAACCAGTGGATTCTGTATTGGGAAACTATTTTATTGAGTTGGAACCAAGAAATTACCAAGCAGAAGAAGCCAGCAACACATCAGACACTCAACCTGATCTCCTTCGATTCTCACAGGCTGATGAGATTGACTGTAACATAGTAAACTTAGCCGTAGGAGTAGATTCGCATTCAGTAGTTAGTGATTTTTGGACTTTGTTTTTTGATGGCTCTAAGACGTTAGAAGGGTCAGGGGCCGGTTGTGTCCTGATCGACCCCCAGAAGAATAAACATTTTCTCTCATGTAGATTAGAGTTTGAATGTATGAATAATACAGCTGAGTATGAAGCGCTAGTGCATGGCTTAAGGAAAGCGATTGAATTAAAGGTAAGTAATCTGAGAGTTTTTGGAGATTCCGAAATTATTGTGAAACAAATCCGGAATCAAATACATTGTGTTTCCCCTCACTTAAAGGCTTACCAAAATGAGGTATGGGACCTGCTTAAATGTTTTAATGCATTCAATATTATTTCAATTCCAAGACTTAAAAATGCAGCGGCTGACTTGTTGACCACATCAGCTGCTAGGTTGGTACCCACTAATAATCGATGCTCTGTTGAATTACTTTTCAGGCCCTCAGTACCTGATATGATTACCAACCTACGAGTGTTCGATGATTGCCAGCAAATTATGGAATGCTTAACGAATGACGAGGTATTTAAAGGAGCAATTATAGACGATGAAGAACATCAGGCCGAGCTGAAGTATGATAATTTCATCCCGAAGGGAGTCAGAACGTTAGAAAGAATGTTCGATTTAAATGAAAAGTTCAGAAGACCATCCAACGTGAAGACCCACAGCTCATCTCTACAGTTCGAGCTGATAAATTTAGGGACTGAGACGAATCCTAAATTTGTGAATATCGACAAATGTTGTTCACCAGCAGAAAGAGACAAGTTCGTCAGTCTGTTTAAACAATACAAAGATGTTTTCGCATGGACATACGAAGATTTGAAAACATATGACACCAACATCATCAAACATGTTATTCCCATCAAAGCTGGTGTCAAGCCATATCAGCAACCTTTAAGAAAAATGCATCCAAAATTGGAACCGTTGATTTAAAGTGAAGTGAAGAAATTATTGGATGCTAGAATCATTTTTAAGGTCAGACACTCTGAGTGGGTATCAAATCTGGTACCAGTGAGGAAAAAATATGGAGAAATCAGACTCTGCGTGGATTTCAGGAATTTAAACCGTGCTTCAGACAAAGATAACTATCATGTTCCACCCATGGAGCAACTGCTACAAATGGTTTTAGGTTCTGAACTGTTTTCGTTATTAGACGGTTTCTCTGGCTACAATCAAGTATTAGTAGCTGAAGAAGACAAATTGAAGACAACGTTCAGAACCAAATGGGGAACCTTTTCCTACAGAAGGATGCCCTTTGGGCTTATAAATGCTGGAGCAACGTTTCAGAGGGCTATGGACATAGCTTTCCACGGATTGATTGGCCATAATACTGTAGTGTACCTTGACGATATTATGATATTTTCAAAGAGGAAAGAAGAGCACGTGTTTCACTTAAGGCAAATTTTTGAACTCTGTCGGAAATATGGCATCTCACTCAATCCCAAGAAATGTGTGTTCGCTGTCATGGAGGGCAAGTTGTTGGGTCACATAGTTTCAAAGAAGGGAATTTATATCGATCCAGAAAGGATCAAGGCCATTGAACAGATTCCCTTACCCCATAATAAAAAAGGGATGCAATCATTTATGGGAACAATTAACTTCGTGCGAAGATTTGTGCCTGATTTCGCTCAGATTGTCAAGCCTCTGCAGCAAATGGTGAAGCAAAATGCACAATTCAAATGGACTGAGATTGAAAAGAATGCCTTCAGCAAAATCAAGACTGCTGTTGCACATGCACCCTCCTTGAAAAGCCTAGATTTTGACAAAGATTTTATTCTGTATACCTTTGCATCCGATGATTCACTGGTAGCTGTGCTTACCCAAAAGGAAGATGGGGGGGATGAATTCCCAATATCTTTCATGAGCACTGGTCTACAAGGGGCCGAATTAAATTACCCATCCATTGATAAACAAGCTTACGCAGTATTTAAAGCAGTAAAGCAATTCAGGTCTTATATTTTAAAAAATCGAACCAAGGTGATCGTCCCCTACCCAGCTGTAAGGTCCCTTCTTGTACAGAAGGAGTAAGGAGAAAGAAGGGGCAACTGGGTAACAGCTATTCAAGAGTATGACCTTGAATTCAATCTAGCCTCTATAGTTAAAGGACAAGGGTTGTGCAAACTGATGACTGAAAATGGAAAAAATGAAGAACACACATGGGAGGATGAAGCTGAATTACATGTAATGGAGGTATGTCCTTTGTTTACAGCCCTCGATTCTTGGTATAGAGACCTCGTGCATTACCTACAGACAGGGTTGTTTCCAGAACATTGGAATTCTAAGCAAAGAAGAGTGTTGCGTCTCAAATCAACATCCTATCAAATTGTTGAAGGAATATTATTCAGGAAAAACTATGACGGAGTTCTCCTGAGATGCTTAGAGAAAGAATATGTGAAGAAAGTAATGACAAATTTGCATGACGGGCCTGCTGGGGGACATTATTTAGGAGACACTACAGCCCAAAAAATCCTCAGAGCAGGTTACTATTGGCCTACGCTCTTCAAAGATGCACACGCACATGTCAGGAAGTGTGATATTTGCCAAAGGTGTAGTGGGAGACAACCTAGAGCAGCGGCACCCCTAAAAACTGTGATGATTAAGGAGCCATTCGAGCAATGGGGGTTGGATATTATTGGAGAAATAAAACCGAATTCCTCCCTGCAACACAAGTACATTCTGACCACGACCGATTATTTCACTCGCTGGGTCGAAGCTATCCCACTGTGCAAGATAAGTGAAGATGCGGTCATCAACTTCCTACAAGATCATATCATGACCAGGTTTGGAGTTCCAGTTTCGTTAGTCTTTGATAATGCTAAGTACTTTTCATCAATTAAATTAACTGCTTTTGCTCATGATAAAGGGATAAAATTGCATTATTTTGCTAATTACTATCCACAAGGAAATGGCCTGGCTGAATCCTCTAACAAAAATCTGATTAGAATTTTAAAGAAGATGGTAATAGAAAACCAGAGGAGTTGGCATGCAGCGCTACCAAATGCCCTTTGGGCTGATAGAGTCACCCCCAAGTCTTCGATTGGAGTGTCTCCATATACCCTTGTCTACGGTAAAGAAGCCATTCTTCCTCCCAATATCATGCTACCTTCTTCCATAATAGCTCAAGAATCTAGAGGGTCAGATGATGAAGTTTTGCAAATAAGGATATATAATCTCCTGAAAGCAGAAGAGGCTAGAACTAAAGCCAGAGAGCGCTTTAAGCAACAACATGAGGTAATAAAGAGATGGTTCGACAAACATAAGGCAGGAACAAAAGAGTTTGAAGTGGGAGATCTGGTTCTCAAGTGGGATCACCCCCATGATGAGAAAGGAAAACATACTAAATTCCAGCAGTTGTGGGTAGGCCCTTTTCAGATTGTGGCAAAGCTTGGCCCTTCTACTTATAAGTTGCAGGATCTGCAAGGATGGGAAGAGAACTTACCAGTAAATGGTTTGGTTCTCAAGACTTATTTTTCCTGAGTTCTGTTTGAGTTCTATTGTCTTGTATATAAATAATCTGTTTTGGTTGTCTTTTTGAGTCTTTGAGTCATGAAGTTTAGTTTTACTTTAAATTTTCTGTTTGATTTTAAATAAAAAAAGTAAGCATTGGTCGCATGGAGAGCATTAGAATTCTGGACCAACTAAAATTCTTGATTATGAGACTGTGTATTATAGTTTTATCTGATAGAGTTTCTTCTAGTTTAGCATTTTTCCTAATTGGCTATGAACGCATTGAAGTCCTTCTTAATCCCTGTAAAGTAACTCAAGATTAAAAGGTCTGGAATACTATTTCGAGGCTCCATCCATCTCACACTTAAAAATGTCTTAGGGGGTGGCAGCAAAAGACCCATGGAAAGGAAGTAGGGTAAACAGTATATTGTATATAAATGATCCCATGCCAAGAATTGAAAGCCAAAAGGATAAGAAGAGTCAAAACTCCTAAGAAAGAAATGTACATCAGAACAAAGTACTAAATCATATGAAGTATAAAATTGCCAGAAGTTCGTCTCCGTTCGTGAGCTGAAAATTAAATACATCTCTCACACAAAAGGACACTATGGATAGAGGGGCCTGAATAAAAAAAATTCAGAAAGAAAGGCATGAGGGAGACTCAAAGGACAAAAGTCCAAAAGCACAAAAAAGTGAAAAATGGCATGGGAATGAGGAACAAATGAATATCTCTGTTTACATTATGTTACGATCTTGTGGTGTTCAAGCTGGAAGCTACCCAAAGACAGAAGTAAAAAATGAAACTCATATTTCTGGCCTCGAAAGAGTTATCTTGACTTTGAAATCTTCGTTTCCATTTTCCTAAATTGGACTACCCTCAATGTTTAAAAGTTCATATATTGCCTTTTGGGAAATCCATATATCTAAAAGAACTCAACATGGTGGTTTATTATCAAACAATCTGTTACTCAAGGAAGAAATTGTCCAGACGTCTAGGTTCACCAGGTAGTCGCCAATTGTTGTAGCTGCAACTATTTTCCCCAAATTTCTTAAATTTTGGTCCCCTCCTCATGATTTAGCGTTTGTCCTTAATCATTTGATCCGTGAATTGTTGTTGGTCATAATTTAATTTTGAATGATTATTGAAGGCTAACACTCGTCCTAGTTTTATGAAGTTGAGTGTGTTTCGAAGTTGTTTTGGGTCGCAGATTTTAAGTTTGGGTTTGCTTGTTGAAGAGCCACCGTTTCGGAGAAGAAGCAGTTTTAACCATCGCTGGATTTCAGAGTCTTAAGCACTTAGCATTTTTATTTTTGATCAGAGCATTTTATTTTTATTGGAGGCTGTAGTCTTCATTAGCTTCCGCTGTTGCGGCTCCTAAACCAGCTAGCTGTTCAAAGTCTAAAGCGCTCCGCCCTCCAATGCTAGTCGCATGTCTGTAATCTTTGTTGCTTCCATCGTTGCGGCTCCCAAAGCAACTAAGCGCTCGAAGTCCAAAACGCTCCGCCAGCCAATGTGTCATTCTTTTAGTCGCTTGCCCGTAGTCATTTCTTTTCCGTCGTTGCGGCTGTGCAAAGCTTTCGTCTTCCGATGTCGATATCTTCCGACTTCCGATTAAGATTTTTCCCGCCCGTGGGTCGTGTGTCCTTAACCTCTTATTTTCCGTCGTTGCGGCTGGGAATAGGTCTACCCTGCTGAGGTTAGCGCTCTGAGCCTCCGATGAATTTCACGTTTCCTGTCGTGGGTGTTTTCCTTCGAACCCATAAGTGGACGAGGTAGTGATGGCAGCGTTTGTTAAAATTCTCAGATCAAGGGGTGCACCTAGCCGTTTTCTTGTGGATTAGCCATATCAGGTGGTTTAATTTAATGTTTTAAAATGACATTCCAATGAATGATGCACAGTAATTGATTGCAGGTAGAACTCAAGGGACTATTGAGGCAACTGCAGCATGAAGGCGTAGCTTGACAGTTTTGTAAAAATCAAATCGAAACTGGCAGAGTCGCAAGGGAGACAAGCGAAGGAAAAGACAAAATCGAAAGCAACAAAAGCATAGATCTGAAAGGTCTAGCAGTTACTCAGCTGATCATGAGCATACGAAGAAAAGATGAAAAGAGGGATATGAAACGTTCAAAGAACCGAAAAGTCGCACGTTTGGGGAGAACCCAAGCGGCCTACTATTGAGTTTAAATATGTGAAAGATAGAACTTACGGGGGCTTTTTTCCCTGGAAAAACTTGTAACTTAATGCTTGTAAGAGGAACTATTTCGTTTTACAACCAGAGACTGCAAATTTTACCTGTTGGAGGAAGTGCTCTATGGAATACGTCAATGTGATTAAATGAGCAATGTTGAATGTGAACTATTTCGTTTTCAGCTATGTCTCATTAGCTGTAAGAGTGTTCTAATTTCTTGAACCTATGTTCTTGTCTGAATGTTTTTTCAATACCCTTATGATGTCTTTTTCCACTATGAGTAATGGTAGTTTTAAATGTTGATGAGCTATCTTATCATATGTACTTTTATTCACGTGTATATGTTTGGTTATAAGAACAACTATCTGTGATTTGCCATAACAGATGAACAGGGGTGCATTACTCATGAATTAATACCCAGCTCTCTAGAGATAGTTTAGTTAATATTTATTTTCTTGCATGATTTGGATGCTTGTGAGTGCTAAGACGAAAGGTAAGAACCTGCGCATCACATGGTGACTACTCTTTGCATCTTTATCATCCTGCATTGTTAATTAGGCACGTGCATATCATACTTCAAGTCAAAAATACAAAAATATACACGGTGGACAAGGCCGTAACCGGTAAAACCTTTTGTTTTTGTTACTTGACCTACGATAGCCGAACCGCAAACCGGACCGATTCCCTATACCAAACAGTCACGGGCTAGTTGGGAACGTTGACTGGGGAGAATCCCTTGCTATTGTTGCCTGCGATTTTCCAGGCCTCAACAGGATGATTAAGGAGAAATTTCTAATTTGACAATAATGGAGATTGAAGAATGGAAGAAAGAGAAGCAAGTTAAAGACGCTTCCTATGAGAAGGAAGAAAACACAAATTTCCATGCAAGGGAGACTAAAACAAGTGAAGAATTGATGTATGGAACATTAATTTACATCGGCTATTGTGATGATATTCATGAATGAAAAATTGGAAGTGATTATATGAGTAGGAATTAAACAAACAAAAGACGAAGATGTCAAAACCATTCATCAGGAAGAACAAAATGAGTAACCTTTAGAGTATATGCCCATGGAGGCATTGAAATCACTAGATTATTTGTATGTTTGTGTATATACTAGTATAGAGGAAGATGGTAGTAGCAATGATATTATTCCATATGTGGAAGACAACCATATTGTTGTTGTAAGTGGAGGAGAGAACAACCCTAATGTGGACCTAAAGGTAAAATTTGATGAACATGATGAAGGATTTGAATAATTGGACAACACTCATGGTGATGTAATTGTTGTTGAAGAATGTGAAGTTGAAGGGGATTTTGTAAAAGGTTTAATAGTTCATAAGGAGGCTATGAAATGGAAAGCTACAAGCATGGTTGATATTAATCTTGAAAGTGATCTAGGAACTCAAGCACAGTCTCATCAAAGATTAATGAACAAATAACACATGAAATGGTGTAATCGGACTACAGAATGAGTAGTCGCTCTGTATATTCAATAAAGAATTGATAATTACAATACAATGTCATGCTACAAGCATGAATGAATGAGCAATTCGAATCCTCAAGGAGGTCATTCGAATTGAATGAGTGAATCTAGCTTAACTGACTATAAGCCGTTGTCCACACTCTGTTAATCGCTAATCAAAACCCTAATTCACTCAATTGAACCCTAACTGAAGTCAGAGTGTAATAAATGACTAAGTATCAACTGAAAGAGATTAGACACATGTCATAGCAAGCCAACAATCAAGTGCCAGCGCTTCAATGACTTCAATGAACCCCGATGAGGTTAACTGAAGTTGAACTGAACATCAGAAGTTGGTGGAGGTGCCCCTGTTGACTCCAGTTCATTAATTAATCATTAAATAATCAATTAAATGAAAGGAGGTTCCTTAACTGACCTGTTTAACTGATTGTAACCACCAGTTAGCAATTAGGTGCATTAATATCACTCAGATCACCCCCGGAGTGCTCCAGTTAGCCTCCCCGAATGTAGGAGAAGGCTAAGTTAGCCTCCTTGACTGAAGGCAGGCATGGGTGTGACTGGATGATGATATTTAATTCTCCATTGATGTCAATTAATTTCAATAATACTTAGGATAGTGGTTTAACTAGGCCAATTTGACCAAAAAGAGTGTGTATGGTGGTAAATGTCTCCAACACCCCCCCTTAAGCTATACTCAGGAGGAGTTTAGAAAACACAAATGCATAAAAATGCTAGGGCTTCGACAACTAAGGCCATAGGTCACCCTGTACAATGCTGAAATTGAAACAATGCTCAAAAAACAAACTAAGTGAGGAAAAGAGGGAAAACCCAGTGGGAAAAACCCCCCCTCAAGCTGAACACTGAAAGTAGTCTTAATCAACCTGATGAACTCACCCCCAACAGTGAATGGAGGTAAGTGAACTTATTTTCTGAAAATCTCTTGGTGAATATGTTTGCAATCTGCTCATCAGTCGGGCAGTATTGTAGAATGATGGTCCTGTCATGCACTAGCTCCATGATGTAGTGCATGTGGATCTCTACATGCTTGGTCCTCTGCCTAGTAATTGGATCCGTGGATATCTTAATAGCACTTTGATTGTCACAAAAGAGGACAGTGGACAAATTACGACCAAGATCAAACTTTGAAAGAATGCCTTGCAACCAAATTGCTTGGATGCAAGCATTCACCGCTCCTCGATACTCGACCTATGCTGAAGATAGTGCTATGGAAGCTTGATTTTTTCTTTACCAGAAAATGGGGCCACCACCAAACATTAATACATATCCATAAGTAGAATTTTGATCAATAGAATCACCCACCCAATCGGAATCTATGTATCCAACTAGCTCTAGCTCAGAGTCCACAGTATAGTGAATGACGTAGGTCCTGGTTCCCTGAATATACTGGAGGATCGTCTTGGCTGCCTTCCAATGAAGATCATGAGGCTGCTACATATATATTGATATAGAATTCATGGAATAACATATATCAGGCTGAGAATGTGTCAAGTACAACAAGCTACCAATCAGTTGTCGATAGATAGTGCAGTCCATGGGAGGTGTGCTTTTTCCTTCTTCAAGGCTAATCCCTGAAAGGAAAAGGAATGGTGCATGCCTACATTCAGCCATGTTAAACTTGACTAACAGGTTTGAAATTTTTTTGGACTGCGACGATAATCCCATCATAATTTTGCTCAATTTCGAGCCCCAAAAATTGTTTTACAAGCCCCAAATCACTCATTTCAAAGGCATTGTGGAGAGCAATTTTGATGGATGAAATGGAGGCAACTGTGCTACCTGTGATTAGTAAGTCATCAACATATAAAACAATGATAATTATATGACCATCATACTTCTGTAAATACACATTTGGATCTGATCTACATCTCTGAAAGTTTTGCGAGAGAAGGAAGGCATCCATCTTGGAATACCACTCTCTTGGGGACTGTTTTAACCCATATAGTGACTTCTTTAGCTTGCAAACCAAAGATGGATCAGTGATGTATCCCTAATGCTGATTCATGTATATCTATTCATGAATATCTCCATGCAGAAAGGCTGACTTAACATCCATGTGATGCACTTCCCAGTGCTTGGATGCTGAAATTGACAAAACAAGGCGGATGGAGTCCATTTTTGCAACCAGTGCAAAGGTCTCATGGTTGTCCACACCTTGGACCTGAGAGAGAAACATTTTTCCACCAGCCTTGCCTTATATTTTCAAGTGCTTCCACAAGAAGCAACCTTGGTCCAAAACACCCACTTGCATTGAACCAATTTCCTTCCCGAAGGAAGAGAAACTAGCTCCCAAGTAGTGTTTTTCTGAAGAGAATTCATCTCTTCATCCATGGCAACTTGCCATCTCAGATCCTTCCGAGAATGATAGTGGGATTTAGGATCTGAACTAATCATAAAATAGCAAGTTTTGGACAGCAAATTATTAGGACAAGAGAGGGAAATACCTGCTCTTTGGAAATCAGATCGGGTTCTCCTTGGATCATCCGAATTTCCAATGTTTTCTCCTGCGGAGGAGAGTGTCTGTCGGGCCCATGTAGGAAGATGATTTTGCACTTCAGGTTCTGATTCAGTATCTGATAATTTATATACACTGATATCAGAAATCATAGGATCCAAATCAGGGTCATCACCCCCAATTTCATCATCCAAATATTCAGTAGAATAGGAAGGAAATTCAGCAGTTTTCTCCTTCACTAGTTCCACCTCCTGAAGAGGCTCATCGAACTTGACACTTCTCTCGATGATGATCTGTTTGGTCTTGATATCTATAAGATTGAATCCTTTTGATTCATCAAGATAACTAATAAACAGACATTCTATGCTTTGTGGTTGCAAATCCCTTCTCTTATCAAGCAGAATCCGGGCCCATGCAGTGGACCCAAACACCCGTAGGTTCGACACATCCGACTTGTGTCCAAAGTATGCTTCGAAAGGGGTCTTCCCTTTCATGGATGAGTGTGGCACCCTGTTCTAAATGTATTTTGTATCATGCATGGCTTCATCCCACAAATTTTCAGCAAGCTTCTTTGATTCCAACATACAGGTGGTCATCTCCTTGAGAGACCGATTCTTCCTTTCCGCTACTCCGTTCTGTTGGGGAGTGTAGGGAATTGAATGTTGGACCTGAATACCACTTTGGGAGAATATGTGCAGAAAATAATTACTGAAATACTCCCCTCCATTATCATATCTTAATATCTTCATGATCTTAATCCCAGAGGCATTCTCGATCAAGGCCTTCAATTCAGAAAAATTTTCACATACTTCTGATTTCTTTTTGAAAAATAAAACCCATGTGTACCTTGAAAAATCATCAATAAAAGTAAGAAGATACCTTGATCCATTCATGGATGTGAAAGGCATTAGACCACTGATATCAGAATGTATCAGCCCCAATATGCATGTAGCTCGGTTTTCCTTCCCCTGATCGAACTTGTGCTCAGGGTGTTTTCCAATCACACAGCCCTTGCAAATTCCCGTTGTTTCCTTGATGACCGGGAGGCATTCAACCATGGATTTTTTCTGTAATTGCCGTAAATATTTAAAACTAAGATGGCCAAACCTCTCATTCCATAGCCTACTAACCTCATTCCCATGAGTTAGCAGAGCGGTGGTCTTTGTATCCGCAACAAAGTGAGAGAACTCATAGGCTTTGCATGATGGTTTGCAAGGCCTTTAGCAATGAGTTTCCCGGATGTAATTTATGTTATCTCAACATCATTTGAGCTGAAAGAAACTTTCTTAGGCACTCCTGTATGTGTCATCTGATAGACACTAAGGATATTTGATGCCAGAGATGGTACATACAACACATTTGAAAAAAAACCATTTTCAAGATCTACGGTACCTTGTCCTTTTGAAATGATGGTGGAGTCATCTCCCATGTGGATGGGAATGGATTTGCCAGTCTCCAAGGATGAAAAGGAGTCTCTTTCAGCCATCATGTGGTTCAAAGCTCCAGAATAAATCAAGAATTCTTTGGACTTTGAAGTGCTTGCCATGAGGGCATGACCTTTTTCATGTTGTGGTTCCCGATCTTGTTGATCTCTCCTCCGAAAGCTTTCCGGAAGATTGATGTGATCTCTCTCAAGGAGAGAGGTTGCTTCATCAATATTTTTCTTCATGCAGGCATGTTCAAGGTGGAATCCCTTCCCACAATAAGAACACTTGACTGTTTTCTTGCCATGGTGCCCTTTTCCTTTGTTCTTTCTTGAGCCAAAAGACTCATCATGCTGTTGGTTTTCAACTCTAGGTTTAGGAGCATCAAATTTATTTTTTTGATTCTTCTGTTGCTTTCCTCTACCCTTTAGATATTTGGGCCCCGAGACATGGAGGGCTTGATCACGGGAAGATCTGATTATCCCCATCTGGACAAGCTTGTCATGTTCACTTGTTAGGGACTCAATGAAGGCATTTAGTGTAGGCATCTTCCATCTAGGCGTTGTGAGCTTCCCCACATGGAATGTAGAAACAAAAAATTAATAATCAGCCCCAAGTTTGGAGAGTATGGTGAGGATGAGCTAATCATCCTCCTTCTCCACTTTGCATTGTCTCAAGAGTAAAATAGTATGCTTGAACTTTGTGAAGAAATCATTCAGAGTCTCGAAATTGGAGGGTTGGAGAGACATGAGTTCATTTTCGAGCTGGTAAACTCTCAAGTCATCATGTTTTGCATATAGAGTTTCCAATTTGTCCCATATTTCTTTTGGAGTCTTCAATCCCGTAAGATGGAAAAGAAGATCTTGGGAAATAGAGAGGCACAAGAAACCGAAGGCTTCATCCTTCTTTTTCAAGAATCTTGATTTTTCTATGGCAGAACCGGGCTCATCTTTAGTGTCCATGGTGACTCTAAAAATTCCTCTGGAGCGCAGCTGAATCTCCATATCACCTTTCCATGAGTGGAAATTGTATGGAGTCAAGAGATCTACTGAGGAGGCCATCTGGATCTGCTGGAGCGAATGCTTCACCTATAGAAACCTGAAAATCAAAATAGAAAGGGCAATGTAAGGTCAGACAACCTACACATTCTAGGCTTTCATCACACCCAGCATAGTCAATCAAGCAAGCTTGATCAACAAGTTCTTTACTTGGGGTATTAAGTGGTAAGCCTCGGCTTATGGTGCAGTGCTGGATTTTTGAGCTATTGCTCAATTTTCATGCAAAAATCTATCAAAAAACTTGTTTTTGAAAGATAGAGCTTCGTCCTGCCGTAATATCCGATACCATATTAATCTTGACAATGATCTAGGAACTCAAGCACAGTCTCATCAAAGATTAATGAACAAATAACACATGAAATGGTGTATTCAGACTATGGAATGAGTAGTCGCTCTGTATATTCAATAAAGAATTGATAATTACAATACAATGTCATGCTACAAGCATGAATGAATGAGCAATTCGAATCCTCAAGGAGGTCATTCGAATTGAATGAGTGAATCTAGCTTAACTGACTGTAAGCCATTGTCTACACTCAGTTAACCACTGATCAAAACCCTAATTGACTCAACTGAACCCTAACTGAATTTGGAGTGCAATAAATGACTGAGTCTCAACTGAAAGAGATCAGACACATGTCATAGCAAGACAACCATCAAGTGCTAGCGCTTCAATGACTTCAATGAACCCCGATGAGGTTAACTGAAGTTGAACTAAACATCAGAAGTTGATGGAGGCACCCCTGTTGACTCCAGTTCATTAATTAATCATTAAATAATCAATTAAATGAAAAGAGGTGCCTTAACTAACCTGTTTAACTGATTGTAACCACCAGTTAGCAATTAGGTGCATTAATATCACTCAGATCACCCCCGGAGTGCTCCAGTTAGCCTCCCCAAATGTAGGAGAAGGCTGAGTTAGCCTCCTTGACTGAAGGTAGGCATGGGTGTGAATGAATGATGATATTTAATGCTCCACTGATGTCAATTAATGTCAATAATACTTAGGATAGTGGTTTAACTAGGCCAATTTGACCAAAAAGAGTGTGTATGGTGGTAAATGCCTCCAACAATTGAGTAGGTAAAGAAGGTTGAGATTGAAAATGAGTTAAGATATGATGAGGAGTAGTTCTTTAATGATGAAAAAATGTTTGTGTTGAGGCCTGGAAAATCGTAGGTAACAACAGTTAGGGATTCCCCTAATAAACGCTCCCAACTAGCCCATTATTGTTTGGTGTGGGGAGTCCGTCTGGTTTACGGTCCGACTACCATAGGTCAAGTAACGAATTAAACGTTTTACCGGTTACGGCCCGGTCCACAGTGTATATTTTTAGTTTTTGTGTTTAAGTATGATATGCAAGTGCCTATCTAAAAATACAGATTGATAGAGATAACAAGGAGCGGTCACAATGTGATGCGCAGGTTCTTACCTCTCGTCTTAGCTCTCTCGCATCTAAATCACAAACAACAAGAAACTAAAACTAACTATCTAACCTATCCCTAGGGAGAAAAATTATCATTTATCAATGAGTAATGTATTTCTATGCATGCATTAAGAAAAATCACAGATAGTTGTTACTTATTTTAGAATACATGAACATTAATAGATAAATGAACAACAAGATAGCTTATTGTTTATGAAAAACCTGCATTACTCACAGTGGAAATTTCATAGAATAAACTAGAGTGCATTCATAACAAGAACATAGGTTCAAAGAGTTAGAATGATCTCACATTTAATGGACATAAGTTGAAAATGAAATAGTTCACATTCAACAGATCCATAGCACAGCATTTGAAACATTCCACCAAGATTTCTCCAACAGGAAACTTGTAATTATTTATTGCAAAAGGAAATAGTTCTTCTTAAAACATACTCTCACAAATCTATCTGGGAAAAAGTCCCTATGAAAAATCAAAAATCCCCCGGACAGCCATAAATAATCCCACAAAAGTCAGTGCAGACAGCGTAACGCTTGTTTGCACCAACTACCTAAACTTTTGGACCAGGTTCGAGCTTCCATAATGGTTCAAAAACATGCTCAAGAAAAAACCCCCACCGCCAAAAAATGTCAATCCGAATGATACCTAACGTCATAAGGATAAAAATTTGTTTTAGATGAATAACTACACAACGACGGGAAAACCTAACCAAGGGAAAACCCTAGTTCCCAAAATGACCAATAAAATCAAAAGGAAGGAGAAACCATGGATGGCCTACCTGGAAAGCAAGATGTGCAGTCGACGAGATGGTCCAAAACCTCCACGGTAGCACTCCAAACGAATGAAATCCTGACAACTAAGCACGTTGGTATAGTTCGACTCGACAAGCATAGAGAAAACATGAGTTTTCAACTAGGATATTAATAAACAAATACCCCACCCCAATATATAGACCTTCCGGTGAAAAAGACAGTGGGAAAAACCTCAATCAACGGTCGAAACCACTATAGCATCGGACAATTAGTTCACTAAGGAGCTGCAACGGCGGGTGATGGACAAGCTATGGGCTCCGCGACCAACTGAAAACATCGACGATCGAAGGCTCGAAGGACTAACTAGTAATGCATCGACAGATGAATCAACTAAATGTCGGAGAGATAGTGTACTACACAGCCGCAATGGTGGGAGACAGACTGACTATGTCTTTTGCGACAATAGAAAATCATCGGTGATCAGAAGAACTAAGGATTACGGATCGGCAAGTTTAAAACTAAGCATCTTCGCAGTGTCGGTGAGACAAACGACAAGGCTTCTGAAATGGCGACGTCACTCGAGACTAGAACTCCGACTATTTGTCAAAAACATTCTGATAGCAAAAACAAAAAATCATCGCAAAGCAGAACCAATAATACCACGGAATCGACAAAAGTAAACTTATCCATCGGCTCATTCTCTATTTGTCCTCCGAAACAGTGGTGAGATAGAAGGATAATGCTCCGATCGTGATAAAATAAAGTCATCGACAGTTCAATAAAACAAATGAGATAAAAGTGCATCACTGAACATAAGAACTGTCCATTGGGACGTTCATTGCTTACCCTCCGCAACGGCGGCTGCGTAGAGGACTACCGCCCCGATTCACTGTTCATCCCATTTTCGACAGCGATAAATGAAAACCAAAACAATGTGTTAAGTGCTCAAAAGACCTTCAGCTGGGCAGCGTTAAAGTTAGTTCGTTTAACTTCCGATACAGCGGCTGCATAGAGAACTAAAGTTCCGACTCAAACTTCAACTGACCTCCGATAGCAATGAGGGAAATCATTTTCAAATCAAAAGGACATCATTTCAAATCAAAACTTTAAACTCCACAATCAAAAGCATTGGCAGGCAAACAACAGTTTTCTGAAAAGCAGGAAAACAGATGACCTCAATTCAACTTCAAACAATCCAAATTTGTAGCAGAGGGAAAAACAGAGTTCAGCAATCCAAACAATCCTAGACAAGATAAAATCAAAAAAGGAGGGTCCAAAATTTTAAAAATTTGGGAAAATAGTTGCAGCTGCAACAATTGGCGACTACCTAGTGAACACAGATCTATGGACAATTTCTTCCTTAAGTAACAGACTGTTTGACAATAAAACCAACATGTTGAGTTCTTCTAGATGTCTGGATTTCCCAAATGGCAAATGTATGTACTTTTAATCATTGATGATAGTCCAATTTAGAGATAATGGGAACCAAGATTTAAAAGTCTAGATAACTCTTTTGAGGCCAGGAATATGAATTTCATTTTTTACCTTTGTCTTCAGGTAGCTCCCAGCTTGGACACCACAAGATCGTAACATATGGTAAATAGAAATTCTCGTTTGTTCCTTATTCCCATGCCACCTTTTTTCACTTTTGTGCTTTTGGACTTTTTGTCCTTTCTGAGTCCTCCTGCATGCCTTCTTTCTGAATTTTTTATTCAGGCTCCTCTATCCATAGTGTCCTTTCGTGTGAGATATGTATTTAATTTTCAGCTCATGAACGGAGAAGAACTTTGGCAACTTTGTACTCATATGGTCCAGTACTTTGTTTTGATACATATTTCTTTCTTAGGAGTTTTTTTTACTCTTATTTGCCTTTTGGCTTTCAATTCTTGGCATGGGATCATTTATATATAATAGACTGTTTACCCTGCTTCCTTTCCATCAATCCTTTGTTGTCACCCCCTAAGACATTTTTAAATGTGAGATGGATGGAGCCTCGAAATAGTATTCCAAACCTTTTGATCCTGAGTTATTTTACAAGGATTAAGTAGGAATTCAATGTGTTCATAGCCATTTAGGAAAACTACTAAACTAGTACACAGTACACAGTCTTATAATCAAGGATTTTAGTTAATCGAGAATTCTGACGCTCTCCATGCAACCAAAAGTATGCTTGTTTTATTGAAATCAATCAAAATATAACTAAAAACAAATAGAAATAAAATAAATCAAAAATAAACAACCAAGTCAGTTTATTTATGTACAAGATAATCCAAAAATAAAAATCAAGAAAAATAAAGTTTGAGAAATAAACCACTAACTAGTCAGTCCTCTTCCCACCCCTATAAATCTGGCAACTTGTAAGTTAAGGGGCTAGGCTTGACTACAAAATGAAAAAGGCCTACCCACTATCTAATTCTACTAGACTTGAATAAAAAACTACATCTACTATTTTACAATCAATCTCATCAGCCCGTGAAAATCGAAGGAGATCGGGTTGGGTGTCTGGTGTACTGCTAGCTTCTTCCGCTTGGTAGTTTCCCGGTTCTAGCTCAATTAGATAATTTCCCAACACATAATTCACTAGTTCATTTTTTTCTTCCAATTGAGTAACATTGTGCTTCATGTGGGGCTCTCTTAATATTTTAATCTGATTTGGACTTCCCTTATGAGGCAACCACAGATGTGACCAATCTGATGTGAAGTATCCATTTAGCCTTGTTGACTAGTCTCAATTCAAAACAAGTCCATAACCATCAGGGATGTTTGCTACTACAATATCAAAGTACTGACATACTTTTTTATTGGCAGATAAGTGAATCAAAACATCTTCCATTTCCCCAACTACTTTCACAGTGGTCCTGTCTAGCTGAATAACCTGCCAGGTAGTTGGTTTAGGTTGTCCATTGATCTTCTTGCAAACTGAAAGTGGCATAACATTGACTGCTTCCCCTGAGTCTACTAAACAATTGTGCACATTATGGTTTAAAATCTCAAAAGTCAGGAGGAATGGTGGGGCTTTAAACCCAGCCTTACCTCCCACACTTGTTTCAACAATTTCTTCTACAGGTCGGTTGTTAGTGGGAAGCTCCTTCTCTGGTACTTCAAGTGCTTTTAACAATTTTTGTTTTTGTCGAGGTACATTACACATTTCAAATAATGAAATATTTTCCTTAGCCCTTTTAATGTCCTCAAAAATATCATACCCCATCTCAGGTGCTTTAAGATTTTTCTTGTCATTATAAACCTTGTCTTCAATAGGCTTAACAGGCATGTTGATTTGCTTCGGATCTTGACAGGTAATGGTAAATTCGGGAATTTTATCAACTATGGTGTTCTTCCGTATTTTCCTCATATTCTCTTGAAATTTCTTAATCTTTGGAAGTATTGGATTGTCTTTATTTAACAAACCTTGACTTCTCGTTGTCACATTTGTTTCTAATGTTTTTTCCTATTTCTGTGAACCATCCTCTTCTGTATCAAAAAGTGAGACACAATCCCATAAAACTAGAGCATCCTCTTCTTGTTTTTCTATGGATTTATTACCATTTTTTTCCTCATCATTAGCTTCTGTTAGTCCGGATTCCAATAGCTGATTCATTACTAATGTCATCGAATTTACCCATTGGGGACAATTTTTCTCAGAATGGGGCTACTGATGAAAGGTGCAAAAATTATCCATACCTACCTCTGTTAAATTCATTGATGCAAGACTGTGTGGAGGAGGTTTAGATTGATTGTTGTCTTCTCTCCTTTTATAGTAAGGCTTATATGCTTTATGAGCCTCCTTTTCTTTTTCTCAGCTTCTTCATAAGTTTTTGATAACGTAGGTTTGACTGAAATCTTGGAAAACATGTCCAAGTCAGGCCCTAGAGCTGAAGTATAGTATTCAACTAGAACTTTATCAGATGGTTTATCAGTTGCAGAAAAATTCTTAAGATAAGCAGCAAACCTTTGAGTGAAACTGTGCACTTTTTCTTTTCTTTCTTTCTTTAAAGTGCATAACCCTTTCATTAGAGCTGCATGAGTTTTTTGGGCTACATATTTACTTCTGAATATTCTTTCAAATGTGTCCCAGTCTGTGATTGAATTTACAGGCAGAGCAAAATACCATGAGGTTGTTGCTCCTTTCAAGGTATGTGGAAACAATTTGCAGACTACGTATTCATGTGCTCCAGCCCTTAGTCCTTCTGTAGCCAGGTAAAAACTTTGCAAATGATCGTCTACCAAAAAAATTTCACTGAGGTCAAACTTAGGAAACATTTTCTCAAAAGCTTGAGGCAAATCATCCAAAGGAGGTGCCAGGTTTAAAGGTGACCTAGCCTTCCAAGCAGGTGGTGGATTTGGTGGGTTGGGTGGTTGATTTGCGTTTACATTAGCCATGATTTTAAGTGGAGAATGAGGTGGTGAATGAACAGGGCTATGAATAGGTGAATAGTAAGGTGTATCTGGGTCCAACTGATTCAGAGGCTGAACAACTTCCTGTAAGGCTGTTTCTACCCGTTCTTCAAAATATTCAACCAACACTGCGTCTTCCAATATAGGACGGTCTTTCTTCTGATATTCTCTTCTAGGTAAGGCAGGGATAATTGGTAATCCTCCGATCTTATTTGCATAAGCCATAGTAATTATTCTCAAATCATCAACTACTTCGTTATCGATAGGATACAAAAGCTCTTTACCCTTCTCTTCAAGAATTGGATTGGAAAACAAACTGCTTTAAAAACTGTTACCGGTGGAGCAATTTCGAGGAAATGGGTTTCCTCGGCCAGCCATGCACTGGCTGCCCTCCTTCTAGCACCAAAAACTGTTGAGGCCTGGAAAATCACAGGTAAAAACAGTTAGAGATTCTCCCCAATAAACGTTCCCAACTAGCCTGTTATTGTTTGGTGTGGGGAATCCGTCCGGTTTACGGTTTGGCTACCGTAGGTCAAGTAACGAATTAAAGGTTTTACTGGTTACGGCCCAGTCCACCATGTATATTTTTAGTTTTTTTGTTTAATTATGATATGCAAGTGCCTATCTAAAAATGCAGATTGATAGAGATAACGAGGAGCGGTCACAATGTGATGCGCAGGTTCTTACCTCTCGTCTTAGCTCTCTCGCATCTAAATCACACACAACAAGAAACTAAAACTAACTATCTAACCTATACCTAGGGATCAAAATTATCATTTATCAATGAGTAATGTATTTTTGTGCATGCCTTAAGAAAAATCTATATAGTTGTTACTTATTTCAGAACACATGAACATTAATAGATAAATGAACAACAAGATAGCTTATTGTTTATGAAAAACCTGCATTACTCACAGTGGAAATTTCATAGAATAAACTAGAGTGCATTCATAACAAGAACATAGGTTCAAAGATTTAGAACGATCTCATAGTTAATGGACATAAGCTGAAAACGAAATAGTTCACATTCAACAAATCCATAGCATAGCATTTGAAACATTCCTCCAAGCTTTCTCCAATAGGAAACTTGTAATTCTTTATTGCAAAAGGAAATAGTTCTTCTTACAACATACTCTCACAAATCTATCTGGGAAAAAGTCCCTATGAAAAATTAAAACTCCCCCAGACAGCCATAAACAATCCCACAAACGTCGGTGCAGACAACGTAACGCTTGTCTGCACCAACTACCTAAACTTTCGAACCAGGTTCGAGCTTCCATAACGGTTCAAAAATAGGCTCAAGAAAAACCCCCCACCGCCAAAACTGTCAATCTGACTGATACCTCACGCCGTAAGGATAAAAATTTATTTTAGATGGATAACTACACAACAACGGGAAAACCCGACTAGGGGAAAACCCTACTTCCCAAAATGACCAATAAAATCAAGAGGAAGGAGAAACCATGGATGGCCTACCTGGAAATCAAGTTGTGCAGTCGACGGGATGGTCCAAAACTTCCATGGCAGCACTCCAAACGAATGAAATATCAATAGCTAAGAACATTGGTACAGTTTGACTCAACAAGGATAGAGAAAACGTGAGTTTTCAACCAGGATAATAATAAACAAATACCTCGCCCCAATATATAGACCTTTCGATGAAAAAGACGGCAGGAAAAACCTCAATCGGTGGTTGAAACCACTATAGCGTCGGACGATTAGTTCACTAAGGAGCTGCAACGGCGGGCGACGGACAAGCTATGGGCTCCATGACCAACTGAAAACATCGACGATCAGAGGCTCAAAGGACTAACTAGTAATGCGTCGACAGATAAATCAACTAAACGTCGGAGAGATAGTGTCCTACACAGCCGTAATGGCAAGAGACAAACTGACTATGGCTTCCGCGACAATAGAAAATCATCGGCGATCGAAAGAACTAAGGACTACGGATCAACAAGTTTAAAACTAAGCATCTCCACAGTGTTGGTGAGACAAACAACAAGGCTTCCGAAATGGCGACGTCGCTCGAGACTAGAACTTTGACTATTTGTCAAAAACATTCTGATAGCGAAAACAAAAAATCATCGCAAATCAGAACCAATAATACCACAGAATCGACAAAAGTAAACTTATCCACCGTCTCGTTCTCTATTTGTCCTCCGAAACGACGGTGATATAGAAGGCTAATGCTCCAACCGTGATAAAATAAATTCGTCGACAGTTCAATAAAACAAATGAGATAAAAGCGCATCGATGAACATAAGAATTGTCCATCGGGACGTTCATTGCTTACCTTCCGCAATGGTGGCTGTGTAGAGGACTACTGCCCCGATTCACTATCCATCCCACTTCCAACAGTGATAAACAAAAACAAAAACAAAGCGTTAAGTGCTCAAAAGAACTTCGTTTGGGCAACGTTAAAGTTAGTTTGTTTAACTTCCAATACAGCGGTGGCATAGAGAACTAAAGTTTCGACTCAAACTTCAACTGACCTTCGATAGCGATGAAGGAAATCATTTTCAAATCAAAAGGACATCATTTCAAATCAAAACTTTAAACTCCACAGTCAAAAGCATTGGCAGGCAAACAACAGTTTTCCAAAAAGCAGGAAAATAGTTGACCTCAATTCAACTTCAAACAATCCAAATTTGTAGCAAAGGGAAAAACAAAGTTCAACAATCCAAACAATCCTAGACAAGATAAAATCAAAAAAGGAGGGTCCAAAATTTTAAAAATTTGGGAAAATAGTTGGAGCTTCAACAGTTTGAAATTAGAAACGATATGAAATTGATTATATATTTGATGAATGGGGAGAACAACCTACTTACGGTTGTAAGTACTATGGATGGTGCAGAAAAACCAACATTTGATATGCAAGAAGATGAAGTTGTATCTAGGAAAGAGTGTACACTTGAAAATAATGATGAAATGGATGAGAGAGATAAAGGAGTGGAGGTGAAAACATATTGTGTCTTTCCAAAATTTGTAAGAGAAGGAAAATTACCTCAAATAAATGAAGGGACAAACCAAATTGAAGATGAAGATGTGGTCCAAAGCTCCAATGTTTTATTTAGTATTAAGAACTTGTTAACATGTGTAGAAAATCAAAGGAGGACCATAGTGAAAGGAGTACAAGTGGAGGAGAAGTTGAAGAATGGAATTTTCAACCATTGATTTTTGAGGAAGACATATTGGCCTAGTTACCTGTGAACAAGAAGATGATTGGATATGGGATAGAAAAATAACATGCCCATCTAGGAGAGTGTATCTTAAAATTAAATTATGGTGAGAAATCGGTCCAATTAGAAGGGAAGGTGTCGAATGAAGAATCCACGATAGTGACAAGAGTTGTAGATAAATTTAAAGTTGTTAAAGAGATATGGCCTTAAGAGCCAATAGAATTTGGAGGTAGATAGAAAGAAGTTGCCAAGATAAGTGTTTGTGAACAAGAAAAATCTTTTTTATTTTGCAACATAACTCTGGATTTTAGGAAAGGAACCATTTAGATGATGGATATGGAAATTTCCCTAACAACAATAAGTAAGGAAGATAATTCCTTAGTTGTAGTTGGAAATTCGGTAGATGAGCAAAGGGAAACTATTCAAGTTTCATTTACAATAGTCCATGATGTAAGAGAAAATTATGAGAAGAACATGAAGGATCCATTTATTTGACTTAGGCATTTGGAAGGTTATGTTTGTGAAGTAGTGGAAAATAGTAGTAAGGTTGCAAAGGATGAGAAGAACCCTCCAATGAGATGTTGAAGTTTCTAAGAAACAAAAACAAATTGAAAAGAAATAAAAGGGAGTATACTTAACCTAAAGTAACAATAGGAAGGAAGACTTCCAAGGGAGAGTTTAGTGCTGATGTAAATGCTACTAAATATATTGAAGAGGAACATAATGCTAAATGTACACTACAAGGTGAAGGTAATGTTGATGCAATTAATTTTATAATGATGTTAATGAAAACACTAAGGCCACCAAGGATGGAAATATTTACAAAGGGCATCTTTGTAGGACAAAAATAGCATAAGTGAAGAAATGCATCGTTGGGTGTGTCCTACTATCTTAAATACACCTAATATTTAATTATAGACCGAGGTTGGTAGGCTTAGAGTTGCTACAAAATATATGCAAAGGTAGAGGGGTTCCTAGGGCGTTGTAGAAATACTTTAATAAACAAAAGATTGAAAAATATTTCAAAATGAAAAACCAAGTCAAACTCCTAAAAATTTAATTATTAATGTGATTAAAGCAAAACATCATACTAGGATAATATCAGACTACTCATTAATTAACTCTTCTTCCTCTTAATCTAAGAATGGGAAAACCTTCATAAACAACTTCAGAAACTGAGAAAGGTCTAATTTATGAATAAGTAGAAAAAATAAATAAAGAAGCAACTAGAAAACTTAATTAAGAAGACTTCTGTAATTCTTTAGCCTATAAGTGTTTTTAGTAAACATACAATTAAAGGAATAAATCCTATGCTAGTATCAATCTACAAAGTATTGGTGTATTTTCTAGAAATTAACATGTCTAACCCTAAATTTAGTATAAACAACGGTGAATTAAACTAAACCAAATATACAATTATCAAATATTACAGGAATGTTAAATGAGGAAATCAAAGACAAAAGAAGCAACTCAAATCATAATTCAAAAGCATACTTTGATTGAAAAGAAATACAAAAAGGGCTTTTAATAAGTACTTTAAAATAATCTAACCTAAGGTCCCAGGGGCTGATGTAACTATTACCTATTTACCAAAACATAACAAAATTCAAAAAGCCAAAGAAATAAAACTGAAAATAGGTTAAAAATAAACTAAGAACACTAAAGGTCGGATGGAAGTCTGGAAGGAAGGTCCGAATGTCAGTCCAAACACACAATCCAAATGAGAGGTTGTATATAGAAAATAATAAAAATAGACCTAAATGATTTAATTATCAGCTGATTTTTTGCATATGAAAAGAAAATGCATAAAGGACTGAATTTAAACTTAATTAATTGAGACAATCAAAAGGGCTTACTAATCTATGGGTATGAAGAAATTGTTTCTATTATAAAATAAAACAAACTGAAACATAGCTGAACTAATTTACAGCTCAGACAAAAAGCAACAAAACTAATCTCTAACTATAAATTATACCTAATACTGACATAATATTAAGCACTAACTAAAAGGAAAACTAGAAGGAAACTAGAAATAAGTTGTACGTGGTCGGCCACTTTAATTCTATAAACAAGAACTACATTAAAAATACAGTGTGAATTATATTAACTACGCCATATACATGTTACAAAGAACAAAGAAATAAATATAAACATACTAAAAATAAAACTACTTATCTGTGATGAAGAGATAACAAAATATCATACGGAAATAGAAACCATGAATTGTCAAGGGGCCCTCTCAGCAATCACGAGTAATGGTTGGCAAATGATTTCATACACAATCATAAATAGCAAGGCATAGAGCTTCTATTAAAAAAAAGGAACATAATTACAATCTTCTTCTCTCAAAATAGATTAACTATCTACCTAATGGATTGATCAATCCCCTATCTCTCTGCTTGGAGGTGTTTATATACACACTGTTTTCAAGCAATTGAGCAAGTCGACCCTTTAGTGGTCGACTACTCTACTAAATTTAGTCAATCATAAAAGGAAATAATTGTTCATAGGCCAACGCATGAGCATCTTCCTCCTTCAACGTGATCGTGGCATCTTCAGCATGAGCACGGCGTCGTGGTGGTGTATCTACTCCTCCTTTCACATGGCTGGTGGAGTGGTGTTGGGCACAGGAAATGTACACAACAGGTCTTCTAGAACACAAGTCCTTCATCAGCATGAGCAGAATTCATATGTGGCGCATGAACTCCTTCCTTAGCGTGCTGTTGAAGTAGTGTTGAGTGCAGACAATGTACACGATGGTGAGTTTCTAGAACACAAGCTATTCATCATTTAAGCGCATGGACTTGTGACGTGGTGGCGAACAAGGGTAACGTGAGGGTGATCTTCCAAAACGCAGGTCATTCATCATTTTAAATGCGCCAACTGGTGGCAAGTTTGGAAGAGGCCACGAACGATTCTAGAACAAGAGTGCGCCTTCTTTAAACGCGTGGGTAGTGAGAAACTTGGTTTTGGGTGAAATCAATGCACCGACGTTCCTTCTAAATTGTTGATTATGCTATCACCTGGACACGTGGTCAACAAAATGGTTTGCAGATTTCTTCAACGTTTAATACTTGAAATAGGTTATGGACAGCGTACAAACTGATTAGCGATCTGGACGAAAAAATCGAAGGTGAGCTGGACGACAAGCTGCATGATGAACTAGACAGTGGTTGCGTAGATCAGGCTGAATGGTAAGATGAATGCGTTTTGTTTATAAATTTGCCCAAACATACTACATAACCTGCAGACAAATACACATATTAATAAAAATTGAAGTCAATAAAGTTGTAAAAATAATGTTAATAACCAAAGTTGCGTAAACATCAAATTCGTTCTTACCTCATGCTAAATAACGATCTGCGTGACATAAAATGCACGAAAGATAATAAAATATGCATTTAAATGTGTTATTTTAATGCCAAAAATGATAACAAAATGAGGCTCAACATTCCCCCAAACCGGAGAAATGCCAGGTCCCACTGAGCAAAGAAAAAGATAAGAGATCATATTGTCAAAGTGAACTTTGAAATGTGAGCCAGCAACATGCATATGTATGAATAAGTGAGTTCATAAAGTTTATAATGAGTTCAACCATGTCCAAAGTAAAACTTTGGACGAGTTGAACATATGACACAAAAGGTATAAAATCATTTAATAGTTTACATACATGATTGAGTAAAAGGATAGGGTTACTAACAGTGAAATGATAGCTAAAAAAACTTTTAGGGTCAAAGCATACTCATGGAGGTAAAAACTATTTGCCAAAAATTAGAATTTGGTTAGCAAATTTTAGTCATAAGTGCTATAATATCACCAAGTTTAGATCGTCATGTGGTATTTCATTTGGATTATCCTTCGATCCTTCATATAGTCCTCCATATTGATCTTCTGTAAAAATATACTTCATGGTATAACCAAGTTCCATTGCTAATTTATCCTGAAAAACACTTATCATTTTGTCAAAGAAAATAGATCTGTCATAAATAATGAAAAATAAAACCAATCTAATTTTTCCTAATCCTCCCCCCCAAACCAAAGGTATGGGGTGTCCTCGAGCCATGAGAAAGAAGATTGAATTGTTCCATATAAAAAGAGTGCTAGCCTGCTGTTTTATTATTTTGTAAAAAGAAAAACTAACTAGTAACTGGAAATGATTCAGATATGTATATTCATGAAAAATATAATAGTGCTTAGAAAGACCACTTAAATGTTGATAAGAGAGCTGAAAACATGACAGAGGAAAAGCTAGTCATCTATGCCTTATTTTAAAGATATTTTGTCATCATAAGATATTTTGAGTTTACCTCGAAGTGTGTGAGATTTTATAGCTATGGGTCCCATTTCTAGGATAATGACATCCTAGGTATGTGTTGAATTAGATGGATAAATCCAATTCCAACTTACAACGATTCTCAAATGACATTAAAAACAATCGGCCTTAAAATAAAATTTGAAAAATTTTCTTCATATTTATCATTATTCTCTGAATCATGTGCATAGTAGTGCATTAACCGAATCTCTTTTACCCGATATTTCCCTGCTGCCTCCAAGCCTGTTCAGTACTCTGACGGGTTTATCTTGGTACCATGCAAGCATAGTCCCGCTGTAGCAAGCCTGTTCAGTACTTCGACGGGTTTATCTTGGTACCATGCAAGCATAGTCCCGCTGCAGCGAGCCTGTTCAATACCCCGATGGGTTTACTTGCATTTATCGAGCTTCCTTGTTTTAAGTTTTTACTTAGCATAGAACCGCTGCCAGCAGGCCTATTCAATACCTCGATGGGTTTTCCTTGTATGATAATATTAAGTATATGGAAGCCGATTGGTACTAGAGCGTGCTAAGCCCTACTAAAACACATAGTTCAATTTTGCAAAAATAAACTTACAAATACTTTTCATACTAGCCTTAATCATAAATCATGTCAAAAGAGAATAACTTAAATTTGTTCTTTGAACTTACAATCCTTCTTCTTCGTGAAAGATAAATAATGTTCTCCACATGCAAAAATTCCACCTACTATCGAGTTATCACACAAAGATATTTTAAGAGACAAGTTTTGATAACAAGTATAGGATAAACTAGTAATCCATAAGTATAAGGTGAGATTCGAAAAAGATAATAATGAGAGTAAGTCTTATCACGCAACTGTTTAAAATAGAAAATCAGAGATATACATGTCTGAATCAAAAAAAACCATATGAATCATAAAAGGAACGGTTAAGAATGATGTACACATAATTGTTTTTAATTATCACTATAAGCTACAATTTTTTAAGAAAGGTTTAAGATATCTTACGATCGTAAATTGTCTTTCAGATAATACTCCATGAGCTACTTATAGATAAAATTCTTATAATCAAACTGCAAAACCACTTGTTAGATGATTCATATTTATTTATAAAAACATATATAACATTATGGAAAGAAAAAGAGTCACCTATAGTAACTCTCATTTATTTAATAAAACAAAAAATATATTTACATAATATCCTATTCTACTAAAAAGAAAGAAAACAATTCAAGTATATGAATTCTTCCAATGTAACCATGTTCGAAGGAAAATTAGAAATATACCTTTATCCACATATAAGAACAATATTACAATGATTACTGGGATATGAAGAATCAACCGAGTTGTTTGATTTAGCAGAAATACACATTGAAGAATAGCATGGTACCGTGGCTTGGTTCCCTCTTGGAACCATATTTCAATGTGACTTATGTATTCTATGTTTTCTTCTTCATTTGTTATGTCACAAGATCTTTCATTGAACTCTAGGATGTATAAAGAATCTAAGTTTGGTGACGGGGAATATTCAGGTTCTAATGTCCCTCCCTCATCAAATGAGAGGCATTCCAGGTTGATCTTGTCTTCTTGTGGAAAAGGCCAAGTAGAAACTTCACTTTCTTTCGTAGTCTTTACAATCCCTTGATCTATAACCTCTCCAAATCTTGTATCAATTTTTTGCAATAATGTTGGTGAGGTAGGTAAGGTGGATAAATGTTGCAGTTCAACACTATAAGCATATTGTATGGCTTTATTGTTGTTAGAATGTGGACTGGATTGAATAGGAATGGGCGTAGGGCATAGAGGAGATTTATAAGAAGGTAATTGTGGCATGTGTAATTGACTAGCTTGTGTGGTTGATCCTCCTTGGAAAATGGGATATTGTTGAAAATATTGTAGAACATGAAGTGTTACATCATAAGGGAGAGTATCCCTATGATCATCAGATGGGACATAAAGGATTTGTGAACAAGGTTGGTAGGGGTTAAGATGAGGCTGAGAAGAGGGTATATTCTTGCTAATCTTGAATTTTCCTCTTGAATACCTTCTACATAATTCACAAACATTATCATATGATAACTGAAATACGTCACATGTTCCCATCAAACTTAAAATTTCTAAATATTCATTTTTTATGCCTTTGAGTAAAAAAAATTTCAAGGTATCCTTCCCTGACTGTCTTAATTTTGATCTTTGAAGGTTGTATTGAAAGCGTTCGACATAATTTTCCAAATTTTCTTCTTCTCCCTGTGTTATTTCAAAGATGTCCTCATTGACCCCTGTAATAATCTTGGTATCTTTTCAAGAACATATGTTTCATGTCTTCCCAAGTTTGAATGCAATTCCCAGCTAGGCGCATGAACCATCGGAGGGCTGCTCCTTTCAAAGTAAGAGGAAAACAATTCATATTTTGAACATTATATGCTCTACAAAGTATTTCCAATTGAAATAAAAATTCATCGAGGTCTTCATTCTCTAGTCCATGAAAATTTGGAAAATGGATGGGGGAACGTACTGTATTTGTGCCACTCCTCTTGGATCTCTAATAGGGAATTCAAAGGTAACAACTTCTTCATCCTTCTCTCCTACCATATATTCCCACAATATAAATAGTTTTCCGTGTGTTATCTTAAAGATCCCCTTTCAAATGTTCTTGTTAGTTTGTTAGCAGGATGGGTGGCACTTACAACACCACTAAGTGATTTAATTGTAAAATAAGTCCTAACTGGAATACAAGTAAATTGTACGAAAGTAAATTACCTAAAGGCATACGTGCATCTAATTGAACTTATGAAAAAGTAAACTATATTAAATACACCTAATATTTAATTATCGACCGTGGTTGGTAGGCTTATAGTTGCTACAAAATATATGCAAAGGTAGAGGGGTTCCTAGGGCGTTGTAGAAATACTTTAATAAACAAAAGATTGAAAAATCATTCAAAATGAAAAACCGAGTCAAACTCCTAAAAATTTAATTATTAATGTGATTAAAGCAAAACATCATACTAGGATAATATCAAACTACTCATTAATTAACTCTTCTTCCTCTTAATCTAAGAATGGGAAAACTTTCATAAACAACTTCAGAAACTGAGAAGGTCTAATTTATGAATAAGTAGAAAAAATAAATAAAGAAGCAACTAGAAAACTTAATTAAGAAGACTTCTGTAATTCTTTAGCCTATAAGCGTTTTTAGTAAACATACAATTAAAGGAATAAATCCTATGCTAGTATCAATCTACAAAGTATTGGTGTATTTTCTAGAAATTAACATGTCTAACCCTAAATTTAGTATAAACAATGGTGAATTAGACTAAACCAAAGATACAATTATCAGATATTACAGCGATGATAAATGAGGAAATCAAAGACAAAAGAAGCAAATCAAACCATAATTCAAAAACATACTTTGATTGAAAAGAAATACAAAAAAGGATTTTAATAAGTACTTTAAAATAATCTAACCTAAGGTCCTAGGGGATGATGTAACTATTACCTAATTACCAGAACATAACATAATTCAAAAAGCCAAAGAAATAAAACTGAAAATAGGTTAAAAATAAACTAAGAACACTAAAGGTCGGATGGAAGTCTGGACGGCAGTTTGGAAGGAAGGTTTGAATGACAGTCCAAATGAGAGGATGTATACAGAAAATAATCAAAACAGACCTAAATGATTTAATTATCAGCTAATTTTGTGCATATGAAAACAAAATGCATAAAGGACAAAATTTAAACTTAATTAATTGAGACAATCAAAAGGGATTACTAATCTATGGGTATGAAGAGATTGTTTCTATTATAAAATAAAACAAACTGAAACATAGCTGAACTAATTTACAGTTTAGACAAAAAGGAACAAAACTAATCTCTAACTATAAATTATACCTAAGACTGGCATAATATTAAGCACTAACTTGAAAGGAAAACTAGAAGGAAACTAGAAATAATTTGTACATGGTTGGTCACTTTAATTCTATAAATGAGAACTACATTAACAATACAGTGTGAATTATATCAACTACGGCAGATACATGTTACATAGAACAGAGAAAACAATATAAACAAACCAAAAATAAAACTACTTATCTGTGATGAAGAGATAACAAAAACTCATACGGAAATAGAAACCATGAATTGTCGAGGGGCCCTCTCAGCAATCACGAGTAATGGCTGGCGAATGATTTCACACACAGTAATAAACAACAAGGCGTAGAGATTCTATTAAAAAGAAGGAACATAGTTACAATCTTCTTCTCTCAAAAAAGACTAACTATGTACCTAATGGATTAATCAATCCCCTATCTCTTTGCTTAGAGGTGTTTATATACACACTGTTTTCAAGAGATTGAGCAAGTCGACCCTTTCGTGGTCGACTGCTCTTCTAAATTTAGTCAATCATAAAAGGCAGTAATTGTTCATAGGCCAGCGCATGAGCATCTTCCTCCTTCAGCGTGATCGTGGCATCTTCAGCATGAGCAGGGCGTCATGGTGGTGTATCTACTCCTCCTTTTGTGTGGCTAGTGGAGTGGTGTTGGGAACAGGAAATGTACACGATGGGTATTCCAGAACATAGGTCCTTCATCAGCATGAACAGACTTCAGATGTGGCGCACGAACTCCTTCCTTAGTGTGTTGGTGAATTAGTGTTGAGTGCAGACAATGTACACAATGGCGAGTTTCTATAACACAGGATTTTCATCATTTAAGTGCATGGACTGGTGACGTGGTGGCGAACAAGGGTAACATGAGGGCGATATTCCAGAATGCAGGTCGTTCATTGTTTTAAATGTGCTGACTAGTGGCGAGTTTGGAAGAAGCCAAGAATGATTCTAGAACAAGAGTGCACCTTCTTTAAACGTGTGGGAAGTGAGCAGCTTGGTGTTGGGAGAAATCAATGCACCGGCGTTCCTTCTAAATTGTTGATTATGCTATCACCTGGGCACATGGTCAACAAAATGGTTTGCGGATTGCTTCAACGTTTAATACTTGAGATAGGTTATGGACAACGCTCAAACTGATTAGCAATCTGGACAAAAAACTCAAAGGTGAGCTAGACAACGAGCTGCATGATGAACTGGACAGTGGTTGCGCAGATCGGGCTGAATGGTAAGCTGAATGTGTTTTGTTTATAAATTCGACCAAACATACTACATAACCTGTAGACAAATACACATATTAATAAAAATTGAAGTCAATAAAGTTCTAAAAATAATGTTAATAACCAGAGTTGCGTAAACATCAAATTCATTCTTACCTCATGCTAAATAACGATCTGCATGACATAAAATTCACAATAGATAATAAATATGCATTTAAATGTGTTATTTTAATGCCAAAAATGATAATAAAATGAGGCTCAACATGCATGAAGATGTGAGGATAAGCGATTCTCAAGAATTTCATAAATAGATGAAGAAGGATATCTTAAATATTAAAGAAAGGATTGAGCTTGTCATTGAGAGTGTGGATCAAAATGAATTAATTGTCAAGTGCAAAGAGAATAATTACTGAGATGAGCTTACGATAGATTGTAATCTTGCCGATGAATTAGAAGGTGCAAAAGTGTTAGGATTTATAATCCTCCCTTGACCATACCGACTATTAGATTATTTTAGCGTAACTTAATTAGGAGTTTTATTTAATTATTGGGTCCACTAGTACCATTGGGTCCACTTGGCCTGATGGGGCCACATCCATAAGTCACTAGAGTGTGGGGAACACTGATAGAGGCTAATTTCTCTTGAATGCACTTGCATGCATCAGTTTAGGCGCCTCCTAGGCCATTCCCTACATTTTAGGAGCCATTGGAAGTCTTGGCACCAACCTCCTTCAGTCAGTTAGAGTTGGAACTATTTAAGCCTAGTTATTTTCAAACTACTTTCAGTTAGATCACAATCAGCTCAGTCAATGCCAGTTAGACATGACTGCATGTGGATAAGGCACTTTTCCTCACCTACCACTTTGGTTAGGCTGAGTTAACTGATTATTACTGATTGTGTGACTTGATTAGACATCTGGAGTTAACCACTTGGACTCCGATAGTGATTGAGACATCCTTAGTTAGCTAGTCAATCAGATACAGTCACATCCAGTTGGGAGATTCGAATTCATTCCTAATGATTCAAATTCTTTTCCTATGTAACACTCTTGTAACATTGGATATTGTAATGAACATGATGTTGTAATTATCTAAGCTATACTCATCTATTTCCTGTGAGATTTGATTTGTTCAGTGTGTATTGTCATTCCTCTACATCAATAATATTTGACTCATTGCTTGAATATCTAAATGGCACAACAATTCTAACATGGTATCATAGCCAAGAAAGCTTCATGCATGTCTACTCTCCATTGAACACCAGAAGCAGCTAAGTTTCCACAGAAGTCTCGCAAAGAGTGCCTTGCTTCCTCTGAATTTATTTAGAGTGGCGGTGCAGGCATGACAGACCCTAAGAAAGTGTTCATGTTGGGAGGGAAGGCATGATTCTAACATAGTTCGAATGTGTTAGTGTTTCACAGTGAAATTATACAGGTGTTGCGTAGCTTGTGTGAAGATATTGTCTTTTCAACCGGACAATTATGGATTCTCAATCTCCTACACCTCGGATCCTAACACCCTTCAATTATATTGATTGGAGGATGGATATGTAGATGGCCTTGTGCAAGCATGGCTACCTCAGGATAATACATGGCAGGAAGGTCGAGCCCCATCATCCAGTTGAAAAAAACAAGTTTCTAAACCGCTTAGATGAAGCTTTTAGTTATCTATGCACTCACATATCTATAGATCTCATCTTCCACCTTAAAGGCTTGAGGACTCTGAGAGAAGCCTGGGAGAAGCTTGAAAACATGTTTGGCAAGCAAGATGAGCTTTGGTAAACATTCTGGAGAACGCTTTGGTAGGCTTACATCACAGCAGTTTTGATACGGTACAACATTTTTTTACTAAATTCAAGTTTCTTACACTCCAATGCAAACAGTGCGTAATAGAAAGAAAGGATGAGTATCATGTGCTCTCCATACTCAGAAAACTAGGTCCTGAGTATTATGTATTTGTCTCAATATTCCATTCCGAAGAGAGACTTTATTCCCAATTGGAGGATGCCCTCACTTGATTCCTTTGACGAGTCCTTAATACAGGAGCAAGAGAAGTTGATCCATATGGGAGTCATTAAGACATCCAAAGATCAAGCTCTCCTAGTGACAGACTCTAACAAAGTGCAAGCTAAAGGGAAGTCTAAGGGGAAGGAGCATAAAAAAACTGATTCGAAGCCTAAAGAGAATCAGAAGACTTATGAAGGAGCCTCTGTCTCTAAGAAAAAGAAGAAGTTCAAAAAGAATATGTGTCCCTATTGTATGAGGGGTTTTCACCTTGACGAATATTGTATGAAGAAGCAAGTAGACCAACTGACTACTCTCCTCAAGCAGAAGAACATTGCTCTCCCATAAATATCAAATAAGTCTAATGATGGACACAAGAGGTGCCATGCTTTGAAAGGTGTCCTCCCTCGTTCGATAGCCTATTTGATTGATTCTGGAGCATCCAACCACATGATTGCTTCTTGGTATTTCTTCTCCACTCTCAACCTCATAGAAGGGACTACTATTCATATGCGTGATGATTCCCAAATTCTAGCAGCAGGAAGAGGCACCATCAAGATACAGCATGGTGAGTTCAGAAATTTCCTCTATGTGCCCTCTCTTGCAGCTAATTTGTTGTCTGTATACTAGATGACCCACACTGGCTCACCAAAGCAAGTGGTGTTTGGACCTAACTCAGTAGAGATCACAAATATCTCAACTGGGGAGATTATAGCAAAAGGAAGTGATTGATAGTGACTCCAAGGCATATACTTTCTCTCATTTCTTGCCATACTCAGTTCCAACACAACCACAACTTCTATTCAAAGCAGATAAAGGTATAGATATTCCTTTACTTCCTATTGTAGATACAGTTTTATTGCTTGACATTTCATATTCAGATTCATAAGAAGAGGAACACCAGCATGATCCAGATATTGAGCTTACACCTCAAAGAGATCTAGATCCAGATACAGCATCTACCTCATTTCAACAACGTAAATTGGCTTAGCATCTCATAGAAGCAGTTGGAAATTGTGTTGGGGATCCAAATGACAAGAGAAGAATGAGGTCCCAGTATCAAAAAGAGGTTGTTGCACTATCCCAAACAGATCCTCTTCTCCCTGAAAGATGTTTTATGATGTTGGGATCAGATCCTTAGACATTCAAGCAATCTTGTCATGATCCCATATGGCAAGCTACTACGGATGAGGAATTTGATTCACTCCATGACAATAAAACCTGTGAACTTGTCTCCTTACCTCCAAGGAGGAAGCTTGTTCAATGCAAATGGATATACAAGACCAAGATTGATTTTGACGAAACCACAACTAAGTAAAAGGCTCGGTTGGTGGCCAAAGGATATTCTCAGGTTCAAGGCTTGGACTACAATGAGACATTCGCTCAAGTAGCTAGAATGGATTCCATCAGGCTTGTTTTGTCAGTTGTAGCATCAAAAAGATGGGAGGTACATCACATGGATGTGAAAAGTGCTTTCCTCCATGGTGATTTGAAGGAAGAGATATACATGAAATAACCTGAGGGGTTTATTGGTGATCCTTCCTTAGTCTACAAACTGAGGAAATCATTGCATGGACTCAAACAAGCCCCAAGGGCATGGTACTCCAAGATGGATTCCTTCCTCCTATCTCAGAATTTTGAAAGATTCAAGTCATATTGAAATGTCTACATGTAGAGGAAAGAGGGGTTCCTACTTTTGATTATATTGTATGTGGATGACTTTCTCATTACTAGAAGCTCTACTGCTAGATTGAGAAGCATCAAGTCTTCTCTAAACAAAGCATTCGCTATGACTGACCTAGGAATCTTAAGACAGTTCCTTAGCCTCGAAGTAAGTCAAAATACTTCGGGAATCATGATCTCACAGTCCATGTATTCATCAGACATGCTTAGGATATTCCACATGGAGGATTGCAAGGAAACCCCTTGTCCCTTTCTATCTGACATCAGGCTGGAAAAAGGTGGCTCCACACCTTTGGTTGACAACACTCTCTACAAACAACTCATTGGGAGTCTTATGTATCTCACCCATTCAAGACCAAACATATCCTATCTTGTGAGTGTTTATTCCAGGTACATGCAGGAGCCGCATGAGCTGCACTGGAAGGAAACAATGAGGATTCTGCACTATGTGCTGGGTACTATAGATTATGGGATCCACTATGCAGCTGGAGCACAACTTGATCTCATAGGCTTCATAGACTCGGAGTAGGAAGGAGTTGGAAATGATAGGAAATCCACCTCGGGTTTTGCATTCATGATTGGATATGGTCCAATTTGTTGGTCCAGCAAGAAGCAAGCAGCACTTGCACTCTGTTCAGCAGAAGTAGAGTATAGGGGAGCTATCAATGTAGTTATTCAGAAAATTTGGCTACATGGCATCTTGATAGAGTTCTGGATTCAGACTTCATCTACAGTGGATCTTTATTGTGACAACCAAAGTACTATCAAAATTTCGAGTGATCCGGTTTAGAAATAGAGGACAAAGCACATAGAGGTTCACGGGCACTACATTCGAGAACTATTGCATGACAGAACTATCACATTGCACTACTATCCTACAGAGGATCAAATTGCAGATATTTTCACCAAGTCTTTCACCAAAAAGATNGGGGGGGGGGTGGTGGTTCCCATGCGGTTTTCCCCTATTACCTCGGTTTATTAAGCAACATTTTTTTCTTTTAGATTGTATATGGGTGACTTATGGCCTTGTTTTCAGGGCCCACTGCTGTCCAAGTTAGGATCCAGGGGGGGTGTTAGGATTTATAATCCTCCCTTGACCATATTGTCTATTAGATTATTTTAGCCTAGCTTAGGAGTTTTATTTAACTATTGGGTCCACAAGTACCATTAGTTCCACTTGGCCTAATGAGGCCACATGCACCATTCACTGGAGTGTGGGGAACATCGATAGAGGATAACTCCCACTGGCTGCATTTGCATGCATCAGTTTAGGCATCTCCTAGGCCATTCCCTACATTTTAGGAGCCACTGGGAGTCCCGGCACCAACCTCCTTCAGTCAGTTGGAGTTGGAACTAGTTAAGATTAGTTATTTTCCATTTACTTTCAGTTAGATCACACTCAATATAGTTAGCGCCAGTTATATATGATTTCACGTGGATGAGGCGCTTTTCCTCACCTCCCACATCAGTTAGGCTGAGTTATCTGATTATTATTGATTGTGTGACTTGATTAGACATCTGGAGTTAACCACTTGGAATCATCCTTAGTTAGCTAGTCAGTAAGATACACTCACATCCAGTTGGGAGATTCGAATTCATCCGTAATGATTCAAATTCTTTTCCTATGTAACACCGAATATTGTAATGAACATGATACTGTAATTATCTGAGCTATACTCATTTGTTTCCTATGAGATTTGATTTGTTTAGTGTGTCTTGTGTCATTCCTCTTTTATTGCATCAATAATATTTGACTCATTGCTTGAAGATCTAAATGGCACAAAAATTCTAACAAAAAGAATATTCAATTGAATAGGTTTTTTATAGGGATACATGAGGAGATCAAGTATTGCAAGAGGTGGATGAGGCGGCCATAAACTATTAAGCAAGGTAATGACAGTGAAAAAGATGACAAGTATAACATGAGGGATCTCAATGTGCTCATGTCTCAGCTAGTTAGCATGATGAAAAATAAGATGGTGACACATGAAGTGAAGGAATTATGAGTTCGAATTATGAAGAGAAAAAAACAAAATTTCTATGGTTGGTCTGAAATGATACCTAGAGTGAAAAGGGGAGTAAAGATGAAGAGAAAATTTGCAGAATTTGACTATGGAGATAAATAAAGAAAAAGCAAAGGCATACGCATTTTGGGCGTGATAATGAAAGTTTTAGCAATAGTGTTGGTCCTTGCCACAAGATGTGTGTGTGTGTTTTTACCTAGGGAGTTTGATGAAGGAGCATGAAGGGGAGCTCACCAAATCTGAGTCATTTGTCAACATGCATGTATGGATAGATTTGCAACATTGGGAAAGTGAGTTTGAATGTGAAGGGATCTCTCTTGTCAAACCATTCAGCATGATCAGATACAAGTCATTCGCACAAATTATTTTTCCATACATGCACATGAGGGGATCTTTTCACAAAAGACTTAGGCCATTGATTCAAATCATCGTGTATGGTTAAATTTTACCCAACGAATATTTCATGTGTTAGCGATCGATCGTTTTGGATGTCGTGAATGGTCATTTCGATTTTGCACAACAATATTCATTGTCCGATTAATATTTCGATCTTTCCTCTTTTCATTCTCTGGTGAGAACTTTGGAGAGTCATCCGTTAAGCATTAACAAAGTCCTTCAAAGTTGGTTGTGTATTGTATAAATTTTATAAAGGATAATAGAAGGTTAGCGAGCTAAAAAAAAGTTTGTGTTTATATGGGTTCTTAAATTCTCTATGTTTTGTGAGTTTGAATGGTGGGCCTTTATGCAACAGTTCATTAAAAAAATAAATCTATGCATCTTGTGCCTTTTAGTTAACTAGACTCTTCAAATCTAAGTGCTAAGTGTCGATTGAACCCTTGTTTGGTATCTCTTTTTATGGTTAGTTTGAAATTATGTGAGAACTAAATCCTATTGTGCTCTCTATTGTTTGCCTATGAGTTAATTGTTGGTTGTTGTCGTAGTATTTTAGGCTGATTGTGCCATATGGTCTATTTTGTGAAGGTAATGGTGTTTTGAACATTGTCAGAGGAGACTAATCCCACACCCCTCATCAAAACAAATGTATTTATTTCGTTTCCATTATTGTTCCATAGCACAAGCAATGATTTTGGAGAACATATAAACCAATTACAGAGACAAATAAGTAAAATAGAGGAATATAAAAGACTAGAATGTCTCATAGTTTCACATGAAGTTTGGACCACTTAGTAATCAATATTGGAATCTCCATTATATAAAAGATGAAAGACATGATGCTTCAATTCTTGTTGGGTTTTCCCACATCATGTTTCTAAGGGTAAATATTGTGTTCCAATATGTGTCTTTATCATTTGCTCTGAAAGGAGCTTTCTATACTCCAAGTGGGTGAGATGTGTCATGTTTGTAACACTTAAGCGGCACATGTTGATTAAAAAAAGATATATATAAAGATATATATAGTCAAACCAAGTAGTTGTTGGCTCCAAAAATACAAAAAAATATATATATAAAACTAAGCACATGCCGGCTCCAAAAAAACAAACATAACTTATTTTTATAAAACCGAGTACATGTCGACTCCAAGTTTTAAAAACCGTAAAATTAAGTGGTTTTTTGTATGGAAATTTCAAGTGCTTTAACAATACGTGTTTTAGTATATCCCCATCTATAAAGATAGAAAAAAAATAGCATCGAATGTGAACATGATAATCACACCTAGAAGAAACTATATTGTTTTTATTTTGTATTTTTCTGTTATAAATCTATTATTCTTATTTTCAACTTTAGTATTAAAAATGATATCATCCTCACTATCTATGATGTCTAATGTTGTTATTAATCTTATCATTTAAAATCGTCAAAGTTGAAAATATTAAAAAAATATTAGAGTTTTAAATACTATAGTATCAAAATAAATTAATGTAAACACTATATATATTCACTATAGTATGCAACCCATTATTTATGAGATAGTAATGTAATGTTATTAAACTAAAACTAACATAGATCCATCTTTGATAATAATAAAAATGATTGACATGTTTGCAATTCAAAGATTTGTTTTTTTCATGTTTGACAGATCTTGAGTTAAGATGAATCTAGGTTATCTCATAAATTGGTTTGGCTCAAGTAATTGTGGGATGGAGTGTTGTCATGTGTACCCAAGGTATATATATAGCATATTGGACATGGATTGGGTGGTTGGGAGGGATGATTGTTACCCTCCCCACCAAGGTCCAATCCTTGTAAGCAACATGTTGAGCTCTTAAATGGGCATATTTGATGCTCTTGTTGAGCCACCTTTGTAGCGATAATATTCGGTCTTCCCACATTCCTTGCGGAATACCGGAAGGGCATGGGGGGAATTCGTGGATGTAGTGAGCACCAATCTCTGGTGTTGTGAACCACACACACACACACATATTAACTATCGCTCTATCAAACATGGAGAGGGATCAAATTCCTTGGGGTGAAAACCTTTCCTCAAGTTTACGACTCTAAAAGCGGTTTTCACCTCAAGGGATTCGATCCCTCTCACTGCTTAATCGAGTCATAGTTAAGATGGATATATGCTAATGTAACTTTGTTTTCTATGTTGCATAGTTAAATAATACGATGTCACATAGTTAAATAATATATATGGTGAGTTTTATTTTTGTTGAAGCACCATAGATACAAAAATATACACATAGTCAAACATAGGCTTGGTGTAGTCTCTAATATAAGTTTTTAGATATATTTTAGTACGATGACAATTGAAATATCTAAAATATTTTATGTTGATGTTTGGTGTAGCATAGAGAGATATTATTATTGTATTTTATCAATTCATAACCCTAAAAGAATAATACTAAAACATACCTCAAGAAATCAAGTGAAAATAGACAAGTCGGCCCCATAGAAATCACTGGGTAAAATTGCCCCATTAATGGGTAAAATTGTCCCATCAATGAGTAAAACTACCCCATCAAAGGGTAAAACTGCCCCAATGAAGTCGGCCTTATAGTGAAAAGGTCAATTAGAAAAGTGTATAAATAAGGAGGGCACATTCCTCATTTGTACACACAACACAAGTTCGCTCAAGCAGTGACACAAGTGCCCAAGAGAGCAAGAGTAGCTAGATGAAGATTTATCATGGGGTTATCTTATCTTATATTTGCATCTTGGGTATCTTTCTATGAGAGAGCTTTATCTCTTCATCGTATTTACATTGTACTTTGTTGACGAAACTATAATGAAAAAGTTTGTGTTAGGATTAATCAATAATCCTCCCTTTGACCACCATAGTCTAATTGTATTTTCCTAGCTTAGGAATCTATCGCCACCTCACTAGTTCCATGGGGAACTCATATGAGTCCCACATAACACTTTATACGCCAGTTTGCATGAGTTTAGTAGATCCAGAGGCCAATCACTATAATTTAGGAACCCACATTGAGTCATGGGAGTCGAACCATCAGTTCATCCTAGTTTGTGTTGAGTTATCCTCAGAATGGCATCGGTTAGTTCATCTCCAATTAGTCTAGCGTAACTTTTCCCTAATTCAAGGAGGTTATGCGTCGTTTCTTACCTACCTTATTCAGTTAAATGACTGTGAGTTGATTTAGTTGTCCCGAGTTAGATTAGTGAGATCTCAGTGGTTATTTTCTCACATTTAGTTAGCTTTGGAGTCAGTCCAAGTTGGTGAATTTGAATCCTACCTAGTGTATTTGAACTCTTCGTATTGTATGATCATTGTATTACATACCAGCATAGATCCAAATCCTAGGTTCTATCAAGCGCCGAGAGGGATCAAATCTCTTGAGGTGCAAACCTCTTATTAAGTATTGCACTCAAGGAGTTATTGATTTGATTCAAACCAAAAGACACATATTTTTATTTAAGGTCGACATATAATATTTTTATTAGTAATATTTTTATTAGTAATATTTTTATTATTAATATATAATATTATTTATGGTCGACATATAATATTTTTATTATTAATATTTAATATTATTTATGATGGAGATATAATATTTTTATTATTAATATTTGATATTATTTATGGCTGACATATAATATTTTTTATTATTGTTTATTTTGTTAGGAAAGAACATTATAACATCTCCCCCATACATGGTTTTAAAACCATGTGCAAGGCCCTCCTAAAACCATGGGTTGTTTAGGATGCCTTGCACATGGTCTTAAAACCATTTGCAAGGTCCTCCTAAACCATGTACAATAAAACCATGGGTTGTGTAGGAGGCCTTGGACATTACAACATCTCCCCTATATTGTGTTGTTTTTCTTACCGGTATTTTTTTTGGCGGATAAATAATTTTTTATTTTTTTTAGGTATGAACATTACAACATCTCCCCCATATTATGTTGTTTTGGTGGCTGACATTTATTTTGAAGGATAATTAAAATTGTATTTTTTATTATTTTGTTGGTAACAAACATTACAACATAATATCAACAAACGTTACAAGATCTCCCTCATGCTGGGTTGTAGAGCGCCTCTTGGCACAACAAGTTAATGATTATTGATGTAATGTTATGCTAGCCAATTTTGTCTCTTGGCTGTTAATTTTCACCATGAATTTTTGATCAGTGTACAATGAATTTTTTTTCTCTCCTTAAACTTTCTTTCGCAGAAAATTCATTCCAGCCTAAGGATCCTAAGCTTTGTTAAATAAAACATGGTATCAAAGCAGGTAATCAGGCCAACTTCAAACCTCAAAAACTTCCATTGATGCACCAGAATCAATTGGGTTCCACATAACTCCAGGTATTCTTTCCTTGCTCCCTCCGAAATTTGTCCATATAAGTCTAGCCAAGTGTGATGCACCTAGAGAAAGTGCACATGTCGAAGTGGAGAGTGTTTGAATTGGTTTGACTTCGAATTGAAGTGTTTTTGCAGGTAAATTGAAGAATTTTGAAGAATTATTTGCTCCTTGAAGCTGTAAGATGGAGAATTCAACAGCCTTGACACCTAGAATCCTCACACCCTTGAACTATCTTGATCGGAGGGTTGATGTGCAAATAGTGTTGTGCAGAAAAGGTCTCTACAGGGTTACCATGGGTAGGGAGTTCGAACCGCAGCGTCCTCTTGAGAATTTGAAGTATTTGAAAAATATAGATGAATCTTTGGATTCATGTGCATTCACATCTCCAGGGATTTACTCTTCCATCTTTATGGATTTAAAACTCAAAAGGAAGTATGGGAGAATATTGAATCCCTATTTGACAAGCAGGTTGAGCTGAGAGTCCATAATCTGGAGAATGAGTTGATTTCTCTACATCCCAACAACTTCAAAACTATCCAACAATTCTTCTCAAAATTTAAATCCCTTTTCATGCAATGCAAGCAGTTTGGGATTGACAACAAGGATGAGCAATTGGTGCTCTCAATTCTAAGCAAACTTGGCCCAGAATTCTCAGTTTTCGTATCTACCTTTCAATCCAAAAGACTGAAAAGTCCTAATTAGTGAATGCCATCCCTTGATGCCTTCACATAATCTCTTATTCGGGAACAAGATAAGCTGATAAAGATGGGATCTCTCAAATCCTCCAAGAATCGAGATCTCTTAGCTAGGATGGGAGTTACCTCACATGGATGTGAAGAGTGCCTTGCTACATGGTGACCTGGAAGAATAGATCTACATGAGAAAACCTAAGGAATACACTTAATATTCCTCCTTGGTTTGCAAACTGAGGAAATCTCTCTATGGGCTCAAGCAAGCCCCAAGGGCATGGTATGCCAAGATGGATTCCTTCCTACTGTCACAAATTTTTTCCAGAGGTGCAAGTTTGATTGCAATGTCTACATGTAGCAGAAAGGAGGTTGCTTACTGTTGATTTTTCTATATGTGGATGACTTTCTCATTACTAGTGGCTCAACTGTTGGATTGAGAGGCATCAAATTAGCTTTGAGCGAGGTATTCTCCATGACATATCTAGGGATGATAAGGTAGTTTATTGGACTTGAGATGAATAAAAAATCCTAGGGAATGATGATTACACAATCTAGATACATAGGATATTTTTTTTAAAGATTCCACATGATTGATTGTAAAGCAACACCCTTTCCCTTCTTATATCGCATCAGGTTGGAAGAAGGTGGTTCCATGCCACTGGTTGATAGTACACTCTACATAAAGCTAATTGGTAACCTATTGTACCTCACCCATTTGAGGCCAGATTTATCTAATGTTGTGAATGTTGTTGCCATATTCATTCAGGAGCCACATGAGATGCACTGGAAAGCAACAAAGCACATTTTGCATTATGTGCAAGGTATACGGAAGTTTGAGATCCACTATTCTGCCGGTGCACAACTAGATCTGATTGGTTTTACTGATTCATATTGGGTTGATGATAGTACTGATAGAAAATATACATCAGGGTTTGTGATCATGTTGTTGGACCAATATGTTGGTCAAGCAAGAAACAAGTCGCTCTTACCCTCTCTTCAGCTGAAGCAGAGTATCAGGGGGATGTGAATGCAACTATTCAGGTAGTTTGGCTACATGGGATTCTGATAGAGTTTGGAATTGACAATTATCCTTCAATAGACCTCTTTTGTGATAATCAAAGTGCAATCAAGATATACAGTGATCCAGTATAGAAGTAGCATACCAAGCACATTGAAGTCCACATGCACTACATCTGGGAACTTGTGCATAGTAAGGTTATCATTCTACATTACTGCCCTACAAAGGAGCAGATTGGAGACATGTTCACCAAGTCTTTCACTAAAAATAGATTTGTTGATCTCAGATCTCTTCTTGGTGTGAAGGATTGATTTAGTTATTGTTCCTGGTTTTCCTGCTTATTTTGAGGGGGGTTTTCCCCATTTTCTTAGTTTATTGAGCAGTTATTTTTACATTAGATTGTATGGGTGACCTTTGGTCTTAGTTTCCAGGGCCCAAGTTGTCAAAGTTAGGATTATGGGGGGTGTTAGGATTAAATAATAATCCTTCCTTTCACCACCATAGTCTAATTGTATTTTCCTAGCTTAGGAGTCTATTGTCACCTCACTAGTGCCATGGGGAACTCATCCAAGGCCCACCTAACACTTGATTTTCCAGTTTGCATGAGTTTAGGAGCTCCAAAAACAATCCCTATAATTTAAGAACTTGCAATAAGTCATGGGAATCCGGCCATCAGTTCACCCTAGTCTGTGTTGAGTTATCCTCAGAAGTGCATCATTAAGTTCATCTCCAATTAGTCTAGCGTCAATTTTCCATGCTTCAACGAGGTTAGGCACCTTTTCCTACCTACCTTGTTCATTTAACTGGCTGTGAACTGATTTAGTTGTCCCGAGTTATATTAGTGAGCTCCCAATGGTGATTTTCTCACATTTAGTTAGCACTAGAGCCGATCCAATTTGGTGAATTCGAATCCTACCTAGTGTATTCGAATTCTTCGTATTGTATGATCATTGTATTACAAACAAGTTATTGATTATTGATGTAATGTTATGCTGACCAAATTTGTCTCTTGGTTGTTCAATTTTCACCATGAATGTTTGATCAATGTACAATGAATTGTTTCTCTCTCCTTCAACCTTATTTCACAGGGAATTCATTTAGGCCTGGGGATCCTTAGCTTTGCTAAATCAAACAGTTTGTTGGGTTTTCTTCCGTTGAAGGGTTTCCTAGAGGAGAAATATTTGTGTCTTTTGTTTTTCTATGCATGGTTATTCTTTCAGTGATCCTTATATACATGCAGTTAATGTTTATGTGAATGGAAATGTTATAAATGTTTGAAAGAGTTAATAACATCTAACTACTATTAAAATTTCAACATGGTATCAAAGAAGGACTAAATAGAGTCCATTGCAAAAACCGTAACTACAGATAGTTGGAAACTAGGGCATCAAAGTTTGGTCCTTTCCATCCATAGATTTTTCTTGAAATATATGTTTTTGTAGCTACCTCAATAGGGCGCATGTTTCTATGGAATAAAATTCCATTTTTGTGGAGTTTTAGTTTTGACCTAAAAACTATCGAGGTCAAGAACTAGGGCTCTGTGTTTTAATACCTTTTGTCCACTAATTGGGTTTGACCCTAACATTCTCCAACTCTCCCTAGGAGGGTGCACCTATCCACGAATTGGAATAAGATTCTCCACAAATTGACCCTAACATTCTCCAACTCTCCCTAACATTGGAAGAAGATTTTGTATCCATGAATTTTCACTTTTGGCCTAGTTACTATTAGACCAAGAAAACATGGCTTTCAGTTTTTGCATGTTATGTCCACATATTTTGACCGAAACGAGGGGCCATTCAACTCATCTTGGGAGGGTGCATATTTTTCTTGGATCATATTTTCCATTTGAAAACTTTCATTTTTGACCTACCTCTTTCTAGGGTTTCCAAGTCAAAACCCTCATCTTGTCAGAATGCCTTCAAACCTAAGGGTTGAGGATAGATTGGAAGGAGCAAACAATTTCAGATCATGGAAGCATACGATACTCCTTATCCTAGAAGAGAATGACCTCATAAGCCTATGAAGAGGAGGCCAAGGCAAGGTACAAGAATAATATGATCAAATCTAAGAGGATCATGTTCAATTCTATCAATGACCAGTTGATTCCTCAAGTGTCAGAATTGAAAAACTCTAAAGGAAATGTTTGAGGCTTTGAAAGGACTGTATGAAAGCAAGAACACTGACAAGAATATGATGATGGAGAATCCATAAACAATGTATTTCTACTTCACAGATCAAGGATCAACTAGAAACTATTGAAGATGTTGTAGATGATGCATTTGTTCAAGGCATTTGTGCAATAAGAAATCTACCAAGGTTAATCTCCAAACTAAAGAAGACCAATGATGAAGAAAAACAAGCACTTGCAGATCATTCAAGAAGAAGAAAGTCTATCAAGAATACTAATAGAAGACGAGTACCAAAAAACAAGAAAGCTATGTTCAAAATCAGGTGCTATAGTTGTAACAAGGTTGGACATTATGCTAGAAAGGTAACAAAAGAGGAAAGAGAAAGCATCATGACGATACAGTGGATGATGATGAGCCTACTCCATATAAGAATACAAAGGAAGAATCAGATGAAGAATTTGTCCAAGCATGATGTAATGTCCTCTTCTACTTAGGCATTGAGGACCAACCCGCTAACCTATGTGATTCATGTGGGTTCGAGCAGGTACTGATAGTTAGGGAATCAACTGAAGACTGATGCCATCTACAGAAAATCTAGGGCATTAATATTTTATCACCATTGGGTCAAAGAGGGCCACCGGCATGCATGACATCTAAGCATTAGTTAATGATGCATGCACCCGAGTAAGTCTCCATGTGCATGCATGCAAGTCAACTGCAAATTAGAAGTTAAAGTGACCTAATTAGGTCAAAAGTTAGGGTTTTCGTAGTTGAAAGTTATAAAAGAAAGATAAAGTGAATGGAGACTTTACTTTTGATGATTATTGATTTTGGAGCTCTTGAGTAGCAGCAAAGCGGCAGCCACAACAGTTGGGGTTGGAGACAGCGTCTTCAGCTAACGGGGTTTCGGCAGTGAGATATCTACCCTAGTCTCCTTCAGGATAAACCATCCAGGTTTGTCACCATGTCTATTACATTCATCATTATCTAGTGTTCCAGTATATGTCAGAAGGTTATTTGCAGGTTCATTCGTACAGCTGGGGCATTTAGCTGGAAAACCCAAGTCATTCACCAGGACTCTGGATCATCATATTTCTTCCGCATGCGACCTGTATCCTCACTGATAGGATCGGTCTACTGCATTCAGTGATTATCATCCATCAGATTGTCCACCTGGGGCAGCTAGCAGTAGATTACTGAGGTGTGGGGGCGTGAGCAGTAGATTGGCGGATCAATTCGCTAGGGCATTTGGAGAGGGAAAAATGCTTGCATGTTCTGGCCATCCTCTCCAGCACGGGCACACCTACCTTCCAACCAATTTCCACCTAAAACTGACCATCCCTTCAGCAAAAACGTCACACTTAGCTGATTCAGCCTACTGGGGTATTACGACAGAAAACAAGGTCATTTCTTCATCAGCTCAACTCATCTTGCATGCATATTTTCTTTAGAGCATATTCATCCGACATATCAGTGGTAAGTGTTCATTCTATCTTGCAAACCCTAACCCTAATTTCAGCTATAAAATAGGAAAATTTTGCATGGCAGTTTGCATGCTCGACTATTTCAGTAACTTTGCATAGAAATAGAAAATATCAGTATTTGGGATATTACAGTGCTATCAGAGCTATCTTCTTGGCCAGTTGTGGGCTTAAGGAATGAGAAGTAGATGAATACAGAAGAGGACCTTTTTGTAACCTATAGGAAAAGAAGGAGTAGGTACATGGAGGACTTTGAGGATATCCAACTAGAAGATATCAACTCAGACATGGAACAAACAGGTATACACTCTAACAGGGGAAAAGGAACAGGAGAAGATGAGGACAAGATGGAGTTTCACAACTTAGTATATGCATTGCAAGACTTAGCCAAAGGGCAAAAAGATGTACTCAATGCAATCAACAGATTATCGGTGAAACCAGAACTAGGTAACAATAGTACACCTCCCTCACCGGTAGATAGAGGGTTTACAAGCAGTAGTGGAAAGGTTGCGTACACCAATATACAGGATACACCGCACTATGCCTCACTTCTTGGCAGATGCAGTAGGAGGTCCAATCATGCATGTAGAGCCTAGCAAACCTTTTGGGGCTTCTTTGCATGAATACAAGGACTTAGGGGATGAGTTTCATGCCGCCATGACTTTCTCATATTTTTGCAACATGAAAAGCAAGAACAGGCCAAGAGGGTTCAATAGAGCATTCAATCAAAATTTTGAGTTGCGACGCACATTGGGGAGACTGACTATCCCCAACTTTGATGGGACATCCAGTTGTTCAGCCAAGACTTGGGTACAGAAGTTAGACACCTACTTCCAACTTAACCCCATGACAAAGACAGATGGAATCAAGTTGGCTACTTTACATTTAGATGGGGAAGCACATGAGTGGTGGTCCCACAGACTGCTGACATTGGGTCACAACACTATTACTTCCTACAATGACTTCACTCAAAGTCTCATGGAGCGCTTTGATAAGAAGCACCCAGAGATTCATTTCAAGAATCTTGCGCAGCTCAAGCAGACAGGCGATGCCAAGACATTTATATCTTAATTCCAGAGAATTTCAGTTATGGTATCTGACATATCAGAGAGTCGGTTGATTATGTTATTTACGAAGGCACTATCCGAGCCACTCCGCGGATGGGTGAAGGCCTACAAGCCAATTACTTTGCAATATGTTATTAGTAGGACTCTAGACCTACAAGATTCTGTACCAAAGAAAAAGAAGCCACAAAAAACTACCAGCCTACCGGAAAACAAGAAAAGACCTACCCATCTTCCAGAAAATAGGGAAAGGATAATCCCACAGAGGGAATGGTTGAACGAGGGCACACGATGAGACTTGAGAAGGAAGAACTTATGTTTTGCATGCAAAGAACCTTGGGTACCAGGACACAGATGTATGGGTAAAGGGAAAGTACACCTCATTGAGGTAAGTCCAGATAGCAGTGAGGAAGACGAGTCGAAGCAGAAACTAGATGGAGAACTACACAGTACAAAATTGGAACAATTGCCACAGAGAGCCACTATTGCTACCCTCACAGGAGTCCCCACCTTCCATACTATCAAGATCAGGGGAAGTATCCAGGGACAACGTTCCATTGCTTTTGATTGATGGTGGGGCCACCCACAACTTTATAGATGCCTCTTGGGTAGAGAGGAAAAGATTTCCCACTGAGGACTTTGAAGCCTTTACCGTTGTCATGGCTGGCAATCATAGGATGAAATGCACACAAAGGATACCTCAATTACAAGTATAGCTTGGGAATTATACATTGGTGGATGACTTTTATGTGGTAGATGTGCCAGACACGAGCATTGTTTTGGGAGTTCAATGGTTGTACTCCATTGTGAAATACTCAACCAACTACCAAACATTAGAGATGGAGTTCTTGCAACCAGATGGGAAGAGGGTAGTCCTAAGGGGAATGCCCAATGAAGCTTCAGGGTCAGCCACAGCAAAGGGGATGACCACCATATTCAGGCATGAGTACAATACTTGCACAAGGAAATGGACAACTCCAACACATAAGTAGTCAAGGAAGGAACAATGGTGTGTGAAGGGATTTCTGGGTAGACCTCCAAACAAAGGTAGGATGAGCCCTAGGGGATTTGGACAAGGATCCAAAACTAGCATGTTCGATCCTCACAGGTATGCCAGAAGATACAAGGAGGGGGTACAGAGCAGGGGTGAAAAGAAACACCAATTCGAAGGAAAAGAAGGCCACCCAGCAACGGAATAAACTGGTTGATAAAAATGGACAAGAAGAGACAGGGACAAATGATTCGGTATACTGGTTGGAGATTACTTGAGGACAAGCAATTTCGAGCGAGGAGGACTGTAATGTCCTCTTCTCCTTAGGAATTGAGGACCAACCCACTAACCTATGTGATTCCTGTGGGTTCGAGCGGGTACTGATAGTTAGGGAATCAACTGAAGACTGATGCCATCTACAGAAAATCTAGGGCATCAATATTTTATCACCATTGGGTCAAATAGGGCCACCGAAGCCAAAGGCCACCAACATGCATGACATCTAAGCATTATTTAATGATGCATGCACTCGATTAAGTCTCCATGCACATGCATGCAAGTCAACTACAAATTAGAAGTTAAAGTGACCTAATTAAGTCAAAAGTTAGGGTTTTCGCAGTTGAAAGTTATAAAAGAAAGATAAAGTGAATGGAGACTTTACTTTTGATGATTATTGATTTTGGAGCTCTTGAGTAGCAGCACAGCGTGCGGCCACAACAGTTGGGGTTGGAGACGACATCTTCAACTAACGGGGTTTCAGTAGTGAGATATATTCCCTGGTCTCCTTCAGGATAAACCATCCAGGTTTGTCACCGTGTCTATGACATTCATCATTATCCAGTGTTCCAGTATATGCCAGAAGGTTATTTGCAGGTTCATCCGTACAGTTGGGGCATTTAGTTGGAAAACCCAAGTCATTCACCAGGACTCTGGATCATCATATTTCTTCCACATGTGGCCTGCATTCTCACTGATAGGATCACTCTACTGCATTGATTGATTATCAGCCATCAGATTGTCCACCTGGGGCATCTAGTAGCAGATTACTGAGGTGTGGGGGCATGAGCAGCAGATTGGCAGATCAATTCGCTAAATCATATGGAGTGGGAAAAACTCTTGCATGCTCCTGCCATCCTCTCTAGCACGAGAACACCTACCTTCCGACCAATTTCCAGTTGAAACTGACCATCCCTTCAGCAAAAACATCACACTTAGCTGATTCAACCTACCGAGGTATTACGGCGGAAAACGAGGTCATTTCTTCATCAACTCAACTCATCTTGCATGCGTATTTTCTTTGGAGCATATTCAGCCGAGATATCAGTGGTAAGTGTTCATTCTATCCTGCAAACCCTAGCCCTAATTTCAGCTATAAAATAGGGAAATTTTGCATGGCAGTTTGCATGCCCAGCTATTTCAGTAACTTTGGATAGAAATAGAAAATATCAATATTTGGGATATTACACATGAAGTAGATTCATATACAACATGATGGTGTACAATTCCAAGAGATATTTTCTAAACTATGAAGGTAGATCCAAGAGTATCTAGTACATCCAAAAGACATGACGACCATGGTTGAAGTTTCAACAAGTTCTAGAAGTTCAGAACCTGATGAAGAAGAAGATCAAGCTTTAGAACTTGCAAGGAAGCAAAGATCAAGAGGGAGTCGAGCAAACAAGCAGAGATAAGTATTTAATGTTTTACGAAACAAGTGTTATTTATTTAAATTGTTATATTATTGATAAATAACACAAATATTTTTATTGATAATATAAGTGTTTAAATTGAGTTTGGTTAACCCTTATGGACATTTCTCTCTGGTTCACTATGAAGGTTGTGAAAGCAATGATCCATGATCAAGATTTACCTATATCGTATGGGAAGAAAACAATACGACAATTATGCTTAGATTGAGTGTCCTCGACAGATAATGAAGGACAAACAATTGACTATAGTTCTATATTGTTGACCAAAGTTGACATCCTGACCAACCTATCATGAGAGGAGTGGGACAAGTATCGACCACATGAAAGATAAGTATTAATTTGAGTTATTTCTTAAATCTCTAAGTATTTAAATCATATTGTTCATAACAATTGTATGCATATTTGTATTCTTAGAATCACGAAATGTATTATGTGTGTTATAGTGAATGCATTGATATGGATAGGATTGATGAACAATATACTCTTAATGTGCATGTGATGGGTAAGTGGCCCATGGTGCTGCACAACATTCCATGAGTCATTGTTGCTTGTCTAGAATGAAACCACTTTGCTAACATGTTGGGAGCAATGCACGCTCTTGATATTGTGTTTTGGTAGAGATGGAAGGCATCTAGAAAGTTACTGTGTATATACGGGATATGGATGAGTGTTGTGTCAAAGCATTGGATAAGATGGTTACATAACTACGTGAATTATGTCAGTATGCATAAGAATTTGTCATTAAAATGTCAATATGATTTGATGATTATGAAATTTTACTAATCATATGACTGAATTTGACTTGTAGGAAAGATCATGTGATATGACCTACAAGAGAAGGATGATGAGACTTGTTCCGAAGAACAAGTGATGATTGTTCAACGGTGACCTTTAAGTAGATCTACAAAATCAAGCATGCTACATAAGTACAAAGCAAGGTTCATGGTTTATCTCATAAAGAGGGAGTCAGTTATGACAAGACATTTGCTCTAATGGTCAGACACACTTCTATCAAAACTATTATAGCTTCAATGATGGAAATTACACCAGATAGATGTCAAGATCGCTTTCTTGAGCAACCTCCAGGATTCAAGGCTCTCGACAAAGAATCACATGTGTAGAAGGCTTTGTAGAGGCTCAAAAGGCACTCAAGGCATAGAATGTCGGGATAGAAAGTTATTCAATGCAAATTTCAACCTTTGCTACAAGGTTGAAGATGGTTTCTATATGTAGATGGCATGTTCCTTACAAAGGATGAGATAATATAGATAGATACACAGAAGTGTATATTGAGCAACCTCCAGGATTCAAGACTCTCGACAGAGAATCACATGTGTAGAAGGCTTTGTAGAGGCTCAAAAGGCACTCAAGGTATAAAATGTCAGGATAGAAAGTTATTTGATGCAAATTTCAACCTTTGCTACAAGGTTGAAGATGGTTTCTATATGTAGATGGCATGTTTCTTACAAAGGATGAGATAACATAGATAGATACACAGAAGATCAATAGTCACCCAATGCAAGATGTCCCGATGCAAAGAGTACAAGATGTTAAGATGTAAAGGGAGAATAATGCTCAATTACAAAAGGAGCGGGAAACTCCACTTCAGAGGGAATGACTACAACACCGATTGCATAAATAGATTGAGAGACATTATCACTTAGTCTCTATCCATGGAAAATATTATTTTCCTCGGTATCTCAGGGATATGCTCAAATTGATACCATGTGTCTCCCCTCACTGAGAGGAAGTTGATCTCAAAGTTCGGGAATCTTGGCATGATTCTTGGAATTAGATGTATGGCAGAGACCAGATGAGATTTTCCTCAGTCAAGGAAAATATGTTGTAGAGATCTTGAAGAGATTCGGGATGACGAATTGTAAATCCATGCCTACACCAATGGTTACAAACCTGAAGTTATTGAGTAATGCTTCTTTAGAGATAGTGGATGCCACCATGTATAGACAAATGATTGGTTTGTTGATGTATTTGATGGACATGAGGCAAAATATATGCTTTGTGGTGAACGCTTTGAGTCAGTATATGGTTAAGCCGAGACATGTTCATTTGATTGCGGCAAAGCATGTGATGAGGTACCTAAAAGGTACAGTTGAGTATGGACTCAGATATGTCTCAGATTGTGAGATGAGATTGCATGGCTATGTTGATTCAACTTGGGCTGGTAGTGTCGCAAACCAAAAGAGTACAACAGGATGTTGCTTCAGTCTGGGGTCAGCTATGATTTCCTAGCTTAGCAAGAATCAAACTAGTGTTGCACTCGGTACGACTTAGACAGAGTATATAGCAGCATGTTCAACCAGTAGCAAAGTTGTGTGGATCCGAAAGTTGCTTGCAATATTGTTTGTTCTCGAGTTAGAGGTGACTCGTACTTTTGTGACAACCAGAGTTTCATAAAGTTGTCAGAGAACCCTACAAGTCCAAGCACGTCGAGATTAGGTACCATTGCATTTGTGACATGGGACAGAAGGGAGTTGTGAAGCTCAAGTATGTTGCAACATATGAGTAGATAGTCCATGTGTTGACCAAGCCTCTATCAAGGATAAAGTTTGAATACTTCAAGGACAAGCTGGGAGTATTCTAGATGGACTTTCTCGTGAGAGGGAGTGATTAGTTACATATGTGATTCTAGGGGTCGTAGCACATTGAGTGTGGCAACTACGGGTGGTCATTTACTACAAGGGTTAGGTAGAGCTGGAGAGTGTGACTAGACTCGAGATGACTAGAGAGCATGACCATGCTTAGGTTGGCTAGATCATAAACCCGGATTCTGCGAGAGCCAGTTGTCCAGTTGAGATGGTATCCATTCGAGCTGGTATCAAGTTGGAGTTGGTATGTGTGTGTATCCAAGCTTAGTAGGACTAGAGAGTGTGACCATATTTAGGAGGATTGGAGAGCGTGACCATACTCAAGATGACTAGAGAGCGTAACCATGATCGTCTTGGCTAGATCGTAAACCTAGATTCTCTGTGAGTTGATTGTCTAGTTAGAGATGGTATCCAGTAGAGTTGGTGTCCAATTGGAGCTAGATGTGTGTAGATTTTGTGTGAGCTAGACGAAGTCCCATGTGACGTAATGTGCGCTCTTGCACTGTACCCACTAGTGATATGCTACATATGATGTTGAGGCCCTAGATGCATGATGAGAATGATGGCTTTCTCGTGAACACAACTTCTAGTGATGGATATATTCATGAAAGTCAACAAGTAAGTGGTCAAAGAATACAGTTTTGCAAAAGCAACGTTGAAGATCATGTCAGAAAAATACCTTCCTCGCTAAGAGGGATTGTTGATGTTTTGTGTAGCATCGGAAGATATTCTTATTGTATTTGATCAATTCATAACCCTAAAAGAATAATAATAAAACATACTCTCAAGAAATCAAGTGAAAATAGACAAGTCGGCTCCACGTAAATCACTGGGTAAAACTGCCCCTTCAATGGGTAAAACTTCCCCAGTGAAGTCGGCCCTACAGTGAAAAAGTTGGCCATAAAAGTGTATAAATAAGGGGGGTGCATTCCTCATTTGAGCAAACAACACAAGTTCGCTCAAGCATTGACACAAGTGCACAAGAGAGAGAGAGTAGCTGGAGGAAGACTTATATGAGGGTTATCTTATCTTATCTTTGCTTCTTGGGTACCTTATGTGAGAGAGATTTAGCTCTTCATTGTATTGACATTGTACTTTGTTGGCGAATCTATATTGAAGAAGTTTGTTGGGTTTTTTTCCTTTGAAGGGTTTCCTAGAGGATAAATCTTTATGTCTCTATGCATGCTTATTCTTTCATTGATCCTTATATGCATACAATTAATGTTTATGTGAATGGAAATGTTCTAAATGTTTGAAAGAGTTAATAACATCTAACTGCTAAGGAAATTTCAACATTTAGTCACTGAGGAATCTCCCACTACCTTGTGGACTCACAAAAAGAGATAATTAATCCATGTTGCCAACCAAAGAAAGGATCACCTATCCCACCACTTCAATGGAACACCATAGCGAAAAATATTTAAGCCATATCAAAGAGAATGGGAAGCATTATGGAGAGAAAGAGAAAAGCACGGATGTGGGATAAATGCTAATGAAATAAAAAGAAAAGAAAAGTAGGCTTGACATACCAACACTAGAACTACAAAGTCAAGTTACCATGCAACCTAATAACAAATATATAGTCAAATTAAGATGAATGAGAATAACAAGGTGGAGTAAGTCGCTGAATGGTAAGTCACTCTTGCAATGATGATGTGACCGGTATTCGATTATCTCGAAATCATTTCTCACTTGAATGGGAGTGCGGTTCGGTGAATGGGCATGTTTAGGGTGAATTGGATTGTAGGGGCATGGAACCGGGATATGAACTTCCACTTTTTAAGGTGGAGCAAGTAGTCGAATGGTAAGTCGCTTTTGTAATGACAGTGTGACCCGTGTTCGATTCTCTCGAAGGCATTTCTCACTTGAATGTGAGTGCAGTTAGGTGAATGAGCATGGAACCTGGATATGAACCCCCACCTTTTAAGGTAGAATAAGTAGTCGAATGGTAAGTCGCTCTTGTAATGATAGTGTGACTTGTGTTCGATTTTCTCGAAGGCATCTCTCACTTGAATGGGAGTGCGGTTCGATGAATGGGATTGTTCAGGGTGCATTGCATTGTAGGAGCATGGAAACGGGATACAAACCCCCACCTTTTAGGGGCATGGATGTAGGTCGATTGGCAACTGCACGTTCTGTTAAGGTGCACATGTTGTTAAACAAGTTAACAGTTCGAGTCTCGACAAAACACACACGAAGGTTGAGCCCAAGCTAGTCGCGCCTAAAAGTTATAGTGGTATCCGTTGAAATTGACCCTATGTCACATGACTATGAAATTGACACGGTTGCTGATTCCTTTAGCTCACAAAAATAAAATAAAAAAACAACATTTAACAAAATGAAAACCATAAAACCCAACAACAATAGGTACCTTCCAAGACAAAAACAACAAAACTAAACAACACTAAGTGCCTTACAAACTTGACCTTGAGTAAACAAAGAATAAATAACACACAAAACTTACTTGACATACCCACCAACAACAACGACAATGGGAGACCAAGATACTACAACAAAACCCAAACGTGCAAGACAAAAGCTTGCTTCTTGCTACCAAACTCCTTTGAACGAATAACAAAAAAATGTAACTGGAAGAACAATGTGAGAGCATACTAGACAGAGAAAAGAGGAGCTCCAGGTGGGGGGATAAAACGCAATCCATCTCTGAGAGCCTGAAACACCCCTGCTCCTGCCGCTGAAAGATGCGTGATTTAGGTTTTGATAGCACGGTGATATGAAGCCAGAGGCTCCAATTAACGCCATAGGTAGAGAAATACAGTCAAAGAATCTGTAGCATCAATCAGTGACATAATTCATTTATTCTCGTCTCATTGTCCCGGTCCTCCAATCCGAACCAGACCAAATTATATCCAATTGCGTAGGTGTATGAATGTATTTATTTGAAAGATCTCTTGCCATCCATGGTGGTGGGTGGTGGTTATTCTAATAAGCAATAAGAATGGGAACAGGAACAGGAATGACTGTAGCATTGGCAGAATCACTGTGGAATCAGAATAACAAGAAAGTGTTTCCATTTCTGCAGCCCTTACATGACCTTAATCCTCAACTGCTACTTGTGAGTACCAATGTGAACGCAAATACCAAAAAATTTAGTGGTGGAAGTGCCATTGATGTTGTGGACAATAGGGACGATTTGGAATTGGAAACATTTTGTAAGCAGGGGCGATTGAAGGAGGCGCTCCACAGGTTGCAGGTTATGGATTTCCAGGGCATTCTGCCAGACACTGCTGCCTATTGTGCTCTTGTTCAGGCCTGTGTTGACAAGAAAAACAAAGCAACATTGATTGAAAGCCAAATAGTGCATGCTCACATGATTGAAACAGGCTACAAGCCATGCACCTATTTGGAAACCAAGCTTGTTGTGATGTACACGAAGTACGGGAACCTTGCCTCTGCGCACAGGGTTTTGAATGAAATGGACGAAACGAATGTGGTTTCTTGGACTGCCATGATCGCAGCTTATGCGAGCCGAGCCCGTACTGAGGAGGCTTTGCGAGTATTTTATCAAATGCTTCGAGCGAACATCCAGCCCAATCACTTCACATTTTCGAGCATTCTCCCTGCATGCGGAGATTTGGGAGCTCTGGAAAATGGCAAGGAAGTCCATGAAGACATAATTCGAAACGGGTTCGAGTCTGATAACTTTGTAGGCAATGGACTCATCGATATGTATGTTAAATGTGGTTGCGTGGACTATGCACGCAAAGTGTTTGACAGAATGTCTGACCGAGATTTGATATCATGGAATGCCATGATTGCAGGATATGCAGAAGAAGGGCCGGCTGATGAGGCCTTCAAGCTTTTTGACAAGATGCCCGTGAGAAATGTGGTTTCCTGGACTGTGATGATTGCAGCTTACTCGAGGCACGGGCACGATGTGGAGGCTTTGATGCTGTTTAATCAAATGCAGCAGGTAGGCATTCAACCTGATCAGTTCACGTTTGCGAGTGTTCTCCCTGCATTTGCTAACTTGGAAGCTCTTGAGCATGGAAAGGAAGCCCATGCAAACATAATTAGAAATGGATTTCAGTCCGATGTATTTGTAGGGAGTGCGCTTGTAGACATGTATGTTAAATGTGAAAGTTTGGATCATGCTCGTAATTTGTTTGACAGAATGTCTGTACGGGATGTGGTGTTGTGGAATGCCATGATTGCAGGATATGCACAGAATGGGCAGGTCGATGATGCTCTAGAGCTCTTTCAGAAAATGCCTGAACAAAACCTTGTCTCATCGAATGCAATGATTGTAGGTTTTGCACAGAATGGGTGTATTGATGAGGCTGTAAAGTTATTTCAGAAATTACCAGAGCAGGACATGTTATCCTCGAATTCGATGATCACAGGATATGCACAGAATGGATACATTGATGAGGCATTTAAACTCTTTGAGAATATGACTGAGCGCAATGTGGTCTCTTGGAATGCTATGGTTGCAGGATTTGCACAAGGAGGTTATTTTAAAGAGTCTCTATCGCTATTTCAACAAATGCAACAAACAGGAGTGAAACCAAACTCAGTTACCTTTGCTAGCGTTCTTCCGGCTTGTGCCAACTTGGCTGCTCTGGAACATGGCAAGGGGGTTCATGCAGAAATAATTAGAAGTGGATTTCAGTCTGAAATATTTGTGGGGAATGCCCTTGTAGACATGTATACCAAATGTGGGAACATAAAAGATGCACGCAAAGGGTTTGATAAAATGCCTAGGAAAAGCACAGTCTCATGGACTACAATGGTTGTAGGATATGCCACACATGGATGTGGGAAGGAAGCCTTGCAAATCTTTGAACATATGCAACAGTCCAACACGAAACCAAATCATATCACCTTTATTGGCGTGCTCTCTGCATGTTGCCACGCTGGCTTAGTGGATTATGGCTGGCAATATTTTGAGAGCATGAGTCGAGATTATCACATCATACCTAGAATGGAACACTATTGCTGCATGGTTGATCTTCTTGGTCGGGCAGGAAGATTGGATGAGGCTGAGCAATTTATTAACAATATGCCAATAAAACCTGAAGCTTCTGTGTGGGGGTGTTTGCTTGCTGCCTGTAGAACCCATACCAATGTGCATCTAGGGGAACGTGTGGCAAAAAGCCTATTTGAATTGGACTCTAAAAATGCTTCATATTATGTGCTGCTTTCAAACATATATGCTGCATGTAGCAGGTGGGATGACGTAAAGAGGGTGCGAAAAATTATGAAAGACCAAGGGGTTCAAAAGATGCCGGGAAGCAGTTGGATTGAGGTTAATGGTAAGGTGTATGCTTTCCTTGCGGGAGACAAATCACACCCACAATCAGAAAAAATATATGACATGTTGGAGAAATTGTTTGGTAAGATGATGAATGCGGGCTATGTGCCTGAAATAGACTTTGCACTGCATGATGTGGAGGAGGAACAGAAGGAAAATATTCTTGGCCATCATAGTGAGAAGCTGGCTATTGCATTTGGGCTTATGAATACTTCCCCTGGAACAACAATACGGATAACCAAGAACCTTCGAGTTTGTGGTGACTGTCACTCGGCTACCAAGTTCATCTCCAAGATTGTAGATCGGGAAATTATTGTGAGGGATGCAAATCGTTTCCACCATTTCAAGGATGGGTTGTGTTCTTGTGGGGATTTTTGGTGATGGTGAATAAGCTTTAAAGTTTAGATTTAGCTGTAAATTCAGCCTTCCAGGGAAGGAATAAATCTGGTTCTTGTTGACTCTGACAGCTTTAGTTTTTGAAGCTGAATTAGAAGGTCATGGGTTCCCAAGGATGTACCATGGTTAAAGATTAGAAAAAAAACCAATGCAGAATTTAAATACTAATAGAGAATGATTAGAATCTTTATTAACCAAATCTGGAATAAGGTCTTAACAATTGATTTTTCCCGAAATTCGGACATGCCACCTGGTGGAGGGTATGAGTCTCCTGTGCATTGTTATTGTACGCATTAAACAAAGTTGTAGATGGTTGACAGAAGTTGGCAGTACACACAACTGCCCAATCATCGCACTGGAACTTGAGTCACGACACTGTTGCAACTAGACTAGGTATAGGAGCCTATCTATGATCTAGATTGCATAGCCATTCTTGTTATCACATTGCTGCTTCAAATAAGTAAACCTGAGATCACTTACCCTGTAACATTTTGCAATCCAAAGCGTGACCTCATGGAACATGTAGGTTTCCATCCTGCAACCTGCAATCAAGTTGTAGAAGATTGAACTTGACGTTGCAAACTGAGTGAAGCAATTTGGTCTAAATTTAATCAGGGTGGTTTCACAATTGTGTGCAAGCAAAAGGCTTGTATGGTAACAACCTCCAGTGGGCATAAGAAGAGCCAAGAACCGGAGTCGGAGCTGATAGACAAAGCTAAGAGATAGAGCCGGAGCTAAGGGCCAAAACCAGAGCCTAAGCTGAAAGCCAAGAGCTAGAGTTGAGAGCCAAGAGCCAAGAGACAGAGCTTACAAAGATCAAGTCCTTCAGATTCTCAAGTTTTTTGTGGGACCAAAAATCTCAAATTGGCGAGGTCTGATCCATAAAGGATTGGGGAGAATAACTGAAAATACAACGTTGGCACCATGCAGACCCAATTGCCCGAAAACAAAAGAATGACAATTGGAAAACAGCTCCGAAGTTTTAAATACAAACAGCTTGGAAGAAGGCAGAGGCAGAATACTGCTGCAACAGACAACCATTCTGTATCTCCTGTTGACCAATATATAGGAAGATCAAATTAATTTGTATCTTCATGTTTTTGGTGTTAATGTATGCTGGAATATTTTGTATCTCAAGAACTTTTACTCCAGTTCAATAAAAATGCTGTGTCTGGTGTGGATGTGGATCTTCTTTTTTTCCCTCTAATTATTGTTATCATCGTTTCTTGATGTTGTTAATCATAAATTAATAACAGTATATTTTATTTTAATGCTGAAAAGATAGAGCATCTGTTCTTATTATTTCGTGCATCTATCGTGTTCTAATAACATTGTATCTATCTTGGTGTCACATTGGTTTTCTGTGCATGCCTCAAAAATGCCAAATAATAATAAATGTTATAGTTGCTTAGTGCTATTTTTGTATTTTGAGCAAGTATTGTACATCAGAACTGCCTAAGAAGGATGGGTATATTACACGAAGACTGATGACTAGTTGGCAGGCCCATAGTTGCATCAGTTTGTGACTTTCATGTGAATCCTGATTGCATCATCAAAATTCTTATCAACGGCTCCGAGAAATGTGGGTAAGAAACTGTCAGTGTATTTTTAATTCATTCGGACACTGGCTGATTCATGAATTGTTATGTGGATTCTGGAACTCTAATAAAACTGCACAAGAAAATTCCTAGATTCAGATTGAGAACTGTGAGTGGTTTGACACTCTAGTTTTTAAATCAAATCTTGAAAAATTACAGATCAGCATCCTCACAGATTGCAAGCTGAGATCCCAAGCTATATTGTACTCAAAACAATTAAGAAGATCATAAGCACAAAGTGTGTATTTTTCCATAGGATAACAAACTAGTATTATATGTATAGCTCAATTGCAGCTCTAAGAATGATTAACCCACACTTGTTTTCTAATAACAATTAGAAAAGGGAGAAACAAATTCCATTGTAATTGTCGTAATAGATCGTTATAAATGCATGCAAAAACAAAAAAAGAAAAAGAAAATATTGTATTGGTCCACGTCCACAGTTCAGGTAGGATCTGATCTGATCTGTTTGTAAACCAAAAGCAAGTGCCAGAGATAGCAACTGTAGATTTAATTAATTGCTTTTTATCTCAACTACCCTTCAAGTCAAACCTGACCAAATCATTTCCAATTGCACATGCGTGTATTTATTTTCTGATATCCCTTATCATCCATGGTGATGGGTGGTGGATATTCTAAGCAATGGGAATGGGAATGACAGCAGCATTGGCAGAATCACTGTGGAATCAGAAGAAGAAAATGATTTCATTTCTGCAGCCCATGCTCGAGTCTTGACCATCAAAACAACAACAATGACACCAACATTAAGCTCGACCTCAACTCTGAAAAGTGTAAGAAGAAGAAGACAATCACTCCTGCCCTTAAAAGAGGAGGAGGAGCACCACGAAAATAACTACTGCCTGCAAATATGAATGCGAATACTAATGATATTGCCATGGATAAGGTGGACAATGGGGGTGATTTGGAATTGGAAATAATTTGTAAGCAGGGTCAAATGAAGGAGGTGCTGCACAGATTGCAGGTGACCTTCAAGGCATTCCGTTCCCTTGTTCGAGCCTGCATTGAGAAAAAACAAAGCAACATTGATTGAAAGCCAAATAGTATGTTCACATTATTGAAACAGTCTTCAAGCCACAGAATTTTGGGTGCCATACCTGTCATCATGTATACCAAGTGCAGGAGCCAAGTCATCACGCACCTGCTCTTGAATGAAATGGCCAAAAGGAATATGATCTCTTGGATTGCCCTGATAGCAGCATATACATACCACACACATATTGAGGGGGCTTTACATGTATTTTATCAAATACTTTGAGTGGACATCTGACTGAATCACTTTACCTTTTCTAGTGTTCTCCCAACATGCAGAGAATCGGCAGCTCTAGAAAATGGCAAGGAGGTCCATAAAGACATAATTCAAAGTGGGTTCCAGCCATATAATTTTGTAGGCATTGCACTCATCGATATGTATGTCAAATGTGGTTGTGTGGACTATGCACACAAATTGTTTAATAGAATGCATGACCAAGATTTGATATCACGGAAAACCATGATTAGAGGATATGCATAGGAAGACCGTACCGATGAAGCCCTTGAGCTTTTTGAGAGGATGCCTGAAAGAAATGTGGTCTCCTGGATCGTAATGACTGCAACTTACTCGAGGCATGGGCATGACGAGGAGGCCTCGATGTTGTTTAATCGCAACAGGTCGATATTCAACCTGATCAGTTCACATTTGCTAATGTTCTCCTTGCATTTGCTCACTTGGAAGCTTTTGGCCATGGAAAGGAAGTCCATCCATACATAATTAGAAATGGATTTCAATCTGATGCCTTTGTGGGGAGTGAATTTGTAGACATGTATGTTAAATGTGGAAGTTTGGATGACCCTCACAATTTGTTTCACAAAGTTCCTGAATGAATGGGATGCAGTATCAAGGAATGTCATGATTGCATGTTATGCACAGAATGAGCAGGCTCTTTCACAGAATGCCTCGACAAAATGTCTCGTGGAATGCTATGATTTCAGGATTACACAAGATGGGTGCATTGGTTTTAAGGGGTTGTAAACCTCTTTTAGAAACTACCAAATTAGGATATGGTGAGAGAATTTTTAGAGCAGTTGCGAAACTAAGGCTTATAATTAAAAAAATAAAAAATATATTTACTCATATAAATATAAAACTATTTCAGGGAAATACTCACAATCTTACAAACTGAGTAGTAAAATTCAATTGACTTGAGTAGTAAAGAGAAAAACTATAAAACCAAGAACATATAAAATTTAATTTTAAATTAGCTAAATTGTAAAACACATTTATGTAATTTTTATCAAATTTCAATTTAAAATTTCATTGACTTGAAACCTAAGCATACATAATGTTAGGAATTAAATATATGATAAAAAATAAATTACAACCATATTTATAAGGTTCTTTAAATGCAAATACAACTAGCAAGAAACCGCCGGCCACTAAAACCATGTGCCTTAAACCACTTACATCCTTGTTCATTATAGAGTCAAGTTTAACCCTAACATGTAAATGTTCATTTTTAGTTATAGAGAAAAACAAGTCATTTCTTAAAAACATTTGGATAAATGTTTAAAATCTTCATTTGATGGTAAAATGTTTTTCAAATTCCAATTTATTATGGAAATCTAGATTTTAAAGTTTTATATGGATTATTTTACTCATTAACTACTCTTAATATTCACTATTAGTATTAAAGAAATACAAGTAAAGCAATTTTTGGAAAACTATTTGATTATATGATTATTAATGTTACTAGGCTCATTCTTCTAATGATATTTACCCTATTCTGAAATTACTTAAGCAAGTTGTCCATTTCCCTCCCAAGTAGGAATACTTATTAGACATTTTTGTAAATTAAAAAGGGTTTGCACCTCAAGAGAACTTGATCCCTCTCAGCTCTTGGTAGAGCCATAGTTAAGATGGATTGTAGAGCCATAGTTAAGATGGATTTATACTGGTATTGGCTTAACGAAAAGCTTGGAATATATTTGGTATTAAATATAAAAATTGTACCAAGGCAAATGGATGTACACTTTGTGATGCCTAGGGGTGGATAAACATTTAATGAGGTCCCCATTCACTTTATTAAAGTGAGAAGCACTTTATGTTCTTAAAGACAATTTATAAAGTTGGTTCATAGTTCTATTTTTTAATTGACTTTATGATAATTAAAGTGGGTGAAGTATTTAAGTCTCATTAATTATATAAATGAAAAGTGAGTTAAAGTCATTTAATGAGAAAAGTAATGAACATTTAATGTGGGCCCTAGATCCCACTAAGTTATGATTTGATCTTGACCCTTGATCTAGAAAAGGTAGTTACCTTGAACAAAAATAGGGAAAGGCATACATTTATCATTCATTGTTTACCAAAAGATTTGGAGAAAGCGAGAGAAGAGGAGAACTCGACTGAAAATGAGAGGGTTTTTCTAAGAGAGAAGAAGAAAATGAGAAATTTTCAGAAAGGCACGATTTCCATGACAACCAATAGGTGCATTAAATGTTGGTCATATTGTCATTAAAACTGGGCACAAAAATTGAGGATTCTTAAAGTTGTAGGCACAAAATTTGAGGCCGTATCGCTGCAATTAATGTTGGCACGTAGGCACAAAATTTGAGACCGTATCGCTACAATTAATGTTGGCACGTATGAGGCCGTAAAACTGTAGAAAGGGCACAAAAATTGAGGTCGTACTGATCATCTTTTAATGATGTCCATACAACATCCATATAGGCACAAAAATCAAGAAAGGGAACAAATTTCAAGACAGAAATTTGGCACAGAAATCGAGAAAGTACAAGCCGTACAAAAAGTAAAGTCTATACAATTCATACATGTGGGTCCATACAGGCACAAAAATCAAGGTATCCGTACAACAGTCTATTAGTGAGTTTCTAGCATGTTTTTCGATGAAGAAAAAGGGAGATAAGTACAACTGTTTGAATTTGTAATTTTGTGTAAAAAAAATCCAAGTGTTTCAATTAATGTTTTGTTTATGAGAAGAAAAAACCTAACTTGCAGTTAAATCATTATTGGGGTTGGGAATTAAACGATATGCATAGCTAAAACTTGAACCGGGTTGGGAATCCAAAATCTACATGGTATCAAAACCACTTTAAAGGGCAAAAATAAAGTTCAAATTTGGGGAAGAAGGGAGAACATGCAATTAGCTTCATTTACAGGTTCTTGGACTTACCTTAGTCATGGCTACTGGGTTAAGAATTGAAGTAGGATGGATGGGGTACTAAATTTTAGTCCATGGAAGGCTAGAATTGTGTTGATTCTTTAAGAAAATGAACTATGGGATATAGTCAACAATACACAAGCAAATCCAGTCACAGTACCTACGGTTGCTGCAGATAAAGTTGTTTTTTACAAGAAAGACATAAAAGTGAAGAGGATTATACTTGATGTCATGAAGGATCACGTAATCCCACATGTCAAGAGAAGACCATGCTTTTCAAATGTGGAGTTCCTCGACTAACTTGTACCAAAGTTCCAATGAAAATTGGAAAATGGTACTCAAGGAGAACTTGAAAGGCATCCAGATGAACAAAGGTGAAAACATGGCTTCATGCCTTACTAGGGTCACCTAGATTAGAGATGAAATCAAAGCAGTTGGGGAGGTTATACAAGGAAGTGAGTTGGTATGGACGACTTTGAATGGTGTGGCAAATCCATGGACGGTATTTATGAAGTCCGTAGTAGCTTGTGAGCATATACCTTCCTAGGATTGTGTTTGGGACAAATTATTTTGGAGGAGATCCGGAGAGGGTATGCATTGTAGTTTGTCTCATAGCAAGGAAGATAAAGAAAATGTGGCATTAGTAACAAATGGTAAGAATAAAAAGTTCAAGAAGGGTCCCAAGGGTGGGGCCAAGCACCAGGGTGGCAAGCAGAAGAAAGACATGAGCAAAGTCAAATGCTTTGCTTGTCAAAAGTTTGGACACTATGTTAGACAATGTCTGAACAAGAAGGAGAAGAACCAACAGATGATAGCTATGATGGACAATGTATGAACAAGAAGAGAAACAACAAATGACAGTTGCAACAGACATTGATGAGTATGTTGCACGATTCGAGAGAGAATTTTCTCTCTATGTTGGTTGTATGGAGAGAGCATCTATTACCAACATTGATGTGGAGGATCAAAGGGAGTATTCCTTGTTGGTCATTCGTTGAGTGCATCTACCACTCCATCCACTTGGTACATTAACAATGGGGCTTCAAGCCATACGATAGGTGCACGAAACATGTTCACTGAGTTGATTGAGTCTGGCTTGAAATTGGAGGTTGTGTTGGTTGATGATACTATTGTCAGAGAAGTTGGGCGTGGCACTGTCAACTTTCAGAGGGAGTCCATGGAGCCCATGACATTGGGGGATGTATTGTACGTCCCTAGGATGAAGAAGAATCTTGTATTAGTTTCCACCATTGAGGACAAAGGCTTTGGAGTGTATGTCTTGGATGGGAAAGTGCATGTCTTTCCCAAATAAGTGGGTGCATTTTCCTCATTTTCCATTGGAGTTAGATGCAGAAAATTGTACAAACTTCTATTTCAGCCACATCATGCTTTGGCACACAGTAGCAACAACGGTGATTTGTGCAAACTATGGAATAGGAGGATGGCCAATTTGCATCATCCTGCTTTGAGGATGCTGAGAGATATGACTATACAGTTACCAGAGTTCAGCACAGAGCAGAGTGGTGTGTGCAAAGGGTGTGCTTTGGGAAAGTACACCAAGACTATTTTTTGAGCAGTGATAGCAGGTCAACAAGAGTACTAGATTTATTTATTATGATTTGTGTGTTCCCATGTCATCTACTTCGCTGATAGGTTTTGAGTACTATGTCACCTTTATTGATGACTACTCCAGGAAGACCTGGATCTACTTCCTAAGAGACAAGAAGTCGAAATAAGTCTTGAAGAGTTTCCAAGAGTTCAAAGTTCTTGTGGAGAACCAAAGAAGGAGGAAGACTCACGCACTTAGGTCAGACAATGGGGGTGAGTATACATCTAGTACATTTGATGATTTTTGCAGACAGGAAGGTATCAGGAGGCAGTTTGTTCCATATACTCCACAACGGAATGGAGTTGAAGAACATGGCTATAGTGGGAGAATCCAAAGCAATGCTACATGAATAGAGTATCCCTTTCTTTCTATGAGTTGAGGCCTATAGTATTGTTGTTTATATACAGAACGGGAGTACACATTGTTCCTTGGGGTGTTAAACTCTTGAGTAGATGTTCACCGAGAAGAAGCCTGAGATAGGCCACTTGCGGCATATTTGGATTCCTTACATATTCTCCTGTCCCTTTTGAGAAGAGGACAAAGTTAGAGCCCACTGCAGAGAAAGGCATCTTTGTTGGTTATGGTAAGACTTCAAAGGCCTTCCACATATATCTTCCTACACATAGGAAAGTTGTTGTGAGGAGGGAGGTGATATTTGAGGAGGAGTTGGCCTTTAGGAAGTCTCGAGATTCAAAGAAAAAGGAACAGCAGGCTCCTACATCACAAGTGAGCACATCTCAAAGTTCAGTAGTTCAAGGTGCATGGTCACAATTTTCAGGGGTGACTGGTCCACAAGTTACAGGATCTTCAGATTCACGGACTCATTCTACATAGACTTTTGATATATGCACATGTTATCGGGTCACAGGGACACTAGTTTCACTTTCACATGATTCATATTCACTTGGAACAGGTTAACCAACTACAAGATCTCAGGTCTCAGGTGCTACTTCTTCAGGAAGGGAGTTGGGAGATGAGGATATAGAGGAGGAGGGTTCTCCACGGGAAGCTACTTCAAGGAAGAGAAATATAAGTTGGCTCAAAAAACTAATGAAGGAAGCTTATGAGTCAGTTGGGAAACCCAAGAGGGAGGTCAGAGAGATCCAACCACCAGAGACATCCTCCAACTATATGGAAATGGTGACTAGTCTTTGTGAGGTGAAACCTTCCACTTTTGAGGAGGCAGCTACACATTAGGTGTGGAGAGATGCCATGGTGGAAGAGTACAATTCCATCATGAAAAATTATGTGTGGGAGGTAGTTTCGAGACTGGAGGGGAATTCAGTTGTGACTTCCAAGTGGCTCTACAAAATCAAGCATGTTGCGGATGGAAACATTAATAAGTATAAGGCTCAATTCATGGCATGTGGATTCTCTCAGATAGAGGGAGTATACTATGATGAGACGTTTACCCTAGTGGCTAGGTACTCTTCCATGCGGTCAATGATCTCTATTGCTACAGAGGTGGGTTGGAGAATTCATCATATGGATGTGAAGACAACATTTATGAATGGTGTCTAAGAGGAGGAGGTGTACATGGAGAAGCCACAAGGATTTGAGGTGCATTGGAGAGAGTCCCATTTGTGCAGGTTGAAGAAGGCCCTTAACAGTCTAAAGCAAGCTTCGAGAGCTTGATATTTCAAGATTGATGCATATCTATAGGAGATGGAGTTCCAGAAAAGTGAGGATGATCCAAACCTATACTACATTGTGGTTGGTGAGGATCAACTTAATTTAGTGTTATATGTAGATGATTTGATCATTACAGGTACAAGCGGGCCAATTGCAAAGTGGAAGAAATATATTACATCTAAGTTTGAAATGAAGGACATTGGGTTGATGCATTACTATTTGGGTCTAGATGTGTGGCAGGAGTCAAGACACATCTTCCTCAGACATGGGAAGTATGTTATGGACATTCTGGGTATATTTTAGATGCAGGATTGCAGACAGATGTCTACACCCATGATCACCAACTGAAATAAGCTTCATACTTCTTAGGGAGAGTTGGTGGATCGTCAATACTCGGCCAGATATTTGTTTTGCAATGAACATTCTAAGTCAATTCAAGGTGGAGCCTCAAAGAGTTCATTGGATGGCTATAAAACATGTTTTGAGATACTTGCATGGTACAATAGATTTTGGTTTGGATTATAGGAGAGCATATGGAGTGAGATTGATTGGCTACACAGATTATGATTGGGAAGGTAGTGTGATGGGCTGAAAGAGTACATCCAGATGTTGTTTTAGTCTGGGATCAGCAGTAATATCTTGGTTCAGTCGAAAATAGAAGTCAGTTGCACTGAGTTTTGCAGAGGCGAATATATGGCATCCAATTAGGCTAGTTGTGAATCCATTTGGCTTCTCAAGTTGTTGGTTGGGTTGTTTAGTTAGGAGTTAATACCAACATTGATTTATTGCAATAATCAAAGTTGTATAAAGCTTTCAAAGAATCAATTTTTTCACAACAACTCAAAGCACATCAAGATCAAATATCACTTCATTTGTGACCATGTCTAGAGAGGTGCAGTGGAGTTGCAATACATTCCTACTGAGGAGCAGGCGGCAGACCTTCTAACAAAATCTTTGGGGAGAGGCAAGTTCAATCACTTCAAATATAAGTTGGGAGTTGTGAGAAATGCTTTCCTCGGTAAAAGGGAGTGTTAAAAATTGTAACAAGGAAAGTGGTTGTCCACCTTGTGATTCTTAGGGGTGGATAAACATTTAATGAGGTCCCTAGTCACTTTATTAAAGTGAGACTCACTTTATGCTTTTAAAGTCACTCCATAAAGTTGGTTCAAGGTTCTATTTTTTAATTGAATTTATGGGAATTAAAGTGTGTGAAATATTTAAGTGTCTCATTAATTATACAAATGAAAATGAGTTAAAGTCATTTAATGAGAAAAGTAATGAGCATTTAATGTGGACCCTAGATCTCACTAAGTTAAGATTTGATCTTGACCCTTGACCTAGGAAAGGTAGTTACCTTGAACAAAACTAGGGAAATGCATTCATTTCTCATTCATTGTTTACCAAGAGATTTGGAGAAAGCAATAGAAGAGAAGAGAACTCGACTTAGGAAGGAGAGGGTTTTCTAAGAGAGAAGAAGAAAATGAGATTTTTTTTTTAAAGGCATGATTTCCAAGAAAAGAAATAGGTGCATTTAATGTTGTTCGTACTATCATTAAAACCAGGCACAAAAATCGAGGATGATTCTTGAAGTTGCAAGAACAAAATTTGAGGTCGTACTGCTACAATTAATGTTGGCATGTGTGAGGTCGTACAGCTGTAGAAAGGGCACAAAAATCAAGGTCGTACTGACATTCATGTAATGTTGTTTGTACAACAACCATACATGCACATAAATCAAGAAGAAAAGGCACATATTTCAAGACAAAAATTTGGCACATAAATTGAGAAAGTACAGTCTGTGTAGTTCACACGTGTGGGTTCGTATAAGCACAAAAATCAAGGTGTTCGTACAATAGTATGTCAGTAAGTTTTTGGCACATTTTTCGAGGAAGAAAAAGGGAGATAAGTATTGTTGTTTGAATTTGTGATTTTTTCTTTGAAATAAAATTTCCTCTCTCAACAGGTTTTCCTTTTAGGGTTTTTCCTAAGCCAAGTTTGGCTAAAAATCTAAGTGTTAAATTTACGGCGTGGCTATCTTTTATTATTTGTCATTAAAAAGTGTGTAAAATTTTCCGAGTGTTTTGTTTATGAGAAGAAAAAACCTAAGTTGAAGTTAAATCATTATTGGGGTTGGGCATTAAATAATACGTACAATTAAAACTTGAAACCGGGTTGGGAATCCAAAATTTACAATATCTAGCTAAATATAAGTGTGAGATATGTTTCCCTACCTCGAAATTGTGTACCAACATTATTGACTTAACCAAAAGCTTGAAGAGAATTGTGATTTGTTTTGAAGAATGCATTGAGATTTACAAAGGTTGACAAGAGAAATGATGGAACCAAATATCCCCCAAATTCTGAAATAACCTCCTCACGAATTTGTTAAGAGAGATAGAGAGATCAGTCTACTTCCCTAGAGAGAGTAAAAAAATGAAGCACTGAGTCCATTGAAAATATAAATGCACAAGTGTGCCCAAGAAAAAATTCCAATCCAAATAGAAAATGTTATAATTTAAGTGTCATTGGGCATACATCATTTGGCAAGAGAGATCAAGAAGATCACACATGCTATGATAAAATGAAAGCTTGACTTGTGTATTTATATACAACTCAAGTGAGTCATCCTTCCAAGTGGGGTTATGGCCCCCCACATAATAAAGGCACACACCCAAAGAGGGTTATTGAACTTACATATCAAGTTTGATTGGGTTAACCTTAACCATAAACCTAGTATATATCAAATGAAATAAAGTATAGTTTTAACCATAATTAGAATACATTATTATAAATATGAATGCTTTATAATGACCACATATACAGGTTATAGTAGTAATTCCAACATCCACCTTGAGTTGAATAGGGAGCATAGAGAGAAGTCATAAAAATACAAGATTACAAAATTTACTTCCCATGTTAATGTTAAGCAAAGTGCTATATCACCCCCCTAAAGTCAACATCACTCATTCATAAATCCATCAAGATTATCAACAACTAAGACTGATCTCCAAAGAGATTTAGGTGGGAGATGATGTGGTTTGGTTGTGACATCAAAAAACTAAATAGTGACCATTGGTGGAAAATAGTCCTCCTAATAGTTCTCAAATGGATTAGTATGAAACGCAATTGCGTCATATTCTTCTTAAAAAACTACAAAAAAACTAAGCAATAAGGGCTCGAGATGGAGGATATTCTTCATAATATCACACAATTGGACAACAATAAACTATGTTGCTTCAATACATTAAGTATAAGTCTTACCCTATTCAGAGGAATAGTAACTAGTGCATATAAATCATGCACGGTGTCTCCTTATTTATCAATGAAAAATGAGGTTGAACTGTTAGGAGTACCATAAGCAGGTGAAAATTAATCTACAACATGAGGATTAGATGAACAACTAACAAGAGCATCATCCTATATAACATGAGCATTGCATGAACCACTAACAAGAGTATACTGGAGAAGTGAAGAGGCATTTGCAGTAGGAATACTAAATGAGTCATCAATAGGGTCCTCATTAGTGATAGGAGTTTTCCTAGATATTGTAGAAGTAATTGAAATAGTACTCATAAAAGTACATTGAGGATTGGCATCATATTGTGAAGGAGAAGGATTCATTTAAACACAACATGAATCATCTAGAAGAGGACCTACATGGTTGTGAAAGGAAACATGATATATGGAATCCAATTGAGAGCCATCTAAAGGATTTGTTGAAACAAGTAATGGGGAAGATCTTGTTGGACTATGAGTAGGAAACTGTCATAACCGTATCCGGTTGTTTGACTTCAAGAAGCATATCGGACTTCCATGTTGAAGAAATGAATGTATGAATATAATAATTGATGGATGATTTACAAATGGGTAGGCCACATTTAAATATGGTTGGCCATTTACATGGTGGGTCACATCCTCATATTTACAATTAATGTGTCATTAATTATCCTCAACTATTATTAATTATTATTTTATTTCAAATTTATCTCCGTAACATTGCCTTCCCCTTAGGAAAGCTTTGTCCTCAAATCTTGATTTCTATGATATCATTCTTTATTCTAATTCTGTGTCGGTATTAGAATTGGACGATATTTCTTTTGCAAAGACTTGTACTTATTTTCCATTGATGATTTTGAAATGTACTATCTGACGGTCCCTACATTTATGGTCTAGGATCCAATCATCGTCGCATCGATGACACGTGTTTTTCTTCTTTTTTCTGAAGTTATCAGAGTAACAGGTAGATTTTTTCGACCTATTTTCAACTTCATAGGTATATGATTGAGGTTTGTGGCATCGATGACCAAATAACCAATTATTTCCAAAATATCTACATTGTGTCGCTTTTTCTTGTTGATAGTTGTTATCGCCTCTTGTTTTTATTCCTTCTCATTTATGTTCTGTTGCTTTTGATTTATGTCTTGCCACTTCTACCTTTGGTATATCATGCATCTTTAATTATTTTTGGAGGTATGGTTTGAGACCTCCTAATTAGGTTTCGATCCATTGTTTGTCAGATAACCCAAATACTCGTGTGGAAATGGATTCCCACTGATGTGTGAATTCCTCGACACTTTTGTCCCGTTGTAATCTAGTAAGCTTTCTGTAAAATTCATCTTCTGTGATTCCATGAAGCCTTTTTTTAAAATCATTTTTTGAACAAGTTCCGAGTGTAGGAAAAATTGTCTCCCTTCCACCACATGTACCAGTTAAAGGCGTACCCTTCCATATGCATTGATGCATATTTCACCTTCTTTTCGTCAGATGTAATGTTGTATATGTCGAAGTACTCCTCCGCTTTGTTTAACCAAGCAACACATTGGTCTTCACTCCCATTGTATTTCGACAAATCTATTTTTTCCTTAGGTGTGTACACTATGTAAGGATGATATTGGTTTCCTTTTGCTTGACGGTTTGATGGTGGCTTGGAGCTACTAGATGATGCAACTGACAAAATTGAACTGCTTCGTTGTTTGTGGTGATTTTTAGCATTTTCCTTCTCTACTATCTTAATGATATCGTCTATTTTGTTGTTTAATCGTGCTTCCATGTCTGGAAGTACTTTTGTTTCAATCTCTTGTTTATGCGTCACATTGTTGATATTTATTTATTTTTCCAAATCTTCTTGATTCTTGGCGATTGTTTCTTGTGTGGAAACATGAGATGAGGCATCTAACATGTCTAGACTGTTGATATGGTTTGTACTAGGCATTAGATTTTGTAACACTTCCATTAATGTATTATGGTTTTGCATCATGGCGTTCAAGTTATGTGTTATGGTGTTTATGTCTTGAGTCATGGTACTCATTTTGTCATCCAAGTCTTTTTGTTTCTCGTTCATGATGTCTAGTTTGTCATCAAGTCTTATTTCTAATACTAGAACAACTTTGTCTTTAATTTCTTTCTTAAGCACTGCATTGTTATTTTTCATTTCTCCCTTCTGACTCTTTTGGTTGGAGATGAGGGCCTTGATGTCCTTCTCCAATTTATCGAATTGGTCATTTAATTCAGCCATGGTCTTGGTTCTTGTATGCCGAGGTGTGTATTTGGACGCTATTTTGCCTTATATGGAGATTAATGACACTTGATGGTTTTTTGATAATCTTAATTATTTTAATAAATAATAATAATAATGGTTAATAGAAAATTTTAATAATAAAAATTTAATTATAATAATATTATTTAAAATAATTATTATTATAATTAGATATATTTAAATTTTTAATTATAATTTTGAATTTTTATTAAATAATTGATATAGCAATATAAATATTTTTACACAATGTTTTTTATAAAAATGTAGGGTTTATGAGGATGGTAGCAGAGGGTTTTGGAGGACTCGAATCCGAGCTCAAAGTAGAATGAGCGAATACGCTCTAATACGAGTGCCACAACCGTATATGGTTGTTTGACTTCAAGAAGCATATCTGACTTCCATGTTGAAGAAATAAATGTATGAATATAATAATTGATGGATGATTTACAAATGGGTAGGCCACCTATTGAGGCCTGGAAATTCGCAGGCAACAACAGCAAGGGATTCTCCCCAGTCAACATTCCCAACTAGCCTGTGACTGTTTGGTATAGGGAATCCGTCCGGTTTGCGGTCCGGCTACCGTAGGTCAAGTAACAAAAAAATAAAGGTTTTACCGGTTGCGGCCCAGTCCACCGTGTGTATTTTTTGACTTAAAGTATGATATGCACATGCCTAATTAACCATGCAGGGTGATAAAGGACGCAAGGAGTAGTCACAACGTGATGCACAGGTTCTTACGTCTCGTCTTAGAACTCACAAGCATCTAAATCACATATGCAGCAATAAAGTAAAACTATCTCTCTATCTGTCTATCTATCCCCGGGGAGCCAAATTGTAACTTATTTATGAGTAATGTGTATTGTGCATGCATTATAAAGAGAAATTACAGATAGCTGATATTCCTTCCTACAACACATGAACGATTAAAGATATTTAGACAATTAGATAGCCAATTGTTTATGAACAGCATGCATTACTCATGGTGGTAATTTCACAGAATAAACCAGAAATCATTCAAACAAGAACATAGGCTCTAAGAGTTAGAATGATCTCACAGTTAATGGACAAAAACTGGAAAAACAAAAGAGTTCATCTTTCACCAATCCATAGCATAGCATTTGAACGTCCCACCAAACTTTCTCCGACAGGCAAACAATAATTCTTTATTGCAAAAAAAAGTAGTTCTTCTTACAATATCTCTTTACATGTCTAACTGGGAAAAAGCCCCTATCAATTCTAACTTTCAAATATTTAAACTAACAGCTGACCGCTTGGGCTGTCCTCCCAAACGCGTGACCTTTCAGTCTCTCAAAACGTTTCGGATCCCTACTTTTATCTTTTATGTGTGCACTCATGATCCGTTTAGTAACTGACATCTTTCAGGTTTGCTCCTTTGTCACTACTAATCTTTGCCTTCTGCTTCGCTTGTCCTCCTTGCGATCCTGCCGGTTTCGATTCGATCTTTGTCAAAACTGTCCAGCTATGCCTTCGCGTCGTGGTCATCTCAACAGTCCCTTGAGTCCACCTGCAATAAATCAATGTGCATCATTCATTGTGATTGCATTCTAAAACAAAACGTCAAATTATATCAACCAAAACGGCTACTCAACAAGAAAGATCATGTGCATGACTGTTATAAGAACTTTCACAAAGGCCAATGCCACCACCTCGTCCACCTACAGGTTTGAAATAAATCTCCGATGATGGAAAATGAAGAACTCATCGGCGGCTTAAGATGCTAACCTTGGCAAGGTAAACTTATTCACAGCCACATAAGCGGGTCTTAACAGGAGACGGGTACCGCGGAAACACGTAGGCCTATCGAAGTCGGAACAGTTATGACCCACGCTATGGGCGGGAAAACTTCCAATCAAAAATCAGAAAGACATCGACATCGGAAGCCAAGTGCTTTGCACAGTCGCAACGACGGATGAGAAGAAGGTTATAGACATGCGACTAGAGGGCCGACACGCATCGGCAGGCGGAGTACTTATACATCGGGTGGCAAAACCACTAAGCTAACCGTCAAGACATCCGCATCGGAGCTTCGCAAGACTAATCGTCGGAGTGATAGCGGAATCAGGAGCCGCAACGGCGGAATCATAAAGGACAAACATTCCGCAATAGGTAAGGTTTTCATCGGAGGAGAAATCAACTAAATGACCGGAAGGCTAGTGCTTTTGGAATCCGCCACGGCGGAAGCCCAAGACTTAAGGATCGACGAAACAACAAAGCGAAGCTTGAAAAGTCAACTAATAATCGGGAGACTTCGCAATCTTCCTTCCGCAACTGCGGAGAACGTAGAAGAAAGATGATCCGACACAAAAGCAACAAATCAGTCGATTAAGACAAATGCATCGGAGAAAAAAAAAAAGACGAAGCCAAAGCTGATTATTTCTCCGCAACGGCGGGAGTGCAAGCAAAGGAGCTTCCGACTCAAACATTTGAAAACGCATTCAAAGGCAATGATAAATCTTAAACAAACAGTGGATCATTTCAATCATTAGAAAGGTCTTTCTGAATAATCATTAGATCAAATCAAATAAGAAAATCAAACCGATATAAGCAAAAGGAGGGTCCCGAAATTTTTTGAATTTTGGGAAAATGTTGCAGCTGCAACAATTGGCGACTACCTAGTGAACTCCAGATTTCTGATTTAACTCCTCCCCAGTAAAAGACTGTCTAGCTCAAAATTGAAATCTTCTAGATGTTTGTATTCCTAAGCTGGCCAACCCATACATTTAAATCATTGAGGAGTAGTTCATTCATTGGGAAAAGGTGACATCAGAAATAATTGCAAGTCTGAATAACTCTTTTGAAGCCTAATAAGTGAGATTTATTTTATGCGTCCTTAGGTAGTTTCTAGCTTGGACACCACAGGATTGTAACATATAGTAAACAACACTATCCTTTTGTTCCTCATTCCCATGCCAACTGCACTTTTGTGCCATTTGAACTTTAGTTCTTTTGAGTCCTCCATCTGCCTTTCTTTCTGAATTTTATTCAGGATCCTCTATCCATAGTGTCCTTTTGTGTGAGAGAACAATTTACTTTTCATCTCATGGACGGAGAGGAACTTTTGGCAATTTGAAGTTCATGCTTTTGATACTTTGCTTTGATATGTATTGTTTCTTTAAGGAGTTTTGACTCTTGATAGCTTTTAGCTTTTCTGAAATCATGGCATGGGATCATTTATATATGATATATTGTTTACCTTGCTTCCTTTCCGTGGGTCCTTTGCTGCCACTCCCTTGGACATTTTAGATGTGAAATGGATGGAACCTCGAAATAGTATTCCAGACTTCTTAATTCTGAGCTATTTACAGGGGTTAAGTAGGACTTCAATGAATACATGGCCAATTAGGAACACTGCTACTAGAAGACATTCTATGTTTTAAAAGCACAGTCTTTCACTCAAGATTTCAGTTAATTAAGAACCCTGATGTTTCCATTGCAACCAAAAGTTTGCCTCTTTATTCAAAACCAAAAGAACTAGCAACAAAACATTAAAGAAAAACAATATCAAATCAATAAACAAAAAGAAAACAGCATCAAATTATTTATGTACAGAATCATTAAAACAACAGAAACGAAAAAGTGCCCACTCCTGAAAATCCTTTAACCTGGTGAGTCAAGGGGTGGGATGGATTGTAGACATGAGATACCTAACCGTGGTCTAGTTGTGCTATTTTTGAAATCGAAACCATGTCTACTAGTCTACAGTCATCCTTATCAGCCTAAGGAAGTTGAAGGAGCTATGGTTTAGTTTCAATCACAGAACTGGCCTTTCCTGAGGTATGATATCTTAGTCTAAGCTCTGTTAGATAATTTCCTAGGACAGAATTAGCAGATTCATTACCTTCCCCCAGCTTAGTGACAGTATGTTTCATGTAAGGTTCTCTCAAAATTTTAATCTGATTCGGGGTACCCTTAAGAGGTAACCATAAATGAGACCAGTCTGAAGCAAAATAACCTTTTAACCTGGCAGACCAATCTCGGTTCAAAATAAGCCCATATCCATCTGGTACGTCAGCCACCATAATGTCAATAAATTGACATATCTTGTTATTTGCAGATAAGCGTATGAGAACATTCTTCATTTCTCCCACTACTTTGACATTCTTAATCTTTGCAATTGTTGCATTGTCTTTAATTATCAAATCCATGTTCTTTGTTGCTGTAGGTGTGTATTCAGATTTAAACGCACTCTCTTCTGTGTTGAAAAGCGAGACACCATCCCCTAAAAACATGGTATCACCTTCTTGTTTCTCTATGGTCTGGTTTTTCTCTTCTTCTTTACCACTGTTCTTAGTCAATTTAGAGTCTAGCAGTTGATTCATAACCAATGTCATTGAATTTAACCATTGAGGACACTTCTTTTCAGAATGAGGTTGTTGGTGGAAAGTGCATAAATTGTCACCCCCCACCTCTGTTATATTCATTGATGCTGAATTGTGAGGAGGAGGTTGGGATTGATTGTTATCCTCCCTTTTCTTGTAATAGGGCTTGTAGAACTTATGAGTTTCCTTTTCTTTTTCCAAGTCTATGATTCTGTTAGAAAGCTTCTGCATCATTTTTGCCATACTTTCAAAATCTGGTGATTGCTCTTCCTTAGGCTTAGCAAACAACAAGTCTTTCCTTCCCACACCTTTCTCTCCTAACTGTTCGGGATAATCTTCGATACTTTCTCTTTCAGCCTCTACCTTTTCTGCCTCCTCATAAGTTTCTGCTAAAGTGGGCTTGGCCTTCATTTTGGCGAACATGGCCGGCTCGGGTCCTAAATCCGAAGTATAATATACAATCAGAACTTTATCTGAAGGTCTGTCAGCTTCAGAAAAATTCTTGAGGTATGCTGCAAATCTTTGAGTGAAGCTTTGCACCTTCTCTTTTCTCTCTTTCTTTAAAGCGCATAGTCCTTTCATGAGGGCTGCATGAGTCTTTTGGATCGCATACTTACTTCTAAAGATCCTCTCGAAGGTATCCCAATCAGGGATAGAGTTCGCAGCCAAACCAAAATACAATGATGTTGCAGCTCCTTTAAGGGTGTGCAGGAATAGTCTGCAAACTACATCTTCATACTCCCCGGCCCTTAACCCTTCTATTGCTAAATAAAAACTTTGCAAGTGGTCGTCTACTAGTATCTTTTCACTTGGCTCGAATTTGGGCAGCATCTTTTCAAAGGCTTGAGGTAAATCATGTAACGGAGGTGTCAGGTTTAAACGTGATCTGGCTCTCCAGGCAGGTGGTGGATTCGGTGGGTTGGGTGGTTGATTGGCGTTTACGCCTGCCATGAGTCTGGGTAGAGAGTGAGGAGGTGAGCAAATAGGAGTGTGAGTAGGAGAACTGTGAGGAGTATCTGGGCCTTCTTGATTCAAAGGCAGTGCAACTTCCTGTCGGGTTGTTTCTACAAGCTCTTCCCAATACTCAACCAGCACCAAGTCTTCCAATATGGGACGATCTTTCCTTTTATATTCTCTTCTGGGCAATTCAAGGATGATCAGCAATCCTCCGATCTTCTGCACGTATTCCCTAGTGTGTCTTCTCAAATTATTAACAACCTCGTTGTCAACAGAAAACAAATGTTCTCTACCCCTTTCTTCCGGAATTGGATTATGAAGCCCACTACTTTCTGAACTATTACCGGTGGAATAGTCTCGGGAAAATAGTTTTCCTCGGCCAGCCATGCACTGGCGGCCCTCCTTCTAGCGCCAAAACTGTTGAGGCCTGGAAATCCGCAGGCAACAATAGAAAGGTATTCTCCCCAGTCAGCGTTCCCAACTAGCCCGTGACTGTTTGGTATAGGGAATCCATTCGGTTTGTGGTCCGGCTACCGTAGGTCAAGTAACAAAAAAATAAAGGTTTTACCGGTTGCGGCCCGGTCCACTGTGTGTATTTTTTGTATTTTTTGACTTAAAGTATGATATGCACGTGCCTAATTAACCATGCAGGGTGATAAAGGACGCAAGGAGTAGTCACAACGTGATGCGCAAGTTCTTACCTCTCATCTTAGAACTCACAAGCATCTAAATCACATATGCAGCAATAAAGTAAAACTATCTATCTATCTATCTATCTATCCCCGGGGAGCCAAATTGTAACTTATTTATGAGTAATGTGTATTGTGCATGCATTATAAAGAGAAATTACAGATAGCTGATATTCCTTCCTACAACACATGAACGATTAAAGATATTTAGACAATCAGATAGCCAATTGTTTATGAACAGCATGCATTACTCATGGTGGTAATTTCACAGAATAAACCAGAAATCATTCAAACAAGAACATAGGCTCTAAGAGTTAGAACGATCTCACAGTTAATGGACAAAAACTGGAAAAACGAAAGAGTTCATCTTTCACCAATCCATAGCATAGCATTTGAACATCCCACCAAACTTTCTCCGACAGGCAAACAATAATTCTTTATTGCAAAAAAAAGTAGTTCTTCTTACAATATCTCTTTACATGTCTAACTCGGAAAAATCCCCTGTCAATTCTAACTTTCAAATATTTAAACTAACAGCTGACCGCTTGGGCTGCCCTCCCAAACGCGTGACCTTTCGGTCTCTCAAAAAATTTCGGATCCCTACTTTTATCTTTTCTATGTGCACTCATGATCCGTTTAGTAACTGACATCTTTCACGTCTGCGCCTTTGTCACTACTGATCTTTGCCTTCTACTTCGCTTGTCCTCCTTGTGATCCTGCCGGTTTCGGTTCGATCTTTGTCAAAATTGTCCATCTATGCCTTCGCGCCGTGGTCATCTTAACAGTCCCTTGAGTCCACCTGCAATAAATCAATGTGCATCATTCATTGTGATTGCATTCTAAAACAAAATGTCAAATTATATCAACCAAAACGGCTACTCAACAAGAAAGATCATGTGCATGACTGTTATAAGAACTTTCACAAACGCCAACGCCACCACCTCGTCCACCTACGGGTTTGAAAGAAATCTCCGATGATGGAAAATGAAGAACTCATCGGCGGCTTAAGATGCTAACCTTGGCAGGGTAAAATCATTCACAGCCGCATAAGCGGGTCTTAACAGGAGACGGGTACCGCGGAAACACGTAGGCCTATCGGAGTCGGAAGAGTTATGACCTAAGCTGTGGGTGGGAAAACTTCCAATCGGAAATCGAAAAGACATCGACATCGGAAGCCAAGTGCTTTGCACAGCCGCAATGGCGGAAGAGAAGAAGGTTATAGACATGCGACTAGAGGGCTGACACGCATCAGCGGGCGGAGTACTTATACATCGGGTGGCAAAACCACTAAGCTAACCGTCGAGACATCCGCATTGGAGCTTCGCAAGACTAATCGTCGCAGTGATAGCAGAATAAGGAGTCGCAACGGCGGAATCATAAAGGACAAATATTCCACAATAGGTAAGGTCTTCATCGGAGGAGAAATCAACTAAATGACTGGAAGGCTAGTGCTTTTGGAAGCCGCCACGGCGGAAGCCCAAGACTTAAGGATCGACGAAACAGCAAAGCGAAGCTTGAAAAGTCAACTAATAATCGGGAGACTTCGCAATCTTCCTTCCGCAACTGCGGAGAACGTAGAAGCAAGATGATCCAACACGAAAGCAACAAATCAGCCGATTAAGACAAATGCATCGGAGAAAAAAAAAAGACGAAGCCAAAGCTGATTATTTCTCCGCAACAGCGGGAGTGCAAGCAAAGGAGCTTCCGACTCAAACATTTGAAAACGCATTCAAAGGCAATGATAAAGCTTAAACAAACAATGGATTGTTTCAAGCATTAGAAAGGTCTTTCTGAAGAATCATTAGATCAAATCAAATAAGAAAATCAAACCGATATAAGCAAAAGGAGGGTCCCGAAATTTTTTGAATTTTAGGAAAATGTTGCAGTTGCAACACCACCTTTAAATATGATTGTCCATTTACATGAAGGGTCATGTCCTCATATTTACAATTAATGTTTCGTTAATTATATAAACTATTATTAATTTTTTTTTGATAGAAACGGTTATATTATATTAGGAGGTGGTATAACCACCAAAATGGACCCAGTTTACAAAATGCCCTCGTGGAAGCGGCCGCAGAAACAAAAGGTCTCAGATACATAAGGATTCAAAAGTTCCCTTGACGGAGCGACAAAGGGCTTTAAAGCCTCCAAAATGCCCTTGTGGAAGCTACAACATAGTCATACTGTAGACCATATAATTCATTCAGAAACAGAGGAACTAACAAAGAAACTACTACTATGCATATTAACAGAGAGGCATGTACATGCGAGATAGTAACCAGCACACTTCCAAAGAGCGACTTTTACCCGTCCGAGCTGGATGACATACCAGTGCCAGAGGCTTCATGCTTGTCGAGTTTAAGAACAAGCTTGTTTACCTTAATTTCTAGCTCAACAAGTTGCCTGGTTAACGAATTTTATGTCCACTTCACCTTTCGCTTGATCTTCTTGCGCAGGAAATCCAAATCTTTGCTCACATGGTCTAACCTCCTTCCACCTTCATTGTCAATTGCATTGACCTGGTTCTACAGCACCTTAAGTCTTGCTTCAGGTCTCTAACCTTCGTCTCCACAGGATTTGGAGTGACAGGCGACCCCACATCCATCCTGGATATCAACAAATTCTTAACATTAGCAAGGCGACAGAGCTCTTGGAGACATCTGAGCAAAACCACATTGTGAAGACTCCTGTTCTCGGCAGACCAACCCTTTAAATCCATGAGAACTAGGGGGGCTAACATCACCTTAAATTCCAACGCGCGAGCAATAATGAAATCCATCGAATCCTCCAAGTTTGACATGACTCTTCTCACATTCACACCAGACGTTACCGGATTTCCAAATGCATGAGTAGTAAAGACTGCCATGAAAACACTCGAATCAACCAGCTTCGACGGGACTCCTCTGGATCTCACCCCAGACGAGAAGACCGCAACAGGGCAAGCCATAAAAACATCAGTTCCATTCGACGCCAAACCATGTGAAGACATGAGGTCACCTGTCCTGAGAGCCATAAGACACGGAATGGACCTGAACTAAGGCACCTGCCTTCACACCAGTCGAAAAGACCGCCGCGGGAAAGCATTTAAGCTCACCCCACCTTCCGACGTCGAGCCACATGAACTGATTATACCACCTGTCCTTGCATCGAACCGACACAGAGCGGATTTGATAATTGGGGCCCACATAGAGGAATCCCACAAGATCAAGCCCCTGGTCCTATGGGGGCATGCAAAAATAGCCCAGACCATTGAGAATAAGCTCCCCAGGGCTGAGGGTGGAACCTTTGTTGGCCTCATTATCCACCTCTGAGTTGTTTTCCCTCAAAACATGGAAGAATTTGATTGTTTTGAAGGAGGAGACTTGGGCCACGATTTTATGGATAAGCTGCCGCAGGGGCATTTGGTTAGGCATAATATTTTCGGCTAGAGCACGGACAACAACTCTAGAGTCTCCAATTACAGTTAACTCGGAGATTCCCAGCGTCTTAGCTATCGTTAGGCCTTGCCATAAAGCCAAGGCTTCAGCCATGTTGTTAGTGTCATCACCAAGTCCCCAAGCAAACCTAATATCCAGAGATCCATCCGGAGTGAAGAAAACTCTACCCCCCCTGCCACCCCGACAAACTATTATTAATTATTAATTATTAGTTTATTTCCTATTTATCTTCATAACAGAAACTCCACAAAAATAAACTCTCTATATTCAACCAACTTGTGAATGGTGGGATCATAAAAGTAGCATCCTTGGAAACTTTAATTGTAGACAACTAGAGTGTAGGAGGAGTTTAGAAATGCATATGTGTTTCACTACGAGCATTGGCCCATGCATTAGATTTAAAGACTCTCAAATGCGAGATAGGAGGTTTGTTGCCATACCATTTCTCATGAGTCATACCTATGACAACATGAGTACAATGTGTTTTTTATGATATGGGTTGTGCAAACAACCATCTCTCCCAATAATACAAGCTACATTTTCTTAGAGTGAAACATGAAATACACCATCTTCATAATAGCCTTATTATTCTATTCCACTACTCCATTTTGTTGTGGAGTGCTAAGAACAATCATCTGCCAAGAGATGCCCTAAGATAGGAGAAATAATTGCAAATAATTGCTATTATATTCATCTTTTCCATTTGTGTTGAGACACTTGAACTTCTTGTTGCTTTGATTTTCCACACGAGATTTGAATTCTTAGAACTTTCCAAACACCTTGTATACCTAAAGAAAGTGATAAAAACATTAAAGAAGGTGAGGAAGTAATAATCTCACCTAATAAAAGATGTAGCCATAGGCCCATAGATATCACAATGAATTGGTGCAAAAGACTAAGAAACTTGCCCCACTTTGTCCTTAGGATTGGAATCTTGATGGTGTTTCCCCATTATACCCCTCATAGACACCATTAGGTGGTTCAATCTGTGGAAGATCATCATTGATTCATATATAGTTGACTCATGTCACAAAGATGCATCATTGATGTGACCAAGAAGTTGATGTCATAGCATGTTAATGTCATCGGAATTGGCTACCATAGTAACAAACTGTTTTCTCTTTGAGGAGGAAGGAATATTCCCCAAATTGTACATATGATCAATTTAGTCACAATATTTGAGGGAAACCACCTTGAAGCCATCATTAGTCCTTTACAACCCACTTCCCCAACCAAGATTCAACCTCTTTATTAGTATATAATGTAGTAAATAGAAAGAAGATTTGGTCCAACATCTAGAATATGAATAAGCTCTCCAATCATTGTTGTATCTATGATGACATCATCACAACTTGAAACTTGTGGGGTTACATTATCACCAATAAGCACTTTCTCTTCATTTCTCTATTATATATAATCAAAGAGACGGTGTTTATGTTCAATCATATGTAAACTAGCTCCAGAATCAATAATCCACTTTTGCTTAGTAGAACAAGACCAATCTACAAAGGGTACAATCTTAACAAGACCAAATTGGTTGACTCCAAAAACTAGACCGAGACCAAAACCGTGAAAAAAATGAAAACAAAACCTACCAACCAAAAAATACATTGTCGTGTGCATCCATGTAAATCCATACCAATAAACGCCAAATATGCAAAGTTTTATCATGCATATAACATTGTAAGGGTGAATATAGAAAAATTCCATTGAATACAATGGACATTTGAACCAAAATACATTAACATTGAGTCTCTAAATCGACTACATAGTCCAAAAATATTCATACTAGCTTATACAATCAAATCCAATTACATAATCCTCTAAATATAGATCATCTACATTCTCTACATGGGTATGTTCACTGTCTTGACTCTATGACGATGAAGGTCCAACACCAATGTATGTATCATTTAGTGGTGGAAGCAACTACAACATTTAGGATAAATCCGTTCACGGTAAAAGATAGGAATCATTAAATAGATCAAAATTAGATTTTAGGGTAGTTGTAGGATTTTCCATTTTTTATTTTGTTTTTTTGGTTTTTTAGGCAAAAGGGGTGCACTAGTACAAAGCTAGTCAAACTAGTTAATTTTGATTGGTTGAACCAAAATTGGTCGGTTCCAATTTGGTAGGCTAATTATGAGAAAAAAACTCCCAAAATTAGTCCAACGTATCAATTTACTAGTTCCAATTTGATTCTAATAACATTGTTGTGCAGTGCCAAATGTCAACTATGAAAAAGTCCAACATTCTCAACATAATGTCTTCAATGCCTAATGTATTTCTTGAAATCTCTTTAATTTTTTTAAGACAAGGAAGACAAGACTTGAAGGGATTGCCCTCCTCATGACAGTGGCCACATATGACTCTTTTCTTCTATGAGTATTTCAAGTACTCCCATTTACCTTTATCAAACTCTGATTTAAAAGGAATCGATACAACATTTGGATGGGATTAATATCAAGGTGTAATTCACTCATATTCCCCAAAGCCACTTGACGTTGTATTTGATTAGAGAAAACCTCCTCAAGAGTATGTGTTACAAGGTACTTGACAAATAAATGAATGATGTAGAATATAAGAGCAAAATATTTGAATATTAGAGGAAGCTTGTTTAGTATAATACTACAAGTTTAGGATATGTTTTACCTTTTATCCTATTTGAATAATATAAGTGGTCAGGTTCTTAAACCTTGCAGTATATTCAACCATGTCAAAGTCACCCAATTTTGAGATTTGAGAGTTCAAGTCCAAGTCAGTTGACATGAATAGTAACCACCGTTCCAAAGAGAGTTTTGAAAGTATCCCAATTTCCTTTACACTTGTGTTATCCTTGGATAGAGAATGAGATCAAGCTCGGCATATTGAGTGATCAACGCAAGAGCTTCATTATTCTTAAAACATGTGAGGTAAGATTGTCATTATCTTTACCATGAAGTGGCTTCACCAAGTACATCCATAGACCTTTGCTTTAAATTAGGGAAATAATTTGATCCACCCAAGAATGATAGTTGACCGCATTCATACAAGGAAACAACCACTTTGAATCCATAGGTTAAACAACAACATGATGAATGCACACTATGTAGTGAAGACACTCGAAATTAACCTTTTTAGATCCAAATGGTATAAAAACCTAGGTAACCCTAGGAAGGGAGAGGATGGACTTAAAGTAGGGTGAAAAGTGTCCAACACACCTTAGAAGGAAGGCTTTGTCCTAGATTAGGGTTTATATCCTTAGAACTTTTAGAGAAACCTTAGAAGTTATGTTCCATGAAAACTTCGGTTCCTAACTATAACAAAGATGCCCCTAGCAAAGAGCTTTTGGACCATCCAATGGAATTAAAAGGGTAGCGCTCACCCCCGCTTTGAAACCATGTTGTGATTTATAAGGGTCAGCAATAGAATACATGGATGGAAAATATTACCCAAATTCTGAAATTTCCTCCTCGTGAGTGTCTTAGAGCGAATGCAAAATCTAAGCACAAATATGTTCGAGACATATATGCACAAGTGCACCCAAGAGAAAATGTGAATCACAAGGAAAAACACCAAAATATAATTGTTCTTAGCCATAAATCACGTTGTAAGTGAAATAAAGAATATCACAAAATGAGATGATACAAATGAGAGCTTGAGAGTCTATATTTATATACAATTCAAGTGATGTGTCCTCCCAAGAGGATTACTAATCCTACATATCAAATTATATCAAGTTGAATTTAACCAAAAACTTAGAATAAAATAAATGAATAAATTATGGCCTTATCCATAATTATCAATACATAATGATACCTAGGAATGGGTCTTGGTCATATAAACAAGTTCGACTTGTAATTCCAACAAAATGGGGATTCACCTGGTGAAAATCTCAAATGGCTATGTTATTTACCATGAGCTTTGGCTCATGATGACTTCACTTATAGGGATTATGCTCATCTCGTTTCAATGACTTTTCTTCTAGTATTGATATGTTTCAATGTTTGGTTGAGGAAGAGGAAGGGATTAATGAGCGCAATCATTGTCGTTAATAAATGTGGTGGGATTTGGAATACCTTTTTAAGTCATGCATGTTAAATCTCATATAAAAATTGTGTACTTTTATTGTATGTTGATTAGTGCTCTTGGGCACTTAATTTTTGGGTTTAGATCTACAAATATGTGGTTTGGGAAGCTAGGGTTTAATTTTATTATCTAATTAAGGATCTTTCATTATTATTTCAATAAAAAATGGTACATACATCTAGAATAATCTACCCAAGGCGAGTTAAATGAACCTCACCCTCAACCAAGCAAATTAAACGGATTTGCTCTATTATGTTCATTTTTAAGAAAACTTGTTATTACTTTCAATACTGTTAATTTATTCATGTTAAATCCATTATTTTTTATAACCATATTACTAGATGCAATTTATCACATTAAATATTTGTTTGGTTTAAATAGAAAACCATGTAAATATAGATAAATTGTATAAATAAGTGTTTTAACCCTTTTGTCTTATAAGTTGATGTGCAGCTCTTGTTGAAGAATGTAGATTGGATAAGTACTTCCACACAAGTTTAATGTGAATGTGTCGAAAGTAGTTTGAGTTAAATCTATTTTGAAATGCACTTTAATAATAAAGTGAAAGTCTTAAATTTAGTTGTTGAGTCTTAAAAAAATACATTTTTATACATTAGTGATTTAGACTAATCACGGATATATGTCTCACCGATAGATTAGGGTTCCAACTCAAGTATAAAGGTAGGTCTAGATAGAGGGTTTAGACACATACACTAAAAGACAAGTTTTTTTAGGAGGTGATTTATTTCATTGGTTGAGCAAGTTAAGAGCGTCAAAGAGGATTTGAGGTCAAGAAACATTCAAAAAGTACTGGGCATGTCTGTAGAGGAAATTTCGTATAGTTGTACAATTTCCATATGGACGGGCCCATATAGTCATACGAAATAGTACATACAATTGTATGGACCTATCATACAATAATCAACATGCAATTTTCTCATTTTTTAGCAAGCATTTTTTACTTAGTATGTGTGGAGATATGTTTTTTGGGTGTACCATAAAATTGTTAGTTTGACAACTTGCAAACTTTTTGTTTAAGCTTTGATTTGTTAATGAAAAGTTTATTTGATTGAGTACTTACCTATGTATTGTGTTTATGCTTCTGTTATTTACTTTCCATCAATATGGGTGATTGTTGCTCTGTGAAGAACTTAATTTTAGCAATTAAATAACAATGTTGTTTAGTTGGGAACATAAGGACAACAATCATCTAGGATTTTGAATTTTAACATGGTATCATAGCTTCTCTAATAGACAAGATTTAAATAGGTTACGACAATATATCAACTCTTAGAAAAAACCATTGGGAATCAGGAGAAACATATAGAAAATTTCAGAGGTATTGCTTATAAGATTTGGGAATTTGTGTGTTAGAGCTCAAATGTGGCATCGTATAGCCTCAATTTTGAGGACAAACTGGAAAGTACCATGAATTTCCCATCTTGGAAATTCACGGTAACCCTTTTATCAAAATAGAATGATCTTAAGGATATCACCAAGAATCTAGTAACTCTCTCAATAGATCAATAGGATTTTACAGTTCACTGGTAAGAAAGAAGTGAAATCCAAGTGGATGATCATTTGATCCCTAATATATCCAAAAAGAATATACAAAAGGAGATGTTTGATTCCTTAGTTATCCTTTATTGGAGTGAGAACATAAAGAGGAAGATGATATTGCATAACAAACTCAAATTTGTAGACATCACCATATTAGACACAATCACTAATTACTTGATGAAGGTCATGCAAATTCATGATCAACTTCAGTAACTGGGGAGAAATTTGAAGACAAGGCGCTAGTAAATTGAGCACTGAATGGGTTCCCATATCAGTGGGATACATTTATTCAAGTTTTTTGTGCCTGGGAGAATCTTCCCTACTGGGAAATATTTTGGGATGCTTACAAACTCAAATGGAATTAAAGGCCAACAAGAAAGGAGGTGATAATGACTATGCCCTATTTGGTTAAACAAAGAAGGGTAGAGGTAAAGGACCTAATAAGAGTAAGGTAAAGAGTGAGCCTGAGTCAACCTCACATCTAGGGAAGAAGGGCTTTAGTAAAATCAAGTACTTCATATAAGCACAACCAGTATGCATCATAGTGTCAAGAGAATAAGGGTAAAGGGAAGAAATAGCAAACTCATGTAGCAACCTCATCTAAAACTTAGATGAACAAGTTTACTTCAAAGTTCAAGAATGACTTATCGATGCTATCTTTACTTTCTACCAACATGATTCCAAACATCGCTTGGTATCTGAATAGTGGAGCATCTAGGCACATGACATGAGCCCAAGAGTTATATTCAAGTATAAAAGAATGTGTCTCAAGAGTTCAGGTTGAACTTGGTGATGAATCTAAGTATCTGATATCAAGAGTTGGTACCATTCCTTTCTAACTCGAGTTAGGTAAATCTCAAGACTTTGATGATGTGTTATTATTTCCATACCTCAAGAAGAATTTGTTTCTAGTTTCTATCATGGAAGATAAGAGCTTTGTAGTAGAGTTCAAGAACTAACAAGTCCTTGTCATATCGAAGGAGTCTAGCCCAAAATCAACTCAGATGATTGGGGTTACTTATACATGTTACAAGGTGAACCTATTTGAGCTTTGGTTCTTAACATGGACAACTTGTGCAAGTTATGGTACAAGAGGATGCGGTGACTGGATCATGGTGCACTGCCTATTTTGAAGGAGATAGGCATATGTGTTATAGAGTTTAGCATTGAGTAGAAATGAGTATGTAAGAGTACATGCTTAGAAAGAATTCCAAGGTTGATTTCCCAAGCAACAAGCACAAGTCTAAGGGGATTCTAGACCTATTGCATTTAGATCTATGTGGACCAATGTCAGTAGCATTAATTACATGAAACATGTACTATGTTTCATTCATTTATGACTTATATCGCAAAGTTTGCATATATTTCCTAAAGACCAAGGATGGGGTCTTTAGTAGGTTTTAGGAGTTCAAATCTCTAGCCAAAAACCATACATGGAGGAGGATCAAATTTTTGAGATTGGACAATGGGGGTGAGTGTACCTCTAATGAGTTTGAGGGTTTCTTCAAGGATGAAGGAATCAAGATGGAGTTCATTTTTCCATATAATCGACAACAAAGCATTATTGTAGAGCAATAGAATCAATCCATCAAAGGGATTGCTAAGTTCATGGTACATGATTAGGATTTATCGATGTTTCTATGGAAAAATCATGCAACACAACATCCCATTATTTTTCCATATAATCGACAACAAAACATTGTTGTAGAGCAGTAGAATCAATCCATCATAGGGATTGCTAAGTTCATGGTACATTGTTAGGATTTATCGATGTTTCTACGACAAAATCATGCAACACAACATCTACATCTAGAAGAAAGTATCCTCGTAGGATTTTGGAGGATAAGATTCTAGAAGAGGAATTCACTAGTGTCTAATTGTCTAGTTTATATCCATATACCAATAGAGAAGAGAACCAAGATAGATATATTTGGTAGGAAGGGTTTGTTTGTCGGTTATAATGAGACTTCATAGGCCTACAAGGTCTTCATTCCATGGCAGAGAAAGACATTCGTAAGTAGGGATGTAAATTTTGGGGAAGACTTAGTATCCAAAAATTCTCATGAGTCTATACTTGTAACAAAACATGTGGAGTAGGAAGCTCTGAAAGTTGAGCCAAGGTCACCAATAACTTCAAGTTCATGGAAGCAAACTTCAGACATAGAGGAGGAGCTACCACCTCCTACCAATTATGTCAAGAAACATTATTGGTTCACTCAGACATTGAAGGATGATTAGGAGCATGTTAAGTCCCTTGAGAAAACATTCACGAAGAACATACCTTTAAATAAATTTCCAAAATACACGGTGTTGATGAGAAGCACCATAGATTTTGAGACTTTTTTATATTCAAGAGGTGGTTGAGCAATAGGTTTGGAGAGATGCCATGGTGGAGGAGTACACCTCCATCATGAAGAATGATGTATGGGACATTGTGAAAAGATCAAGAATGCAACATATGGAAGCATAGAGAAGTACAAAGTGAGGCTTGTGGAAAGAGGGTTCTATTAAAAAGAGGGAGTGGACAATAAGAATACTTTTTCTCCTGTTAGTACTAAAATCAACTCCCCCATTTTTTTTGAAATTTCGCCAATTATGAGCAAACTTCGCCAAGACTCTTGCCCCTATAATTTTCAATTCATAGTATGTTGTTTCATCTTTAGTAGCAATATTGTATTTCAGGTGAATTTTGGCACTACAGGAAGTTGAAGGTTTCGAGAGCGAAATGGTTAAATTTCAAAAAGCATGCACTATGGGATAAAACCTGTTCTGGAAACAAGACTTTTACAACACGCAGTGGATCTGCTGCAGAAATTCTAAATTTTGGTAAGATGCTCCATGTTCTCATGATATGTTACCCTAGATTTTCACCTTGGTCATGATGATATCTTCATGATAGGTCTATTGATTCTTGCTTATATTCTTATATTTTTATAAGTCAAAACCTAGCTTATGTTCTATTTTGTTCATGCCAAATTGATCTTTTACCCAAGCTCAAATATTTTAATTAAAATTATTATTATTTTAAGACCATAAAAAATGTTGGGATTTAACCCTATCTTTAAAACCAAGCTCAAAGTTATTATTGAAACAAGTGACATGTGCACCCGAGCTCCTATCTAGTAATCATTGTAACCACAAGACCCAACCAAACTGCCAACTCTCAAAGCACTAACACCATGCGCCAAGTGAGGTACAAAGTGAAAAGATCAAGAATGCAACATATGGAAGCATAGAGAAGTACAAAGTGAGGTTTGTGGCAAGAGGGTTCTATTAAAAAGAGGGAGTGGACTATAATAAGAGTTTTGCTCCTGTTAGTACTAAAATCAACTCCCCCAATTTTTTTGAAATTTCGCCAATTATGAGCAAACTTCGCCAAGACTCATGCCTCTATAATTTTTTATTCATAATATGTTGCTTCATCTTTAATAGCAAGATTGTATTTCAAGTGAATTTTGGCACTACACGAAGTTGAAGGTTTTGGCAGTGAAATGGTTAAATTTCAAAAAACATGCAGTGAGGGATAAAACATGTTCTAGCAGCAAGATTTTTACAACACACAATGGATATGCTACAGGAATTCTAAATTTTGGTAAGATGCTCCATGTTATCATGATATGTTACCCTATATTTTCACCTTCGTCATGATGATATCTTCATGATAGGTCTATTGAATCTTGCTTATATTCTTATATTTTTATAAGTCAAAAACCTAGCCTATGTTCTTTTTTGTTCATGCTAAATTGATCTTTTACCCAAGCTCAAATATTTTAATTAAAATTATTATTATTTTAAGACCATTTTATATTTAAATAGTTTTATTTTTAGGCCATGATGATATCTTATAATAGGTCTATTGAGTATTGCTTATATTCTTTATCATTTTAAATTTAAATGATTTTATTTTTCATAATAATTCTTTTAAATATTTTAATTAAAATTATTATTATTTTAAAACCATTTAATATTTAAATGATTTTATTTTTAATAATAATTATTTTTATTTTAGCAAATAAAAATTGTATTGAAAGCTCAATGCCAATCTGTAGCTAAAAAGTTATCATTAAAACAAGTGACACCCAACCAAACTCCAACTCTCCAAGTACACACCATGCACCAAGGAAAAGGTCCACAAGTGTCTATAATAAGATCGACGCGTAGATAACTTTCCCACACTCCTGTGCAAATGCACTACTCAAAATCTTTATATGTGTTACATGTGGGATAAATCCCCATACAAATAAAATAAAATAAAAGTGCCCAACACCAAGTTGGTGTTCCAAGTGTCAATTGTCCAAAAATCAAATGTCGAGGCAAAATTACTTCATCAAGAACAATGATAAACGGGGAGAACAACGCAATAGAGAGATATGATAGGAGAGGAAGATTTGAAAGATCTAACTCTTCATCAAAGTAAATGCAAAGGATGTTCCAACTATAGATGGTGACAATCCAAGAATTTGAAGGATGATATAAAGACTCTTCTTGGTACATATGTCATAGGTATTGATGAAGCTGAGGCATTTTCTGAGCGCACAAGCATCTCACGAAGGTCATCCAAGTGTCTAATACCGACAAGTAATAGCATAGGTCTTCACGGGATGTTAAATATCGAATGCCAAGAGCACCATTGTGTCTATAGCAGAGGGGAGTTCTTATTTGTAGGAGCATTCGATTTGGCCTTTTATGTAAACAAATAAGTTACACTACAAAAATTGTGTTGGTTTAATCTATGGCTCACAAAATTCCAATGAAAGCAATATTGACAAGGTTGCCTCGATACTGCTATAAACTCTATGTATGGAGATGAGTATGTTTGACATCATTCACAAAAATCCTTATAAGTTTTGTGAAGTGTTGGAGAATCGATAAATCTGGTAGCATGGAGACAGTTTTTCCGTGATGTTGATGATTTCATCTTTGATCTAAACAACATTCTTAGTTCAAGTTTTTCATTTAGTTTCTATGCCTTGGTGGTTTCTCAGGACGAATTGGAAGGAAGTTTCTAGGCCTACAAAAACAAAGTTCTCTTTTTGTGCATGAATGTTTCCATAGTGTTCAGTCACTATGTGCAAGCTTATGGATTTGCATTATGTAGAAATTTAGAAGTGATCGACACGTTTCGGGTGGACCCTCCACCCATTATCAAGATTATTCGAAGCTATGACACAATAAAAAAGAAAAGAGCGGTAGAGATCCACCATTCTTTTCTTCAATTTTAATCTCGGCATCTCAAAGACCCGAGTCTCCTTGAGACAATCCTCTCCATAGAGGTGACGAATTTGTGCATGAATGTTTCCAAAGTGTTCAGTGATTGTGTGAAAGGTTATGGATTTACACTGTGTATAAATTTAGAAGTGATCGATGCGTTTTGGGTGGACCCTCCACCCATCATCAAGATCATTCGAAGCTATGGCACAATAGAAAATAAGAGGGCAATATAGATCTTCCATTCTTTTCTTCAATTTTAATCTCATATTCTCAAAGACCCGAGTCTCCTTGATACAATCCTCTCCATGGGGGTGAATATTTTGTGCATGGATGTTTCCACAGTGTTCAGTCAATGTGTGCAAGCTTATGGATTTTCACTGTGTAGAAATTTAGAAGTGATTGAGGCGTTTTGGGTGGACCCTCCACCCATCATCGTGATCATTCGAAGCTATGGCACAATAGAAAATAAGAGGGCAGTAGAGATATGCCATTCTTTTCTTCAATTTTAATCTCAACTTCTCAAAGACCCGAGTCTCCCTGAGACAATCCTCTCCATAGATGTGAAGAATTTGTGCATGAATGTTTCCACAGTTTTCATTTATTGTGTGCAAGTTTATAGATTTGCATTGTGTAGAAATTTAGAAGTGATCGATGCATTTCGGGTGGACCCTCCACCCATCATCAGGATCATTTGAAGATATGGCACAATAAAAAAGAAGAGAGCAGTAAAGATCCGCCATTCTTTTCTTCAATTTTAATCTCAGCTTCTCAAAGACCCGAGTCTCCTTGATATGATGTTTAAATGTTGGTGTTTTAGATGCTTAAAATCTGCTTTTTTTCTCTACTTATATTGGAAAACATGCAATAGGAGATCTCCATTGGAAAAATTGCAGATTCCTTTTAGTTGATAGACTAGATATTTCACTTGAGAGCAGTCATACAAGAAGTCGGATAATAAAGCGTGTCGAGAATATGATGAGTAGTTGAGAGGGAATGTCTTAATATTTTTTTCCTGAAGTACGAATGTGTCATGCCAAATAACTCCTACTATTATCATCGATGTGGAGTAAAGCTGGGGAACCTGAAATACATTAGTTCATGGAGTTGAGGCCTTGGTTAAGATGTCCAATTGATTACACGAGAAGGAGTAGAGGAATTTTCCATGATCAGATTTGCTTGTATGTGATAAATCCTAAATCTTCATGTTGTGTTTGAGCATTGGATTCTAGACCAGTGAAATAGGCTTTTCGTAATTATCTGTGCATGTTGAGGTGAGAAATCATTCAAGCAAGTAAAGAAGTTTATCAAAGGGAATAATTGAATAGATTCATGGAAATTTGCATTTTAGTTGTTGGTTGAAGAAATCAATTAAGAGCAGATATGCAAAGGTTCCAGAGTACCTGTAGCTGCTAGGATTATGACAGGTAAAGAGATTTCAAGCATATAATTGTTGCTTAAATTATAACATGTATTCAAAAGTTAGAGTGTTGTTGTTATTCAGAATCCAATTCATATACATTTATAAATATTATTACAAGTGGCAACATAAACTCTATATTTGGAAATTATTCTACAAATCAAGAGAAGGTGTTTCATCTTACAAATACAAGTTTCTACTATGAGTTAATGTCTCTAATTATCGTGGCATTGGTCAAAATTACTTGTTCCATGATATAATAATATAACAAGGTGGTTTCTCACATCTTCTCATTGGAGCTCTGAGCAAGATGGCAATTGTTGACAGATTTCAATTGGGTGAACAACAAAATTTGGTGGCAGAGTATTTGCTAAAGATTTGAAGGGATGACATCAACATTAGATCAAAGAAAAATACTCAATGAAGCATCTAGAATGAATGCTTCTCGAAAAAAAAGGTAGACTTCATGTCCAATAAACAAGTGGCAGAGCTTTTGTCAAACACAAGCAAGTGATCCCAGGTTTCCAGGTCAAAATATCAAACATAAGATAACCAGTCAAAGGTTAAAAAGATTGACTTAACATTTTTCAAGGAGCATATAGATATAGATCCACCTTTTCAGGCAGAAGATCATCAGTAAAAGCAAACTCCATATTTTGAGGCATTCAATTCCATAGCTCCTAATCTTGTGTATTACACTAGATATTTTGTTATTTTTGGGTTTATTATTAGAATTTTGTTCCAAAAGGATGACAACAATTTATGGATGCATGTTTTTATAAATTTTATAATTTCAATGTAAGGTGAGTGTGGGGGTCTTGTTATTCCTTTGGTCGGAGAGAGGCTAGGTTAATTTATGTGATGAAACTTTCTCATCTTATGCATTTTTCGGAGTTGTAAATACTGGATTTGCAAGATTGTTTTAATATGAAAGGTATTCTTGTCTCAATAGTTTCAGATTATGTGTCTCATGACTTGTACTTTTATGTGTCTGCTATTTCTTTCTTATTTGAATGAATTTACTTTGAAGAACCAAATTTAGAGAGTGGATTAGTGTAATATGTTTTATGCCTATAATTCACTTATTCATTGGAATGATGTGTTTATGTTGAGGGTGTGACAGCCAGTGTAATTCTTCTAAGAGTTGTAGGCTATACTTGATGGAGATTCCTATAAACTCTGTATTTTCCTTTTTTTCCAATCTCTTAAGTTTTGTTATCTGAAATTATTGATTCCATGCCCCTGATATCTAGAACAATTTCTTCAGTCCTTTCAGATCATTATGTTGAGAGCTTAATTATACGAGTGATCCTGCTGAATCACCCTTAATCTTGTTTTAAAAATCAAATTATCTTTCAAGATGTGCTAGGCATGTCCTCCTTACTGTCAGAGAACATCTTCTAAAGAATAATATTGCTACTGATGATGAATAAAAATAATTTGAATTGAAAACTAGAGAGGCGGGAGTCTTAGCAAAGTTCACTCATAATTGGCAAATTTTCCAAAACGATGGGGGAGTTGATTTTAGTACTAACAACTCCAATGGTCAAGTACACTTCCAATAAAGCAGTGATTCCTTCAATTTCTATTATGGAATGGAGGATACACCAAAAGGATGTGTGTCNTATATTGTAAATGATCATGGTGTGGAGCTAAAGGCCAAGGCCCCACCATTGATCGGTTATGCTATGTTTTGGGATTTAAATTTGTCACCGATTGTATATCGAGGCATGCAGCATACATTTTGAGTTATCATCATGTAAATATGCATCTACAATTAAAATGAACACAACCAGCTACGTTCGCGGCAACTAAATCGAAAGGGGCATGATTTTCCCAAGGATAAGGGTGTGGGGGAAATTGTTAAACCTTGGCCAATGAGGAGAAAAACCCATGTGTCACCACCTTGCCGTACCCAACCACCTTCATTAATAATTGCTGCTGGTGGTTGAGGCAGTTATTGTTTTGGGAGTGGGGTGGCAGGACTGTCCGTCCTTGCCTACACGCACACTCCACCATAGCGTTTGACTTCACAATGGCAAGAGAAAACCTTCACGCACTCTCCACTACGCAAGCCTCACGATTGTCTGTTCACCTCCACGCACAGGATTTACCTAGTTTCACTCCCGCGGACACATTCTCCTCTCCACGCCTGTGCTGAACACTCACGCACGTCTAATTCGCGTCCTCTCTGTAGTCTGTTCATCCACGCACAAGCTGGGAGTTGTTCATCTTCGCGCATGAACCATTGTCTGTTCGTTGTCCTCACGCACAGGTATTCTTCTGTTTTGGACTCACACAACGAGCTGGGAGTGGTGCGCTTTCATCCACGAATTGCTGTGTTGTTGTGGTCTCCCTTACGTAGTGATTGTTGTGGTCTTCTTTATATTTTGGGACGGGAGTCTGCTCATGTCGCGCACAGGTTGGAAGTCTGTATTTTTTCTCTTCCTCGGCGTGGATTATGTATGTTTTACCGGTGACTTTGTTGCCCAAGGGCGAGCTGTTGTTTTCCCCTGTTGTGAGTTGTGCTCACTGATAAGCTTCGGGACTGTAGTTTCCCCCATGCTGTGAGCCGTGTTTGTTGTTACACCTTGAGGCTGCTGCGGATTGTTTGGAGTCATCTTCCCTGTCTTAAGCTATAGCAGTTGATTGATTACATGTGTGCAATGGTTGGTCTTCGGATTGTGTAGGGAGCAGGGATGGGGGCTTGGTTTGCTTGATAAACCTGGTGTTTGGAAACCACACAGACAGAGCTAGAGGGCTGGCTTTCTTCTCCACAACCCCTGAATAGCACTAGAAGGGAATGCAAGGCCTGAGGGACTGTGTAGCAAAGAAGGGACTGATTCCTTGTGTTGGGTGTGTGGGTGTCTTAGAAGCCACGCTAGCTCTGGTGTAGGTGTTCCTAGCTCTGTGATGAGCTCACCAGCTTAGCATTTAGCCTTTCCCAACTCCTTAATGGCCTGATAAACCCAACTGTGTTGGCTTGGCTGTGTTTTGTGTATCCTTGGCTATGTGTAAGCCTACTTGTTCCCTTATTCCTTGGAGAATCATGCCCATCTCGGGGGTGGCAGCGCTGCTGAGAGATTAAGGAGCACGCTGGCCTATGGTTGGGTGGAACGTTGCAGCGACGTAGCCGGTTGCGGAACGAGTTCTTCATAAGATAAGTGATCTTGCCTATTTTTACTTCTGCAACCATATTTTTATGTTAATGAATGCAATGAACATGTTGAGTGAATGCTTGTATGAATGTATGTTGATTCCGCTGTGTCTAATAGATAATTGCATCTGTGCATGATTTACTTCAATGCATCTTGTTTTCAGCACTCTGTTTCAGCATTTTTATGAATTCACATGTTCATGGGGCTGGTAGCCCGGATGGTTAACGCCATGGTCGCGTCCTCTTCGCCAGTCGGAGAGATGGGGACGTGACAACGTGAAGACAGGTTTCCTTAATGGGATAATTGAGGAAGAAGTGTACATAGAGCATATTCAGAGCTTTAAGATAAGTGGGAAAAGGGCCCATGTTTGTGGGCTCAGCTGAGATAAGCAGTCAAATGTTAAAAAGATTGACTCAAACATTTGTCAAGGAGCATATAGATATAGATCCACATTTTCAGGAAAAGGCTCATCAGTAACAGCAAACTCCATATTTTGAGGCATTCAATTCCACAGCTCCTAGTCTTGTGCATTAGACTAGATATTTTATTATTTTTTGGTTTATTATTAGAATTGTGTTCCAAAAGACTAACAATAATTTATGGATGTATGTTCTTATAAATTTTATAATTTCTAATGTAAGGGGGTGCGGGGTCTTCTTCTTCATTTGGTCGGAGAGAGGCTAGGTTAATTTCTATGATGAAACTTTCTCATATTATGCATTTTTCAGAGCTGTAAAGACTGGATTTGCAAGATTGTTTTAATATGAAAGGGATTTGTGTCTCAATAGTTTCAGATTGTGTGTCTCATGACTTGTACTTTCCTGTGGATGTTATTTCCTTCTTATTTGAATGAATTTACTGTGAAGAACCAAATTCAGAGACTGGGTTAGTGTATTATATTTTATGCCTATAATTCACTTATTCATTTAAATGATTTGTTTATGCTGAGAGTGTGAAAATCAGTGTAATTCTTTTAAGAGTTGTAGGCTATGCTTGATGAAGATCCCTATAAACTCTGTATTCCCCTTTATTCCAATCTCTTAAGCATTATTATCTGAAATTGTTGACTCCATGACCCTCATATCTAGAACAATTTCTTCAGTCCTTTCAGATCATTATGTTGAGAGCTTATTTTTGCGAGTCATCCGACTCATCCCATTGAATCACCCTTTTGGTTTTAAAAATCAAATTCTCTTTCAAGATGTGCTAGAAATGTCCTCCATACAGTCAAAGAACATCTTCAAGAGAATAATCGCGCGCTACTGAAGATGAAGCAAAATACTATGAATAAAAAATTAGAGAGGTCGGAGTCTTAGCGAAGTTCACTCATAAATGGCAAGTTTTCAAAAAAAATTGAGGGAGTTGATTTTAGTACTAACATATCCAATGGTCAATTACACTTCCAACAAAGCAATGATTCCTTCAGTTTCTTTTATGGAATGGAGGATACATCAAAAGGATGTGAAGACGGGTTTCTTTAATGGGATAATTGAGGAAGAAGTGTACATAGAACATATTCATAGCTTTGAGTTAAGGGGGAAATGGCCCCATGTTTATAGGCTGAAAAACGCTTTGTATGGACTCAAGCATACATATATGGTCTTCGCCAAAAATGAAGCAAATCCCAACTTATATTTTATATTTGTTGAGGTTGATCTACTTGTTTTGGTGTTGTGTGCGGATGACATGTTTCTAATAGGTTTAGAGAAACTCGTTATAGGGTGTAAGGCATATATGGTAGCTGAATTGGAGACTAAGTGCATTGGCATGATGCATTACCTATTGGGGTTGAAGGTTTGGTAAAGGCTAGGGGATATTTTCCTTGGGAAGGGTAAGCATGTAGTCGAGATCCTGAAGAGATTTGAAATGAAGTATTGCAAACCTATATTGGCCATGCCTATGATCACTAATCTAAAGAAGGTAACAAATTAAGATTTGGAGATGGTAGATCCCACATTGTATTTAAAGTTTATAGAATTCTTGATGTATCTGGTCAACGCTAGGCCATATCTATTGCGCAATGAAGACTTTGAATTTTTTCTTGGTGGAGCCAAGGCAAGAGCATTGGGTAACAGAAAAATATGTGCTCAGATAATTGAGGGGCACAGTGGAGTATGGTCTAAGATATATTAGAGATGGTGAGGTGAATTTGTTGGGGTACACATACTCGAATTGGGAAGGTGGTGCATTACATAGAAATATCACCTTAGGGTGTTGCTTTAGATTGGGATCAACGATGATACCTCGGTTCAACAAGTAGACTTCCATTACACATAGTTCAACAAAGGAAGAGTATATGGAAGCGAAAACTATTATTTGTGAGGCCATTTGTATTCGATAGGTGATTGTAGGATTACTTGATAAGGAGTTGGATTCCACGATGATTTACTATGATAATCATAATTGTATCAAAATCTCTAAGAATCCAATATTTCATGATAGGTCCAAGAACATTGATATTGTATATAACTTCATTCAACACAAGATTCAGAAATAACAGTAAAACTCCAATATGTACCCGTAGATTACTAGGTTGTTAATTCTCTAACCAAGCACTTTGAAAAAGGGATGTTTCTAACATTGAAAGACAAACTTTGATTGGTAAAAAATTCATTCCTAGCAAAGTATAAAAAAACATTAAAAACACAAGAAAACAACAATAACAATAGAACATGGTATTTACATGGAAACTATATTATGCACAAGAAAAACCACAAGGAAATGATAGCTTTGATATTTTATTATTGCTCGAATAAAACTTACAATGTTTTCTTGTACAACAAAGTTAGGGGGCATTCCCCTTTTATAAAATACATTTGAGGGTTCAAAAAGAAACCAAAATACACTAGAAACTTCTAGAAATTTTATCTTCAAGGGCTCCACCCCCACACCATTGGGTAGGGGGGCTTAGTTGTACCCCCCTGCAACCCCCCAAATAAATACTAATCATAGATAGGCCTATTCATTCACATTACAGTGTGGAAATTGAACCCAGTGATAGAACAATTACACTCACAACAATTATCAATTGTACATGCAAAATCACTCACAAAAGAGACTGAATATGGAGCTGAACACTAAACTGTATTGAATAAGTGTACAATAGCCAACCCTGTGAAGTCATAGGCTGCCACAATAAATAGTTACATGAAGGATTCGAATGCATGAAGAGGCAATTCGAATCTAGTCAAAAGCAGGCTTACTAAATCTAAGCAAATCCCCCATAGGTGCATAAAGCAGTTTCCAAAACTGTCAAGGAGCTCACGAATTGGCAAAATCAATTAGGAAAGCTAAAAGGTAATGGAATGACAACTCATACATTCTTTTCATAGGAGAAAAGAGTAGAGGATGTGGAGGACAAAAAACTAGTTAACCTCACCTAGTCAAACTTTCCCAATTGCCTTAAAGCACCGAAAAAGCAGTCAATAAAGCAGAAAAAGCAGAAGAGCGCTAGGAAGGCCAAGAATAAAGCAGATTTGATTCCATGAGCTTTCCCAAGCGTTCCATGAGTCAAAATTAGCAAGTTTGACCACTATGGATGTGTAGATGACAACTTGCATAAGGTGGAACATGAAAACTAGGCAAATAAGACAAAAATGGATTAATTAATGTCTAAGGTAGCTAACTATGGGTTGATTATTCTAACACCCCCCCTTAAGCCTGACTTATGAGTAATATATCAAAAAATTATAGGGCCTAGCAACAAGGCTTAGTCACCCTTTACATACTGCATGTCCATTTAACCAAGGAAAGAGGCAAAAACCCAGTGGGAAAATCCTCCCTTAAACATGGACTGTAAAACAAAATATGGAAATCTTGTCATCACTCATGCTTCATAGCATGATCAGCAATCCCCAGCAGTGATTTGAGATTGCTGAAGGTCTTCTCACAAAATGCTTTGGTGAAGATATCAGCTACTTGTTTTGAAGATGAACAGAAGAGTAGGTGAATGGTGCCATCATGCACAAGCTCTCTGATGTAGTGCATATGGATCTCAATGTGTTTGGTTCTCTGCTTCTGAACTGGATCATTGCGTATTCGAATGGTACTCTGGTTATCACAGTAGATATTAGTTGAGTATTCTAATTCGAAGCCACACTCTCCAAGTAACCCCTGCAACCATAAACATTGAGTTGCTGCATTTACAACTCCTCTGTACTCTGCTTCTGTAGATGAGAGTGCAATGGCACTCTGTTTCTTGCTTGACTAGCTGATTGGCCCTTCTACAAGCATGAACACATATCCTGATGTGGACTTTTTGTCTGTGCTATCACCTGCCCAATCACTGTCAGTAAACCCAATCAAATCAAGATCAGATTTAGCTTTATAGAAGATCCCATGTGTCCTTGTTCCCTGAACAAAGTTAAGGATCCTTTTGGCTGCTTTCCAATGGATTTCATGAGGCTGATCCATGTATCTAGAAGCCACACTTACTGCATAAGAAAGATCAGGTCTAGTATGTGTAAGATACAACAAACATCCAATCAATTTCTTATACAGTGTATTGTTTACCATAGGTGAAGAATCAGCTTATTCAAGCTTCACTCCTTAAAGGAAAGGAGTCTTGCTTGGCTTGCAATCCTTCATTCTGAATTTGTTCAGCAAATCCAAGGCATACTTGGACTGGTGCACCTTGATTCTAGCTTTGGTTTGAGCAATCTCAAGCTCCAAATCTGTCATGGAGAAGATTTGGTTCATTGCACCCTTCAAGGAAGCAATTTCATCCTTTGAGCTTCCTGTAATGAGAAGGTCATCAACATATAACACAATGATCATTAATGAACCATTAATCAACTTCAAATAGACATTTGGATCTGATTTGCATTGAACAAAATTCAGTGATAGCAGAAAGCTATCAATCTTGGCATACCAAGCCCTGGGGGCTTGCTTTAGCCCATACAATGACTTTCTTAGCCTGCACACAAGAGACGGGTTAGTAGAAAATCCTTAAGGTTGCTGCATGTATATCTCTTCAGTGAGATCTCCATTCAGGAAGGCACACTTTACATCCATGTGATGTACCTCCCATTGCTTTGAAGCTGCAATGGCTAAGGCTAGCCTGATGGAGTCCATCTTTGCCACTGGTGCAAAGGTCTCATTGTAATCTATGCCATGAACCTATGAGTAGCCCTTGGCTACCAATCTGGCCTTGTACTTCAGAGGTGAACCATCAGCAGCAAATTTGGTCTTGGACACCCACTTACACTGAACTAGCTTCCTCCCTGGGGGAAGATCAACCAGCTCCCAAGTGTTGCTCTTCTGGAGTGAGCTAAACTCTTCCTTCACGGCTGCTTGCCATCTTGGATCTCCTACTACATCTTCATATGTCTAAGGATCTAATTCCACCATCAGATAGCATTTCTCAGCAAACATAGGATCCTTCATGCACAGAGCACTCTCGAATTGAGATCTAGTCCTGCTAGGGTCATTAGGATTTCCAGCTAGCTCTCCTACTGCATGAATGATCTTGGCTGCCCATTTTGGCCTTGTAGGGCTGTTAGGATCTGCAATAAACTCATCACTATCAGACATATCAGAATCAGCATGTTCAACTATCTCTTCACTTACATTCAGAGGTTCTGGTGGTGAAGAGGCTTCTCCAACTTCCACTACTGCCAGGGGTTCTTCTTGAAACTGAACACACCTTTCAATGAAGGCTTTGTTTGTGCTCAAATTTATCAGCTTGTACCCTTTTGAATCTTCAGAGTACCCAACAAATAGACACTCTTGGCTTTGGGGCTGCAAAGCCTTCCTCTTTTCTGTTGGAATTCTAGCCCAGGCCTTGGAGCCAAAAATCCTGAAATGGGTCACATCTGGCTTGTGCCCACTCCATGCTTCGAAAGGAGTCATACCATCAAGTTGTTTATGAGGCACCCTATTCTAGATATAGGCTGCACAGTTTATAGCTTTGTCCCAGTACTTTGGTGGCAAAGTCTTAGCCTCCATCATGCATGTTGCCATCTCCTTCAGTGATCTGTTCTTCCTCTCAGCAACACCATTTTGTTGTGCTGTGTAAGGGATAGAATGCTGCATCTGAATACCTACATCTGTACAATATTGAATAAACTCAGACTTGACACACTCACCACCATTTCCAGATCTAAGGACCTTGAGTTTCCTGCCATACTGGTTTTCAACCAAAGCCTTAAAGACTTTGAAGATGCCAAAAACTTCAAACTTGTGTTTTAGGAAGTAAACCCAGCAATACCTGGAAAATTCATCTATGAAAGTCAATGCATATTTGGCCTGACTCATGGACATATGAGGGAATGGGCCAGCAACATCATTGTGGATCAACTCGAGGGGTGCAGAGGTTCTCTCATGACTAGCTCTCTCAAATTTGTGCTTTGGGTGTTTTCCTAGGATGCAACCTTGGCAGACTCCTTTGGAAACTTATCTTGGGTAACCCTATGACCATCACTTTTTCACTAAGATCAGAAAGATACTTGTAATTTAGGTGGCCAAATATTTTATGCCAAAGCTTTCTTGCTTCATTAGCATGAATCAGAAGAGCAGAGGGGTTTGAGTAGGGTAGGAAGTGTGAGAACATGTATACCTTCGAAGTATGATTTGCAACTCCTTTTGCAATGACTTTACCACTTGAGATCTCTATGATCTCAACTTCATTAGGGGAGAATATGACCTTCTTTGGAGACCCTGCGTGGGTCATTTGATACACTGATAAGAGGTTGGAGGCAAGACTTGGAACACACAACACATTGCTGAACTGACCATGATCAAGATCAATACTCCCTTTGCCCAAACTTTCAGTGAGAGAGTCATCTCCCAGTACTATTGGTGGACCTTTCGACATGTCAAGTGAGGTGAATGCCTCCTTGGTCGAAACCATATGTCTTGAAGCTCCAGAATCAATGATGAAACTAGGTGAGCTTGATGTGTCAGCAACCAATGCATGAACTCTCTCTCTGTCTTCTGAACTTGATCCTCCTTCCCTCTTCTTTGAGCTGCCTGGAAGGGAGATGTCATTCTTCTCCAAGAGTTGGGTCAGCATGTCTATTTGCTTCTTCATGCAGGAGCTCTCAGAATGATTGCCCTTACTGCAGTATGCGCACTTGCTCATTTCTCCTTTGTTCTTCTTCTTCTGGTAGTTCTTCTTGGAACCTTGAGGCTCCTCCGGAGACTTGTTCTTGTCTTTCTTTTGCTCATGTGGATTTTTAGCTTTCTTTTTGCTTTTTGAATCCACCCTCGAATCTCCAGCAACCAGAGCTTGGTCTTTGGATGGTTTGATGGTGCCCATCATCACCAGCTTATCTTGTTCTTGTGTGAGAGATTCCATGAAATCTGCAAGGCTAGGCATCTTCCAGGTTCGAGCTGTCAACTTTGTGGCATAGAAGGTCGAAACAAACACTGAATAGTCAGGGCCAAGCTTCGAGAGTATGGCTAAGACCAGCTGATCATCCTTCTTTTCGATCCCACTTTGTTTTAGCTGCAAAACAAGTGCTTTGAACTTGGAGAAATAGAGTTGCAAGGATTCAAAGCTATTTGGACTCAGGGAGATCAGTTCATTTTCGATTTGATGTCCCCTCATCTCATCTGTATTTCCAAAAAGATCAACAATCTTCTCCCATACTTCATTCGGTGATGTTAATCCATCAAGATGGAAAAGGAGGTCTCTGGATATGCTCAGACACAAGAGACCATAGGCCTCATCCCTCCTGTTGTGCCATTTTATCTTCTCTGCAGCTGCATTGGGCTCTGCTTCTGTTTCCATAGTCACTCTGTAGAGGCCTTTCTCTCTCAACAGTATCTCCATCTTTTCTTTCCATTCAAAGAAGTTAAATGGAGTCAAGATGATCTTCTGAGATTGATCCATAGCTCAGAAATTGTCCCGGCTGTCAGTAGAAGGCTCCCAGTCACTGATGTCGAACCTGCAAAACAAATTGGAAGGAGAGAAATTGATCTACAAAGGCTCTGATACCATGTGGAAATTGAACCCAGTGATAGAACAATTACACTCACCAATTATCAATTGTACATGCAAAATCATTCACAAAAGAGACTGAATATGGAGTTGAACACTAAACTGTATTGAATAAGTGTACAATAGCCAACCCTGTGAAGTCATAGGCTACCATAATAAATAGTTACATGAAGGATTTGAATGCATGAAGAGGCAATTCGAATCTAGTCAAAAGCAGGCTTACTAAATCTAAGCAAATCCCCCATAGGTGCATAAAGCAGTTTCCAAAACTGTCAAGGAGCTCACGAATTGGAAAAATCAATTAGGCAAGCTAAAAGGTAATGGAAGGACAACTCATACATGCTTTTCATAGGAGAAAAGAGTGGAGGATGTGGAGGACAAAAAACTAGTTAACCTCACCTAGTCAAACTTTCCCAATTGCCTTAAAGCACTGAAAAAAAAGTAGAAGGGGGCTAGGAAGGCCAGGAATAAAGCAGATTTGATTCCATGAGCTTTCCCAAGCGCTCCATGAGTCAAAATTAGCAAGTTTGACCACTATGGATGTGTAGATGACACTTGCATAAGGTGGAACATGGAAACTAGGCAAATAAGACAAAAATGGATTAATTAATGTCTAAGGTAGCTAACTATGGGTTCATTATTCTAACATACAGGAAGAATATTAGATATCTAGATATGACTGTATCTCCTGACCTTCTTCCACTTGAAGTCAATAGACATGAAGTTCCTTGCCTCTATTTTGCACCCACGTGTTATTTCCCAATGTTGTCTTCATCATATTTTTAGCAAACCAGGAGAATTTTTGCACCATTTAAATTTATTTGTTCTTACCAGCTTTGTAAGCATATCTGTTAGGATCCTACCCTAGCCCCCTTGCATTATCAATGTATAAGGCCATAAGGCCCATTAGATAGTTAGTGGATAGTTACTTAATGAAAAAGGGACCTTTTATTAAATAAAGGATCCTTGTTGATGTACTCTCAATAATAGAAGGATTGGAAGTAATTAAGACTTTGGCTAGCCCACACGAGTGTGGCTCATTGGCGGTTCATTTGTTATGAATTCACTTGTTGTAAATTGGAGGTCATGAGTTCAAATCCCACCTGAATTTACTTGTGTCCCATGTCTTACAGCGAGTGTGGGGCACCTAGGGGTATAGTGGTAGTAGGAATGAATCCCTGGACCCCGTGTCACTCAAGTACCAGCCCAGCTCCAGTTGCCGATTCCCCTAGTTACAAAAAAGAAGACTTTGGCTATTGAAACAATATACATAGAGTACTAAGATATGTAATGTTTAGTCTAGAATCGTCATTGTATTTGGATCTTTGCTCTTAGAGGTTTCCCCCTTGAAGAGGCAAGTGAACATAGATATCTATTTGATCCATTCTCTCTTATGTTTTTCTATATTTTCTATGAATTTCTAGGTTTAATCATATTACAAGCAGTATCAAAGATCTTTCTTGGGCCAAAAGGGAAGAATTCCTCGGGTTTGGCTCTTTCAAACAAGTCATCTTAGAATTTTCACTCCATTTTTTTTTTATCATTTCAGGATCTGAAACTCATAGGGTACATCAAAGACATATGGAGGTACTTCTTTTATGTGATTAAGTCTATGGGTCGCTATAATTGGGGAGATATACTCGGTCAAAGTTAAGGTAATTTTCCCAAGGGTTTGTCTCTTTCAAACAAGTAATTTTGAAACTTTCACTCCACTTTTATTATGTAACACTTCAGGGTCCAAAACTTGTAGGGTACATAAAGGACGTAACCAAATAATCTTTTTCCAAGTTTCAGCTTCTAGGTCACTATCGTTTTGGAGATACACTCGATGTAAATTAGGAAAATGGCATGGCCCAACTAGCCTTAATAAGGTGTTAGGTAAAATTGTTTTATCTAAAGTTTTAAAAACCCAAATTGAGAGCCACCAATTATATTTTAAAGAATAAATACCAAAGTACTTGTGTTAACAATTTTGTATTCATAACAAAAAAATTGGATGCGTGGTAGGCAATACAAATTGGCCTTCCGAGAAATCCAAAATTGACAAGTCTTGGGAAAAATAGCCTAATTTTTTCCTGCCACATCATAATTCAATGAAAATTATGTCATTAAAGAGAATACATATCAGTTATTGAAGAATAAAAGTTTATATTCAGAAGCACATAAATTTCAAAGTTGTAGAAGCCTCATCCTTAAGACCTGACAGATTCCACCCATGGTAGAACCCTATAAACCACCTCCCACCAACACCCCAAACAATATGACCACCCGCTCTACAACCGACAAGTTGGAAAACCTATAATATCAATACACAGATCTTAATGAATAGATTTGACACATTCAACAGGCCATCAATGTTTGGGATCGTACATGGGAAAATATGTTGGATACAAAATTAGACCACTGGGAGAAGAAGTTGGATGAGGAGTTGTCAAATTTGACAATCAGTGTTATACATGAAAAACGTGGGTATACACAATAGAATGAGCCACACCATGATGAAACTTCTCAATCGAGAATATTTATCCAACTTCAACTTCCTTTGGGTCTGCATAGTGTTAAATCACGCTATATGAATAATAACACCTAGAATTGTTTTACTAAAGTACACTTAAACAAGGTTGATGGTTCTAACCCATCAGGATGGGTTACACAAATGGAACAATACTTCTCCCTTCATGGTAAAACCAATGAAATGATGAAACTTAAGGTGGGGATCTTGAATTTGGATCTAGAACAATGGAAATGGTGGGAGTGGCATAAAAAGGCCTATGGGAACTACATTGCTTGGAGTCTAATTGTTAAAGCTCTCCATGAGTGTTATGAGTGAGATCCTCACTATTTGGGGCTACTTACCATTTTATGCCAATCAGGATCAATCATAAAAATTTGTCTCATCCTTTGATCAAGTATCTGGATTCGTACATAGAACTTAACAGATTATTTCTATAAAGAATGTTTCACTAGTGGCCTCAAGGAGGCAATTAAAGTACAATCCAGAATGCAACATCCTGCTACCTGGTTGGCGGCATCACAAAGAGATCTAGAAGCAGAGACAGTGATCAACGCATAAACTAACAAACCCTCTTTCAATCCCCGCTCATGCCCTACACAAGTCAGTTCGTCAACCACAATTTTTTCTCCTCCCTGGAAAATATAAACTTTGTCTCCATTAGAAATGGAAAACCAACAAAGACGAGGACTCTGCTATAAATGTGATGAAAAGTATGCTCTAGGTCATCAATGTAAAGAACAAAGGTTATTCCATATTGATTTGATAGCTCCTACTAAGTATGAATACATCATTATGGAATATACACCTAAGTTTGAGGCTATTGAAGAAAATCCTTCCATGCAAGAAGAAGTCAAAACCAAATCCTATCAAGAAGAGCCACTCATCTCTCTTCATGCTCTATCTGATTTTTCATCCCCACAAACTTTGAAACTTTGGGGTTACATCAACCGTCACAAAGTGGTAGTTTGGTTGATAGTGGAAACACAACTTCAGTCACCAACTATTAGCTGAGGAACTCTATTGTTATGTCTACTTAATGCCCAACTTTAAAATTATGATAACCAATTGCGAGATGATGAAATTTCAGGGAAATTCAAGAAATATAAAACTCCAATTGGTTGAGTATTATCTCAAAACTCATATGTTGGCCATAGATATGGGTGGTTGTAATTTAGTTTTTGGGGAAGAATGCCTATGCACATTGGAGCTAGTTACCAAGGATTTCAAGGAATTATACTTCATATTTACTCAGGCTCCCATACTAACACTCTGAAGGGGCTCCAAGCAATCTCCCCTGAAATCATAAGTTTTCATTGTATGAAAAAATTATTGAAGAAAGTTCACTATGGATTTATTGCTCACTTATGTTCCATCCAAGCTATGGATAGCACCACTCCCAAAATCAATCTTGACTTGCAAAGTGTTTTGGACAAATATCAAACATTCTTTGAGACACCAAAGGCTTTACCCCCATCTAGAGGAGAGCATGATTATAGTATTCTCTTGATTTCAAGTAGTGAACCACCAAAGCTACAGCCATATAGGAATCCATTTGCACAAAAGAATCAAAATGAAAATATAATTCAGGAGCTACTAGAAGTAGGAGTCATACATCCCAACACTAGCCCATATTCAACCTTGGTGGTCATTGTTTTAAAGAAAGAATGTGATTGGTGCATGTGTCTTGATTTTCGTGCCCTCTGTTAGTTGATCATCAATTATCAATTTCCCATCCCATTCATTGATGATCTTTTGGATTATCTCCATAGGGCTAAAATTTTCACTAAACTTGACCTTCGTTCACAATACAACCAAAGCAAGACGAAAGAGGTTGACATTCTAAAGACAAATTTCTAGACACGTGAAGGTCATTATGAGTTCTTGGCAATGCCCTTTGGACTTTGTATTCTCCCTCAAATTTTTGAGCCTCATGAATAAAGCTTTAAGGCCATATCTTCGTTATTTTGTGTTGGTTTTCTTTGGTGACATTTTGATTTAATAAAACTTGGGATGCTCATGTGCAACATGTTGAGAAAGACTTGCAACTCCTTTGGGACCATTAGTTATTCATCCAACACTCCAAATGTACTTTTGGGGTCTCAAGGTCGAACACTTAGGTCACATTTTTGAACAACATGGAGTGAGTGTGGACCCCAAGAAGATTGCAGCAATGCAAGAATGGCCCCTCCCTACAACCTTAAAGAGCTTACATGGATTTTTAGGCATTACGAGCTACTCTAAAAAGTTTGTGAAGAACTATGGTAAAATTGCAGCCCCATTGACAATCCCTACTCAATAAAAATTCATTTGCATGGATTGAAGTGGAAAAACAAACATTCTCAATTCTAAAGCAAGCCATGTGCACCACACAAGTCTTAATTGTGCCTGATTTTATTACGATTTTTTATTTGAATGCGATGCCACCAGAAAAGGCTTGGGTGTAGTTTTAAAATAACAAGGAATACCTTTAGTGTTCACAAGTAAGAAGTTTTCTGAAAAGAACTTGGGGAATTCTATCTATGAGAAAGAAATGGTGGTCATCCTACATGTAGTTGACATAAGGCAATAGTATCTCATAGGGCGATGCTTCCATATTAAGACAGATCACCATAGCTTAAAGTATTTTTTGGAGCAAAGGCTGTCATCCCTAAAACAATATAAATGGATCACTAGATTGCATGGATATGATTATGACATCATCTACAAAAATAGAAAAGACATTGATGTGGCAGATGCCTTGTCAAGGAAATAGGAGGAAGAGAGATCACTCTTTTCCTTATCTTATCTAGTACCTGAATGGTTAGGGAAAGCATGAGAAGAACAGATAACAAATGTTGATACATCTCATATCATCAAGCACCTCAACAAGGATCCCAACCCTCCCCAAGGTTACACATGGAAACAAGATACATTGTGATATAAAGGTCATATTTTCATGTTACTTAAAGCTGCCTTAAAAGCAAACAATATTAACATAGTTGCATTCATCTCCTCTTGTAGGTCACTCAAGATTAAAAAAACTTATTTGCATGTCAAGCGCTCATTCTTTAGGAAGGCATGAAAAATTATATCCTTACTTTTGTAGCAGAATGTGACACTTTCCAAAGGAACAAGGGAGAGACAATAAAGACTATTTGGGTATTGCAACCATTACCAATACTAACTACTATTTGGACCAACATTTCCATGGATTTTATCGTTTCTCTTCCAAAAGCAAGTAAAAAATCAATCATCATGGTGGTAGTTGATCGGCTTTCCAAATATGCTCATTTTTGTGCTCTCCAACACCCATTTACCCCTGGAATTGTTGCCCAAATTTTTTAAGACTATAATTTTAAACTCCATGGAATCTAGCTCCATTGTGTCAGATCATGATCCCAAATTCACAAACAAATTTTGGCAAGAACTATTTAAACTCCAGGGCACCCAGTTGCAAATGAGAACCTCTTATCATCCTCAAACATATAGCCAAACAGAATCAGTCAACAAGTGTCTTGAAACTATTTGAGGTGTTTTGTGTTCGAAAAGAAGCATTAGTGGAAATAGTGATTACCTTTGGAAAAGTGGTGGTATAATACCACTTATCATGAAGCTACAAAAATGAAACCATATGAAGCATCCTATGGCCAACGACCACTCTCTGTGGTTTCTTATCTACTAGGTAATTCCAAAGTACATACAGTTGATAGTTTGCTTCATAATTGTGATGCCACTCTTTGCACACAAGGAAAATTTAACAATGGCTCAAAAACCATAGGAAGTAATGAGCAGACCATTCATTTGTAGAAGGTGACCAGGTGTTCCTTTAGCTACAACCTTATAAGAAAACCTCTCTCAAAGTTAAAGGCCATAAGAGTCTTGCACAAAAGTTTTATGGACCATATAATATTGTTCAACGCATTGGTTAGGTGGCCTACAAATTATCACTCTCAACACACTCTAAGATCCACACCGTAATTCATGTTTCATGCTTGAATAAGGCAGCGAGTCAAAATTCTCAATTTCAAACAAAATTATCAGAACTGGATGAAGAAGGCTCCATTTGGATCCAACCAAAAGTTGTTTTGGATACTTGAGAGCATCATATACAACAATGCACTATCAATGAAGTTTTGATTAAGTGAAAGGATACCTCACCAAAATATGCTACTTGGTAACCATCATCCATTTTGCAATTGTTTCCCCATTTGTAGCCTTGAGGACAATGTTGCTTTTGTATGGGGAGGGCATGTTAGGTTCCTACCCTAACCCCCTTACATTATCAGTGTATAAGGCCATAAGGCCTATTAGATAGCTAATGGATACTTACTTAATGAAAAAGGACCCTCTTTATTAAATAAAGGCCCTTAGGTGATGGACCGCCATTAATAATGGGACCACAAGTAGTTAGGACTTTGGTTGTTGAAATAATATACATAAAGTAGTAAGATATGTAATGTTCATTTAATAATTGTCATTGTATTTGGAGGTTTCCCCCTTGAAGAGGAAAGTGAGCATCATTATCTATTTTATCCACTCTCTCTTAAAAATTTCTATCTTTTCTATGAATTTTTCGGCTTAAGCATGTTACTACTTGGTCCTAACTACCTGTGGTCTTGTTATTATTGAGGTTCCACCACCTAGGGACCTTTATTTAATGAAGATGTCCCCTTTTGCATTAAGTAACTATCCACTAACTATCTAATGGGACTTATGGCCTTATGTCTTGATTATGTAATGGGGTTAGAGTAGGACTGTAACATGCCCACCCCCTTCAAAAGCAACATTGTCCTCAAGGCTAGAGATGGGGAAACTGTTGCAAAATGGTCGATGGTTCCCAAGTATCATCTTTTGATGAGGTATTCTTCCACTAAATCATAACTTCATAAATAGTGTGTTGGCATAGTCGACGCTCCCAACTGTCCATAATTGTTTTTCTTCAATGGATCCACCCTCGCACCATTGGACAGGGGGAGCTTGTAGCCTCCCCTACAACCCCCCAAATTCATACTAATCGCACATGCCCCAGCATGCACTTTAAGGAATAATATTAGAGATCTAGATATCGACTTCATCTCCTAACGTTATCCTACTTGAAGTCGATATACATGAAGTTCCTTACCTTTGTTTTGCACCTACATACATATCCCAATGCTTCCTTCATCATATTTTCAACAAACCTAGAGAAATTTTGACCATTCAAACTTCTTTGTTCTGACCAGCTTTGTAAACATATATGCAGTATTCTCATCGATATCAATTTTCTCTACTAGGATTTGACCTTCTTCCACCCCTTTCCTTATGAAATGGTACTCAATATCAATATGTTTCATGCGGCCATAAAATGTTGTATTCTTCACACTAAGTGATTAGAACTTTGATTATCACAATGCAAAGTGATCTTCCCCTACATCATTTTGAATTCATCCATCAATCACTTTAGCCATATTGCCTCTTTACTAGCCTTAGTTTTTGCCACATATTCTACTTAAGTGGTTGATAAGACCACCACTATCTGCAGAGTTAGATGTCCAACTTATAGTTCCACCAACAAGAGTGAAAGTATATCATGTAGTAGTATTTCATCCATCTTTGTTTCCACCAAAATCACAATCTGCAAAAACATTAATTTGAAAATTTTTAAATCTATGGCAAAGAGAAACATCTAAAGTGCCCTTTAAATATGAGTAACCACTCCACGACATTACACTCCTTATCAACATTTTCCATGAACTTGCTAATAGATACAATTGCTTAGATAATATCTAGTTTATTGCTCATTATGGAGAACATGAGGCTCCCTATTATTGATTAATAAGGTACACGAAACATGCTTGTCTTTCCCACTTCTATGCTTGAACATTGTTCTGAAAACAACTTTAAGTGTGAAGGAAGTGGGGGTGCTAACTAGTTTTCAATTATGCATATTGAAGCACTGTAAAATATTTTCTATATATGACTTTTGACTTAACTAAATATTCTTACATGTTTTGTCCCTATGTATCTTCATCCTTAGAATTTGATTTATTGCTTCTAAATATTTTATATCAAATGTCCTAGCCAACTAAGACCTAATATGATTATCTTCATGTTGGGGTATGCACCCTAGCATATTATCAACATACAATAGCAAGATAATAAAATTGTCATCACCAAACCTCTTATAATATACATAACGATAGGTGTCACCTCTACAGAAACCTCATCTTTTCATGACAGTGTCAAATTTTCTATACCACGTTATTGGTTCCTATTTCAATCCATACGGATATTTCCTAAGTTCGCAAACCAAATTCTCTTTGCCTCTTTCTTTTATCCATGAGGTTGATCCATATCAATCTCTTCTGCAAGATCACCATGTAGGAAAGTAGTTTTTACATCCAATTGCTCCAACTCTAATTTTTTTGCTACTACAAGTGCAATTAAAACTCTTTCAATCGTTAACTTCACGAGTGGAGAGAATATTTTGTTAAAATATATACCTGACTTCTGCACATAGTTTTTTTCCACTAAGCGAGGTTTATAACTTTCTAGCAACAAGTATTATTATTTTTACTTTATACACACACTTGTTTCTAACAACTTTTCTTCTTGGTGGGAGATCCACAAATTTCTATGTTTCATTCTTGCGTAGTGCTTTCATTTCAAATCCATTTATCTACATTCTCATATTATGTAGCTTCTTAAAATGAACTAGGTTCACCAACATAAGTTAAGCAAAAAAAGACTAAAAATTAGGAGAATAACTTTCTAAACATATCTTGGAATTTGCAGATCTTCTAAGTTGTGGATGTTAGATTTGTTGCTCTTAATGTTGATCAAAAGATTCATTTTCATTTTCACCTTCACTCATTTCTACTTCAAAAGGTAAAAGGTACAATTTCATGTGTTTATTGTGCATCCTTCCTTTGCAGAGATTTTCATTAAAAATAACAACTCGATTTTACCTTGCAATCAATAGGATCCCATAACCTATACCCCTTTATTGTATTATCATAGCTTAGAAACACACATTTCCTTGACTTTGGGTTATCATAGCACTACATTCTTCTTTCTAGTTAAAATTGCAAGCATTTCTAAACAACTTTTTAAATCGCTATAAAAATGAAAAAAAATTGACAAAAAAAATTTAAACTTTTGAAAAGAAAACAAGTTCGAAAAAAAAGACCTTAAAAATTTTGAAATAAACAAGGTATTCCAAAGAAAAATTAAAAATTAAAACCATTAAAATGCATTCAGAATATTTTTAAAAACATATAAAAAATAAAACAATAAAAATGAGGAAGAGAGGGTTGCATAAGGTGGGAAGGGGAAGACTCAATTCCCCGTAGGAGTTGGAAGGAACTCCCCATTTCCCACTCCCACATAAATCCCTAACTAAGGAAAAGGGGCTCATGGTTTTTTTTAAACATGGGAAATTGGGGGAGGCCCCCTTTACCACCCTCCTTTTCACCTCCACGTAACTACGCCTCTCTTTCCCATGATCAAGCCCCTCCTTTCCATCCCTGCCATCATTCTACATAAACCCCCATTCCTCCATTTCCCATGGTTTTAAATAACCAAGAGAGAGGGGTTACCTTCACACCTCCCTCTCCCTCTTCCTCCCACTATATTTTTCTAATATTTTTTAATGTTTAATGTTTTCTTTTAAAAAAAATTTCTTTTTTCTTTTTTCTTTTTAAATTGTTTTATTTTCATAATTTTAATTTTTTTTTAATTGATTCTGACCCTTGTTGCAATGTAGATGACTATTACAGTTTTAAACAAGTTATAGTTTTAAGGTTTTGATTGTAAGGACAATGATTATTAATCATATTTAGCTTATAAAAAACAAACACTTTTGTGAATTTTCATCAAATTATATAATGTATTATTAAAAAACTAAATTATTTTCGATCCACTACCATTTACAAACATATATCATAGTAAATGTTTTAAAATAGATTAGAAATAAATCACCATATTTGAGGATGCAACACAAAGGCTATTATATTTGGTTCTAATTTTTGGAAACCTATGTAATCACTAGAGCACGATTTATACTATTGACTAGGCATACAGAACTATAAAATTATATCATATCTTTCAGAAAATTGAAAAACTCGCTGACCAAATTCAAGTTTGCTTTATGGGAGATTTTGTTTCCACACTACTCTAGCATAAATCAGATTCTGCCACTGCCCTCTCTGAACGCTTCTATTCCAAAGTGCTTAAGCATTATTAAGATTTGGCAATGCAATTTATAAGGTGTATAAGCATAGGGAGTATTGGTGTGGACTTATTTCAGAACTTTGACCCATGGCTAAATAAGTCATAAAGCCATATTAAACGTTGGTCCCAAATTAGGTTCAAGGGATAAAATTACTTTGGTTGTTGTTTATATATATATATTTATATTTTAATAATGGTTGTTTATATATATATATTTATATTTTAATAATGGTTGTTGTATATATATTAATAATGATGTTATTTTTGGTCCGTTTTATGTAACAAATTTTCAGTTTCAGAGTTTTGGTAAAGTTCAGGTTATAGTATTGTTCATAGTTTTTTGGTGTAATATAAAAAAAAAAATTTAAATAGTTGGATTAGTACATAAATTTAATGTAAAGGCTAAGTAGTTTGGTAATATTGAAGGTAGATGTCTATATTAGTAGTTATTAGATCTAAGTCGAAAGGTTAGTTAAAATGTATTTTGATTTCACCACAATAATATATCCACACAAAATATATTACATATGAATGATGATTTATATACAAGATAAATGATTTTACAGCCCAACCATAAGGGCCGCCACCTTGCTTCAATTCACAAACCCAATAGCATGCAAAATTCTAATGACATATACAACGACAAGATGTAATCACAACTCAAAATGATATGTACAAATCACAAGATATATCCACATATGAATTATATATAATAGACGAGTGATTTTACTGTGGGATTTTTGTTATTTGTGAATACCACTATCACTATAAGAATACCAATGTACTGAACCCAAAATTATCGACAAATCTATTACACACAACACATTAATAGGTGTATTTTCTTGTGTGGGTTCCTGCTATGCTATCCTTTATGAAAGCCTATAAAGAGAAGATAGTAAGATATTATGAATGAATATGATGATTAGTAATAAACTTTCAACATGAAGACAAGATGACAAAACAAGAAAGGAATTAAATGCAGGTAAAGTTCTACATGTAACTGCAATAGTGTCTTCATTTTGTATTTTTATTAATTGATTTGTTGAGTAGCCGAGTAATGTTTACACGGACACTCATATGTATAAGACTGCTTTTCCTAGTTGAGATCATTTTTAGGAGTAGTGGTTGACTTTTCATTGAGGTATTTGTCTTCATACTCAATATTATGGTTTCCAAGAGCTCTTAGTCAACAAATTAGAGAGTTGGTTGTCACTCCCTATAATGATCCAAACATTTTCTTTTTCTTTTGTCAATTATCAATCCAATTGATATTATATTCATGATATGTTCCAAGAGTTTTTAGTCAACAAATTAGAGAGTTGTCTGTCACTCCCTATAATGATCCAAATATTAATTGATTTTATATTCATGATATGTTCCAAGAGTTCTTAGTCAACAAATTAGAGAGTTGCATGTCACTCCCTATAATGATCCAAACATTAATTGATTTTATATTCATGATATGTTCCAAGAGTTCTTAGTCAACAAATTAGAGAGTTTATTGTCACTCCTTGTAATGATCCAAACATTTTCTTTTTTTTTGCTAATTGATATTATATTCATAATATATTCCAAGAGTTCTTAGTCATCAAATTAGAAAGTTGCATGCCACTCCCTATAATGATCTAAATAATAATTGATTTTATATTCATGATACGTTCCAAGAGTTTAGTCAACAATTAGAGAGTTGCCTATCACTTCATATAATGATCCAAACATTTTTATTTATGTTTTGTTGATTATCAATGCAATTAATATTATATTCAAGATATTTTTCTGGATAATAATAATTTTCTCTATAATTGAAATGTTGAAGCTGGAAGAATGTATGTTTTCCATTTCAATAATGTTATTAATTATGAATTTAGATCTTATTGTCCTTTACATACTAAACAACTATCAGGTTTAGAGTGTATTTAAAATGTAGTAAGCATTGGTGATCAGAGAAAATATTGATTATGTTTTGTGATATTGAAATTTTTATTAATAATAAAAATCAAATTTGTTGGAAAGATAGAATCTTAGTTTGGGAGAATTTGAAAAAACGTAGGGTTTCTAGTCCGAGCTTTTGTGTCCTCTGCGAAGCCAATGAAGAGACGATTGATCATCTACTGATAATTTGTTCTTTCGTCAAGGTTGTTTGGATGGAGGTTTTCTATCATTTGAATCTTTATTTTCACTGGACAAGAGACAGATTGGAGGATTGTCTTAAGATTTGGTGCAACCTTTCTAGGAATTTTAGCAATATTCCTTTCTTTTTGATTTGGCATATTTGGAAAACCAGGAACAAGTGCTTATTTGAAGAAGTGTTTCCTTTAGTAAGACATATTGTTTCCGAACAATAAAAATATAATGATTGATTGATGTTGGAGGATTCGAGCGAAGCTGATTGAACAGGGCGATGGCGTAGGTTATCGGAATGCAGGATCGGCTGGACAGGGTCTCTAGCTTTGGCTAGGGGTACGCCTTGGCTCTTGTGTTCATCTTATCTCTTGACAGTATCTTGCGAGGTTGAATACTGTTGAAAGATGTTGGAATTGGCGGTTTACAACCTGTGACGGTGGTGAGGTGGGGCTGCAGTTTTTTGTAGCTGCCAGAAGATTTATTGACTGCTACGGTCTATATCCTAGGAATAATGGAGGATCTAGATGTGGTAGACTATTCCAGTGACAGGATGGAGAGTTCTGACATCTGGGAGGTGCCAGGTGGAAGTTTTATGGAACAGTTGGTGGATATCCCAAGACCGAGCCAGGAAGTTTTGGGATCCGGCAGTTTTAGGGGGGTGGAGGCCGTTACGTCTCCATCTGACTTCCTTGTACTCTCGCCGGAGCTGTTAATAGTAGACCCACAAGTGGAGTCTTTTTCACAGCGGCCGGAATACTTGCTGGGATCTCCGAACTGGAAGGAAAAGGGAGATTTCTTCAACCGGAAGTTAGGAATCCCGGCACCTGTTATTCAGGAAGGGTTCGAGGCTGTGAAAGAAGGTTTACAGGTTCCAGCAGAAGGGGAGGTCGGTCAGGTTTTGCAAGGAAAGTTCTCGAGCAGAGAATCTTTGGAGGATGAGTGGAGGGTGCCGTTGGATGTAGCAGAACAAAGAGGCTTTGAGTCGCCGAGAAGGGACCTTTCTAGTGATGGTTCAAGAGATCCGGGTGAATGTGATGGGAGGAGAGTGGTTAGTGGTCCATCAAAGAGGAGACGAAAGAGCTGGATAAAAAAGAAACTGGTCCGGAACTATGCGGTCGGGGAGGATCTAGCTTGGGACAGCGTGCTGAAGATGGCGAAGTGTACCTTGGTTGGGAGAGTCTTAGGCAGAAATTTTGCGAAAAACACAGTTCAAGGCTGGGCTGCGGAGTCATGGTGCACACAGCTTGGCTACGTGCCGGTGGTGGAGATGCTGAACAGAGGATGGTTTGCGGTCAATATGGAGAAGGAGGAGGACCTAAGGTGGATTCAGACCAAATGTTGGCATATTGATCACTCCCATGTACTTCTGAAACCCTGGAGCCCTCTGTTTGATGCCAGTAAAGAAAGGGTGGATGTTTTACCTATTTTGGTGAGATTGCCTGCACTTCCATTACATTTCTGGGATGTGTATCACTTCAGATGGATAGGAGATATTCTTGGGACTTTCTTGGAGGCAGATCTCTCCTTCGTAGAAACCAAGGAGAAGAAGGTAGCCAGGATATTGGTTAATATTAATCTAAGGGAGGGTCTGGCAGAATCAATCAACCTGGATTGGGGACCGGTGATCATCCCACAAATCATGGATTACGAAAATGTTCCCTTTCGCTGTAGACGTTGTCACGTCTATGGGCATCCGGTCTCAGAATGCACTCTGCCGGGGCGGTCTCTGAATGGTAGCAGAAGGAAAGGTTATGGGATTGAGCGTAAAGGACCTTCGCAGAAGATTGAAGCTTCCTCTGGAACGGTCCAGACTTCAGCGGATGAATTGGGAAGCGTCCTGTCTTCAGAAGAATTGATTCTTCCTGATGTTATGGTGGACGAAGGAATTAGAGATTCGCCAGCTCAGGTTTCTCCACAGGTTCTTGGGCCAGCTCCAGGGGAACATTCTGGTCCTGGCACACCCACTCTTCCCCTTCTGTAAAATGTTAATTTGTTTTTGAATAATGTCTCCTTTCTTGGGTTCGATTGGACTGAAGGACTGAGGAATCTTTCCCTTTCGGGACAAAATGGAATCCCTTTGTCTATCCCTGTGCACCCTGTCATTGCTGAGGTCGACTCGGGGGTGGGTACTCATGCTGCTCTTGATACTACTGCTTTCGACCCAGATCCCCTACCTGTCATGGTTGATTTCCCCATTGTTGCTTTAGAACCAGAACCTGTCTCTCACCTAAAGGAGCCCTGCCCCTCCCCTACAGACTCTGCGGATTCGAGTCATTTTTTAAGATCTAGCCAAAAGCCTTCTCTCGGGTTGGGTAAAAATTCTTCGCCGGTGAGACGAGGCCGGGGTAGAAAGACAAATCTTTTCAAGGCTCAATCCAGAGCCAAGGAGGATCTCTTGGGAGGAAAACAAATTTCGATTGAAATGGCCCTTAGAGCGGAGAAGGCCAAGAAGAAAGGTCGATAATGAAGGTCCTATCTTTTAATTGCAGGGGGCTGGTTGGGCCTGGCAAGAAATCAGCCTTCATCAGGGTGCTTACTCTTGAACATCCGGATGTGATTTTACTACAAGAGACTATAGGTGAAGGAGAGGTGATCCGGGAGAGACTGGAAAGTTGGTTACCTAGGTGGTCCTTTGTGACTGTGGATGCAAGAGGTCATTCTGGGGGCCTGGCGGTGGGTTGGAAAAATTGTTGTGTTAAACTGATTAATTCCTGGGGCACAGAGGCTGTGCTGGGTATTGAGGTTTTTTCTGAAGAGTTGGGGATTTCCCTCTCTGTGGTCAATGTCTATGGGCCATACATTAACAGAGCTCCATTTTGGGACTCTTTCTTTCAAAATTCGCTGGTGAATGGAGACACGGTTGTGCTGGGAGGAGATTTAAACTTCTCGCTGGGGCATAATGAAGTTTGGGGGCCACATGCCCAGGTGGATTCCATGGTGGGATATTTTGTTCAGAAATTAATGGAGAAGGGGTTGCTAGACATCGAGCCTGTAAAGCTAAAACCGACCTGGAGAAACAACCGGAGTGGGGATGCTAGGGTGGCGAAACGACTTGATCGTTTCTTGGTAGCAGAGCAGCTGGTGGACAGATTCTTTTTAGTAAGACAATGGGTAGGCAATGGGGGCCTTTCTGACCATTTTCCCATTTTTCTTGAAATCAAAAAGGGGCCCAACAATCCTCCGAGCCCTTTAAAATTCAATAAGTCCTGGCTTCAGGATGAGTCTTTCAAAAATCTCTTCCTTTCTCACTGGAACCTTATCAGGGAGGAAAATGGCAGATCGGCTGCCATTCAGTTTGCAGACAACATTAAAAGGCTCAAAGTGTTTATCAAGGAATGGGCAGTAGCAAAGAGATACAGAGACGAAGTTGAGCTGAAGAATGTAGAAGCAGAACTCCTGTTGATTTACGAAGGAGAAGGAGGTGGTTTTTCATCTCAAGAGTCCAAGGAGGCATTGTCAAGGTTGGAGGGTAGACGTAACACACTGCTGTTAGAAAAGGAGGAAGCTTGGAGACTTAAAAGCAGGGCCATCTGGTTGGAGTGCGGGGATGATAATACTAAGTTTTTTCATGCATATGCCAGAGGTAGGAAGGTGGCTAACACTATTTGGAGTCTGCAAGATGAGGAGGGTTCTCATGTCTCGTTTGAAGATAAGGCCAGATGCGGAGTTAACCACTTTTAGCATTTGTTCAAAGCTCCTCCACAGGCATCCATAGAAGAGGTACTTAGAATGGCATTGTTGTTTCCTCGATTTGTTGATGAGGGAGGCAATAGGGATCTTATGAAGGAAGTCTCGGAAGATGAACTCAAGGAGGATAAAAGCCCAGGGCCAGATGGATGGACGATAGAATTTTTTCTGGGGCTCTTTGAGATATTGGGGAGGGATCTTTTGCAGGTAATAGAAGATTCTAGGTCGGATGGCTGGATTCCGGCTAGTTTTAACTCTACTTTCATTGCTCTCATCCCAAAGTCAGATAATGCAACCTCCCTTAATGACTTCAGGCCAATCTCTCTATGCAATTGTATCTATAAGATTATCTCAAAAGTAATCGCTCAAAGACTGAAAGCCATCCTATCAGCACATGTCTCTGCTAAGCAGTTTGGGTTTTTGGAAGGGCGACAGATCCATGAGGCAATTGGGGTAGCACAGGAAGGCTTTCATAGCTTAAAGACTAGAAGGCTGAAGGGGGCTATTCTCAAAATTGATCTCTCTAAGGCGTATGACAGAGTTAGCTGGCTTTATTTAAGGTTGCTGCTAACCCATCTGGGCTTTGGCATCAGTTTTATTCGTTGGGTTATGTCTTGTATAACTACTGTTTCTTTCTCGGTGCTGATCAATGGAGCGGCCTCTCCTTTCTTTCATGTTGAACGAGGATTAAGACAAGGGTGCCCCTTGTCTCCGCTCCTTTTTCTTTTGGTTGCTGAGGGACTTAGCAGGGCTATAAGAACAGCAAGAGCTGAAGGTCGTTTCTCAGGTATAAATCTAGCTCCAAATTGCTGTATTACTCATCTACTTTTTGTGGATGATGTTCTGATCTTCTGCTCTGGTGAAAGAGGAGAAACGCGTGTATTGCGGGAGATTTTGGAACTTTTCTCAAAAGCTACAGGTATGGAAATAAATTTTGGTAAATCTTCATTGACTACTCATCTGTTGAGACAGGAAGAGGAGGCTGAACTTACAAGGACCTTTCCCATTACCACAGCTGGACTGGATGAAGGTCTCAAATACCTTGGTTTCTCTCTGAAAGCAAATTTATACCGGAAACAGGACTGGTTTTGGCTGGTAAGGAAGGTTGAAAAATGATTAATGGTTTGGAGCCACAAGTGGCTTTCTCGAGCTGGAAGATTAGTCCTAGTTAAAGCTGTTCTGGAGGCTATTCCGGTGTACTGGATGTCCCTTTCATGGATCCCGAAAGGAATTCTTGAAAGAATAAGGAGGATCTGCTTCAGATTTTTATGGAGTGGAAAAAAGGATGTTCAGACTACACCCTGGGTTAACTGGAAAAGGATTGCAACCCCAAAAGGTCTCGGAGGTTGGGGTCTAAAGGATATCTTTTTATTCTCAAAAGCTTTGGCTGCTAAGGGAGGTTGGAGGCTGGTGAAGACTTGCAGTTTGTGGACTCGGGTGATAAAGCAAAAATATATCCCAAGTGAGAGTCTCTTAGACTGGATCAGGAAACCCAGGAAATCACATTCTAGTGGTTCGGTGATCTGGAAAGCGATTGTCAACTCTTTTTCTTTGATTGAAAACAATTTAGCTTGGGATGTTGGGAATGGGGAAAGTGTTCTGATTGGTAGGGATCCATGGCTGGGTAGCACACATCAGCACCTACTTCCACCTGATGTTATTGAGGAACTTGGCCAATTTGGGATTACTACTCTTAATCAGCTAGCTATTCCAAGGCCAGATGAACCATGGACTCAACTCTGGAGAAGGGCAAATTCTTTAGGGCTGGGAGAAAGGGGAACTGGCTTTGTGGAACTTTTCATTAGGGAGCTGGATCGGGCACATATTGTTCTTTCAGAGCACGAAGATTCTCTGGTGTGGGATGCAGATCCGGGGGGTGCATATTCTCCAAAGGCAGGGTATTTATTTTTGAGTGCAGGGGTGGAACAAAGGGAAGAAGCCTGGTGGTGGAAGCCTTTGTGGAGGCTCAAGTGTCCAGCAAAAACCAAACTGTTTATGTGGTGTGTGCTAAATAACAAAGTACCATCTTGGGACGTGCTACAAAAGCGAACCTTTCAAGGACCGGGCTGGTGTGTCTTGTGTAAAAGGGAGCTGGAAACCACCTATCACCTGTTCTTATCTTGTTGCTTCTCTATTGAAGTCTGGAAGGAAGTCTCTATGCTGGTTGGTTCCAATTGCCAGTGGGAAGGGGATTCAATTGGGAATGCTTGGGACTCCTGGTGGAGGAGGACAACACAGAAACAACTTAAAGTGTTACCTCTGTTGGTCATCTGGGGAATATGGCTTTCACGTAACAAGGCAATCTTTAAGGATTTACCAAGTACGCCGGCTATAACGGGGGCTCTGGCTGTGGGGTTCTACATTTCCTTTCCTGTCCACATAAGGGCTGCAAGAGAACGTAGGCTTTTAGCTGTGGATCTCGATAGATCCACTCCGTGGGCTTTCTTTGATGGGGCAGCACAGAACAATTTATGCGGAGGAGGAGCTGTTCTTTACTTATCTGAGAACCATTTCTTCATTATGTCTATGGGACTTGGTGGAGGCACCAATAATTTTGCTGAGTTAAGGAGCCTCAAGCTTCTTCTGGTGTTTGCCTTAGAAAAAGGGTGTACTGAACTAAATTTCCTGGGAGACTCAATGAATGTAGTAAACTGGATCAACCAAACCCAAGAGTGCAGGCACTTGAGATTATCACATGTTATTTATGCTATTCGACAGCTTCTACAACGCCTTGTTTCTTTCACTTGCAGGCATGTATACAGGGAAAGCAACAAGGAAGCGGACAAAGCTTCCAAGGAAGGGCTCCGGCTAGCAGAAGGTATTTGGATGGTGACAGAAACCATGAATGGCAGAATTCAGGCCCATTATCACAGGTTGTTCATAGAACTTCCTTAATTTTGACAGGTGACAGGTTCTTTGGTATGAAACGCGGCTGCTGTTATATTCTCAGAATTTTAAATCTTGTTATTTATTATTCTGTGTAAATGGCAAGGAACTTTGGATACGATCTTATCTGTCTTGAATTGCATCATCGTATGCTTTTTTACTGTCTTAAAACTCAGATGGCTCGGCTGTAGCATGTGGAATCAGTTTATATAAAACATATTTCCTCATTATTTTATGTTTTTATTTTTTGATGATATATGAACAGAGATATGATATTGATCATATTCTCATGAAAAAGCATCTGCGTATGCTATTATACAAATCCTCTACCAGGAGACTTTTCAGTCTCTCCTTAGGAACCAGTTTTTGGTTGACCGGAAGGCACTTTTATGTGAACACTCAGAATGTAATTTTGATCTCGAAAGATGAATGAAATTACGCTTTTTTTCCTTGGAAAAAAAAAAATCAAATTTGTTATAATGTAATTTTTGTTTTAAAAATATATATATTCTCAATATTTAAAATCATATTTAAAATAGACTTATATTAATTTAAATTTTTTTAAATTAAAATAAATTAATTTAACTAATTTAAATATATTATCTTTTAACTTTAAACTTTAAGTTGTTCACTTTTAACTGAACTTCAATTCAATTGAATAATTAAATTTGTGATATTGAAATTTTTATTAATAATAAAAATCACATTTGTCATAATATTTTTTTGTTTTTTAATATAAAAAAATTAAAATATCTCAATATTTAAAATCATATTTAAAATAGATTTACATTAATTTAGATTTTTTTAAATTAAAATAAATTAATTAAACTAATTTCAATATATTATCTTTTAATTTAAGTTCTGAAGTTGACTTTTAACTGAACTTCAGTTTAGAGTAATTAAATTTATTTTTAAAAAAAACACAATTTGAAGTTCACATAAAATTATACCTGTTCACAACCTTGTGAATATAAATAATAATGTGCAAAATTTTGAAATGTCTAGAATAAAGTTTAAAAGTTTAATTTCCTATAATAAAATCAAAATTGTCCAAAGAGCCTAAATTTAATAGCTACCATCGCCGTACAAAATACTACAAGTTGCAGCATGATAACAACTACCCAAAGAAATAATGAACGAAGCAAAATGGAAGTGTCGTTGGAAAGCCTATTCAGCAGGCATAGTTGCATCGTTATTGAGTTATATATAATCTATTTTATAGGTAGCTTTTGTTGTATTATGACATATAAAGAAATTAAGGGTGACTTTTTTTTTTAAAGAAATATGGTGTATATGATAGAATTTTGATTGTAATTAAATTATATTTTATAAAAAAATATAAATTTCATAAGCTTAAAATTAAATGTGAAATTATTTTGATATTAGTGAGAAGTCATCAACCTTGAACGTAGTTATTTTTATTTTTTTTTTAATAGAAATGAGTAATTTATATTTAACTATAAAATGAGAGTATATAGAGTTCAGATTCATGTCAAAGAAGGCAAATTTCAAATTCCTTGGAGATGTTATGGGGATGATATAAATCAGAGACACATTACATCAATCACACAATGAACAACATTATACATAATACTAGGATTTCATGTGGTAAAACCCCAGAGGGAAAACATCCACGCAAACAAAGTATTGAAGCTCATTAATGAAGAGATTACATGACAGGTTTCAGCCTCATAGACAACTCACACCATTACGTATCCTAACCATGCACTATATACTTCATGAAAGAAGTTACATGAGTAAATTGTTGTCGGTTATGCACGTTATGAGAAACTTCCCATAAACACCCGTAATGAGAAACCTCCATAAACACATTAGTTTAGTTGTCATTTAACAATCTCCACCTTGACAACAAAATTTACAAATACTTTGCCCAAGACTATTTATCACATTTTTTTCAAACCAAGAGAAGCTACACATCACTGTAACTTCTCTAACAATACCGGTTTTGTGAACAATTATGCACAATTTTCTTAACTATGGACCGTTTTCAGATCTACTCCACCTCCACTAATGGCTTGTCTTACAAAATTATATTTTACAGCAATATGTTTAGCCTTACTATGATAAACATCATTTTGTAGGCAAATGAATAACCCTCAATGTGTTAATCTCATCCATGTTTTTTCTCACGATAAGCATATCATCAACATACAATACTAATATAATAAATATAACATTCAACTTTTTGAAGTATAAACAATGATCATACTCACTTCTAGTATAACCGTTGGCTCACCATGAAATAATCAAACTTCTTGTACCATTGCCTGGGCGACTGTTTTAGGCCATACAATGATTTCTTGAGCTTGCAAAACTACATTTCTGATGATGTACAAAATGTTGATGTACTTATAACTTTGAAAGAGATTCTGATGTATATTATCATTTTTTGTTGTTGTACCCCCATTGGGGATGTGTGTTACCCTTTTACAAGATGTCTAAATTGTGTCTAGACCTTGAGGTACAACCTTCGTTGTAAGTCGGAGCAATAGTCATCAATGTAACATCATGTAATATGTAATTGTGGTCTCTCTAAGAGAAGTGGGCCCCATGTGAGATGACATGTAGGCTCGAGTCTTATATTTGGTCAGTGACTTGAAAAGGTATAAATAGTAAGGCGCTCTCTCTCATTTATACACACCTCACACACTCTCTAAGGTGCATGAGAAAGAGAGACAATCAAAGGAGGAGAGAAAGATAGTTATTGAACATTTCTTATTACTGCTTTTAATCATCTTACTATTCTGAAGAAGTTTGCAAGGTTTTCTCCTTTATGGTTTTCTCGATGAAAAACTGTATCTTGTGTATATTTTATATCTTATGCATTTTGTTGTATTTGTTATTCTTTCAGATAAAGATCCTAGATAATCTAATCAGTTCTTAAGAAAAACTAACATGGAATCAGAGCCTCTTTGAAAGAAGGCGTTGTGTAGCTATGGGAACTAGGTCTTCCTAGATGAAGGTGTTCTCTCCACGGATCATCAAGCAAGGAGGGGTAGGATATCTCGCCTCACTAGGGCACATCTGTTGGTGGTAGCAATTTCTGAATCAGAGAAGTTTCACTGTGCAATCGAAATACAACTACAATGGCAGTTAATGGAAATTAGGGTTGCATGCCTGAAAAACCCTAGAAGAATGAATTTAGCCATTCTAGAAATTTCGCTATAACGCGCGATTGGAGAAGGATCAGAAACCGAAACTTTTACAAACCAAAGAGAAATTCTTGTTGTAGCTTGTGTAAATGTTTCAGTAGATTCACTATACTTCGGGATATATACTTCATCCAAATCAGGGTTTCAGCCTCCTCCAGAATACAGTCATAAACATGTGACCTAGGGATATTTGTTATATCATGGGCTAGGAAGGTCCAAACAAAATTTTGCAAGATGTTGCAAGTAGGGAACGGATTGTATTTTCTGTGGTACGCTTTTCAGACCCAGAATATGAAACAATGACACGTGGCAATTCGTACAAGTTTGTTATGTTGAACAGTCCCCAAAATAGTCACCTTGGGAAAATCAGCATAAGTCCCAGTTGGAGAATCCATTTCTGCTATAACATGTGGGGTTGGAAAAAAGACATATCAAGTTATCTCAGTGAGAAGTTTCGGACTGTAAGGATCTGAAACTTCGGAGATGCAGTAGAATCAATTTTGGACATTTCTGTAGAAGAAATTGGAAAACTAGGGCGTACTGTCATTGGGAGCTTCCCGCAACTGTTTCCAGAAAAGAAGTACATTGGACAGCTCGTCTTAACAAGGCCAATCTTTCTGTCCAATCAGAAGTTTGAAAAATTAGGGTTTCTCTAACAAACCCTAGATCAGCCACCTCCGGAACCAAGTCAAACACCTCAAATCGGTAAGATCTAAATTTTTGTTATTTACATTTGAGGTTCTCATTTCAAAATGACTAATCACACCCAGCTTGATGACAAGATTGATGAAGCTGACAACTTCCGAGTATGGAAGCATAGGACCTCCAGAGGGAGATGAGGCTAAGGCTAGAGCCAATAGAATCATTGCAGATTCTATTAAAGATCATCTCATCCCTCATGTGTCATCCTTGAAGAAACCAAAAGGAAGTGTTCGATGCTATGACGAAGCAATTGAAGAAGAATAAGATATTGTTATAACCACCTTGAATGGCTTCCCAAGATCATGGGATTCATTCATTTGAAGAATGTGTGCCTGAAGGAAGTTGATTACCTTCGGCAGACTCTGGGAAGAGTGCACACAAGAAGAAGCTTGACTCATAATAAGATAAGATAATATGGGGGCAACTGAAGATCAATCCCTCATGATTCAAAGAAGATACCTCAAACGGTGAGGAATACGAAGGACTCAACTCTTGAAAAACCTCTTATCCATCTTAGCATTTGGATAAGAAATGATGCTATTGTGAATGAAGAAGATGATGAAGCTGAAGGCTCAAGAAGGATTCTACCCACCAAACAAATAAATATATTGTTTGGTTGTGCATTTGTTTATATTCCGTTGATGTGTTATGCATGTTTGAGTATTTGCATTTATACTACTGAATTGCACATGATGGGTAAGAAGTCAATGATGTTGTACAACATTCCATTGCTAATTATCTAGATTGAAACCTATTTGTTGGCATATTAGGAGTAATACACACTCTTAATAACATTGGGGTGGAAGGAATCTATAAGTTATTGTATGTGTATGGGATATGAATGAATGTTGTAGCATTGGCTAAAATAGTTGCATGGCTATGTGACATATATTTGTCACTATTAATATGTTTTGGAAATTATGAGATGTTTCTAATCATGCAACTAAACTTGAATTATAGATCATTCCAAAGAACAAGTAATGACAGTTCAGAAAAGGAACCTGAAGCTTCTCGGGTCAAAGACACCGTGGCGAAAGAAAGAGCTTCAGAATAATATAAAGAGAACGATAGATCCACCTCGAGAGATGAAGACCACCTTGGGCATGAGAAATAGTCCAAGATGAAGAATAGTATGACGAGACTTCCAAAGAAAGCAAGAGGCCTCGGACACACTCCAGTTATGTGACACTGTTGAGCGACATCATTGATGCAGAGCCTTCCAGCTATGAAGAAGTAGCCAAGAAGAAAAGGAATGAGACTATGATCAAAGAGTACCAGTTGATCAAGAGGAATGATGTCTAGGATGTGATGCCGAGACCTGAAGAGAAGTTTGTAGTGTCTTCCATATGGATCTACAAGATCCTGCATGCAGTGGATGGCAGCATCGTGGGGTACAAGGCAAGATTTGGAGCACGAGGCTTCTCACATAAAGAAGGCACAAAATACGAAGAGACATTTGCACCAGTGACGATTCAAAGAGGAAGTTACGTAGAGCAGCCACTGGGAGTTGAGATATTTGACAGGAAGACTCATGTGTGAAAATTAAAGAAGGCCTTGTACAAACTCAAAAGGAACCCATGGGATAGCACATACAGTTACATGAGGAGCCTGAAGATCACCTAGAGTGATGAAGATCTTAACCTTTGCTACAAGGTTGAAGATGAAATCCTATAGAGGATGACAAGCTCACAGATGGGTGAAAGAAGAACTTCTCAACAAAGTTCAATATAGAGGATCTTGGTATCCAGTGACCCTAGATGGATACATAGAATATTAGTAGCAAAGGAAGCTACTTGTCACTCCAGTACAAAATGTTTCAATACATAGAGTACGAAAGGCAAGGGGAGAATGATGCTCTGCTTTAAAAACAGTGACTGCAAAAGATCCTCAGGTTCGACATGGTACAACAGGATGTACAACTTACTCATGGCCCTAGGCTTTACTAAGAGTAAAGTGGATTCCAACCTTTACTTCAAGGTTGAAGGCGGAAGACCAGTGATGCTCCTGTTATATGTTGATGACCCATTCCTGTCAGGCGAAGAGAAACTCATTAAATATGCAAGGAGGAAACTTGCTACAGAGTTTGAAATGAAAGACTTAGGGATGATGCACTATTTCTTAGACATGGAGGTGTGGCAGAGTACAGATGGAGTCTTCCTTGGTCAAGGGAAGTATAAAGTAGAGATCCTGAATAGGTTCAGGATAATGGACTGCAAGGTAATAGCCACACCCATGGCATCGAACTTGAAGCTACTTTGTGATGCTTCATCAGAGTCAGTTGATGCCACGATATATCGTCGGATGATTGGATCAGTGATGTACCTGACGAACACAAGACCAGACATATGCTTTGTTGTGAACACATTGAGCCAATTCCTAATGGATCCGAGACATGTTCACCTAATTTCCGTAAAGCATATTCTGAGGTACCTGAAGGGTACAGTTGATTATGGGCTCAAGTATGATGCAAATCAAAAGATTAACCTGGAGGGTTATGTGGCTTCGGATTGGGCAGGCAGTGCCATTGATAGGAAGAGCACTTCGAGGTGTTGCTTTAGTATGGGATCAAGTGTGCTCTCTTGGTTTAACAGGAAGCATTCCTGCGTGGCTCTAAGTATAGCCGAAGTAGAGTATGTCGTGGCTTGTTCGGCCAGTTGTGAGGCAGTATGGCTGAGAAAGCTACTGTCTGATTTGTTTGATCTCCAGTTGGATGCTACTTGTATATATTGCGACAACTAGAGTTGTGTGAAGTTGTCTACGAACCTGGTGTTCCATGACAAGTCGAAGCACATCAAGATCAAGTATCGCTATATCAAGGATACGGTGCAAAGAGGAGCAGTGAAGCTCCAGTATGTTGTGACGAACAAGCAGATAGCTGATGTATTGACCAAGCTGCTAGCCAAAATGAAGTTTGAATACTTCAGAGAGAAGCTTAGTGTACTTCAAATCAAGGTTCCTTCCAAGGGAAAGTGATGAGTTCAAAAAACGCAGATGCACCTAGCTTTTCCGACATGGTGGTAGGTTGGTCCTCCCATGGCCTTTGATGTAATTGTCGGGCTTTTCCAACATGGTGGTAGGTTAGTCCTCCCATGGTTGTTGATGTAACTGTCGAGCTTTTTCAACATGGTGATAGGTTAATCCTCCCATGGTCGTTGATGTAATTGCTGAAGCTTTTCCGACATGGTGGTAGGTTGGTCCTCCCATGGTCGTTGATGTAATTGTTGAGCCTTTCCCGAATGGTGGTAGGTTTGTCCTCCTATGCCGGTGGATGTGTTATGTGCATTTGGGTTATGATCGTTGTGACGATGAAATGATCTGAAGATGATGAGGTAACAGAGAGATCCTTCAAGTTTTGCAGAGGCATATAATGAGTCCTGGGATGCTCCTTCAGATTTTGCAAAGGCATATAAACAGTCATGGGATGCTCCTTCAGGTTTTGCAGAGGCATATAATCAGTCCTAGGATGCTCCTTCAGGTTTTGAAAAGGCATATAATCAGTCCTGGAAGATCTTTCAGGTTTTGCAAGGCATTAAGTCCTAAGCTATACCTACTTGATGATTTGAAGACCACCATAGAGGTTAGGCCTACATCCAGCATGAAAAAGGGCTGGCACTGTAGACACTTTTGATGATAGATAGTATGGTACGATGATCAAATCATAAGAAGATGATGGCAACAGCTATGATGAAAACTCTATGACTTTGTGATGATGACGATGCAATGAAGACCTGACCAAATGTATTGATAACTATGTAGAGAGAGAATACCTTCCTAGTTAAGAGGGAATGTTGATGTATTTGTAACTTTGAAAAATATTCTGGTGTATATTATCATTGTATGTTGTTGTACCCCCATTGGGGATGTGTGTTACCCCTTTACGAGATGTCTAAATTGTGTCTAGACCTTGAGGTACAACCTCCGTTGTAAGTCAGGGCAATAGTCCCCAGTGTAACATCATGTAATATGTAATTGTGGTCTCTCTAGGAGAAGTGGGCCCCATGTGAGATGACATGTAGGCTCAAGTCTTATATTTGGTCAATGACTTGAAAGGGTATAAATACGGAGGCGCTCTCCCTCATTTATACACACCTCACACACTCTCTATGACATGTGAGAAAGAGAGATAATCAAAGGAAGAGAGAAATATAGTTAATGAATATTTCTTATTATCGCTTTTGATCATCTTACTATTCTGAAGAAGTTTGCAGGGTTTTCTCCTTTATGGTTTCCTCGATGAAAATCTTTGTGTCTTGTGTATCTTTTATATCTTATGCATTTTGTTGTATTTGTTATTCTTTCAGATAAAGATCTTAAATAATCTAATCAGATATTAAGAAAAACTAACACAAAACCTTATGGTTGTTCCATATAAATATCCTCATCTAAATCTCCATGTAAGAAAGTTGTTTCAACATCTAGTTGCTCTAACTCCAAATCAAGCAATACAACTAATGCTAACACAATACAAATAGATACAAGCTTAACAACTGGTGAAAAATCTCATGATAGTCTATACCTTCCATCTGAGAGTACCATTTTGCTACCAATCTGGTTTTGTATCTTTCAACCTTACCATCAACTCCTTTCTTCAATTTGAAGACCCATTTACATCCAACAGTTTTTCTATCTTTAGGGAGTTTAACCAATTCACATGTCTTGTTTTTCTCCAAAGAATCCATTTCTTCTTTCATTGCCACCTTCCACTTAGCATTGTTAATACAATCAATGGCTTCCTTAACACAAGAAGGTTCTCCATCATCAGTAAATTATATAGACGAAACAAAATTAGTATACATCTTGGGAGGATTTCTCTCCCTTTCATGAACTTCTTGGTGTAGGCTGTGCGATTTCCACAATATCTTGAATTTATTCATCTTCTGTGACTTCTCTCTCACCAAAAACTTCTTTTGTTTCTGAGTCATTAGAAGATTGGTTCTCCAACTAAATTAGCTATTTTGATATTACATGTTCCTATTCCACATCAACTCTTACATTTTCAGATTTAATCAAAGAAGATTCATCAAAAACTACATCTCTGCTAATAACAATTTTGTGGGCAATAGGATCCCACAATCTATATCATTTCGTTACATCATCATATCCAACAAAAATGCACTTCTTTGATCTAGGGTCTAACTTAGAGCATTGACTTTTAGGAGTACGTGCATAAGCTTCACAACCAAAGATTTTCAAATTCAAATAATCACAAGAATGACAAGTTCATACCTCTTCCGGAATTTTACAATCTATTGTCATTGATGGTGACCAATTTGTTAGATAACAAGCAGTAAAAATTGTTTATGCCCACAACTCTTGCCCCAAATTAACATTTCTAAGCATGCTCCTTGCTATTTCTAGAAGAGTCTTGTTTATGCACTCTACAACGCCATTTCGCTGAGAAGTGTATCCATTTGTTTTGTGTCTTACGATCCCTTCATCTTTACAATATTTTTCAAACTCTAAAGAAGTAAATTCACCTCCATTATCTCTTCTTAAACACTTATTGTCCTATCAGTTCTTTTTTCCACCATAGCTCTAAATTGTTAAAATGTGTCAAACACATTAGCTTCAGAACATATATTTTTCTAGCTTGAAATTTTTTTTTTAAATATATATATCCAAAACTTCCAATAAAAAGAATAGCATAAGTCTTCTTTTATTATTATATTACCACCGTTTATCTCCAGATCGGATTTCTTTCACGCCTCCTCTTTTCAAATGCACAGCTCCCAATACAAAAGAAATAGCACGACCAAGCAATGGTCCAGGTGCTTCTCCTTATCTCTGACGATGGTTGGAGGGTCTCTTCAACGGTTGCCTTCAACTGCTGTTTCCACGGATTTGCAAGCTTCAAAACTCACTTCAAAATCCGCAAATTTCTTCAGTGTCAGATTTGACAGGTACCTCCACAATGGCCCATGGGCTCTTCCTCCACGATTAACAAAATTCTTTCGGATACTCTTCTCCATGTACAGGTCAACGAGTCTCCTCCACGCTGGTTTCTTCAGCAAGACAGCAATGAGTCTCCTCCACACTGGTTTCTTCAGCAACACAGCAATGGGTCTCCTCCAGCAGAGATTCTTCCACACGCAGGCACGCGGTCTCTCTTTCTCTACAGACTTTCAACGCAACTCCTCCAACAACGATTCTTCTTTCATTGCGAGTCTTCTCCACAACCAGGCGGCGAGACTTCACGGTTCACTCTGCAAACAAACTTTTCTCCTTCACATCACTCTCTATGGTGGCTGCAGCATGCACTTTTCCGCATACGATTCGCATATGGGAGAGTTCAGGGACCCAATCTTCACGTCCAGCAGCGGCCATACTCTTCACGGGCGTGGCTGCATTCTCTTCTCTTAACCAATTTCTCTCTTCAGCTCTTAGCAGTGAGCACGATATTTTATCACACTAGCTCGGATACCATTTGTTATGAATGAGAGACACATTACATCAATCACACAATGAATAATATCATACATAACACTAGGATTTTATGTGGTAAAAATCCGAGAGGGAAAACATTTAGGTAGGAAAAAGCTTATTAAGGAAGAAGAACAGATTACATAACAGGTCTCAATTTTACAAGCAACTCACATTATGTATCCCAACCATGTACTATATACTTTATGAAAGAAGTTACATAAATAATCTGCTATTATACCCATTATGAGAAACTTACGATAAATAAATAAAAAACCTCTCATAAACACATTAGTTTGGTTATCATTATTTAACAAAAGAAACTACCAAAATAATAATGTCTTCTAAGTGTAACAAAAAGTTGCAACGTAGCTTTCAAGCAAAATTTCTGCCTTTTAACAGATTATATCCTTACAAATTGATATCAGAATTATATACAATAAAACATCTATGACTATTAAGTAAAACGTAAAGACAAGACTTCTGGCTCTGGCTGTGACTTGTCACCTTCCTCCATTGCTGCACTGGTGTAGTTCTGGTTCTGGTTCTAAATGTCCCAATGTCCTTCAACAGCTTCTTGAACCGCTGCGAGCTCCTCCTGAATCCGGATAAACCTGTCCTCATTTCTCTAATTTCCTGCCCATATAGCTTCATGATCAGGTCTTCATTTTAACCATGAAAATCCTCATTCCTTTAATGTTGGCTATCTGGTTGCTTTATACGCTTCTCTTGCCGCATATCCAGAATGTCTCCCACCTGAACCCGAAAATTCGTTGAAATGCCACATATCCTCAATGTCTCCCACCTGAACCCGAAAATTCATTTCAACGTCCTCCATTCTCATGTCCAACTTGGAGATATCCAGACCCGTTTTCCAGCTCTCCTGGAGCTCAGCCTGGGTGAGCTCAAAGGTGCTGCGCATACCTTTACTGGTGTCCATAGATATAAACTTGGACTCCCGAATTTCATTATCCATGCCGCCAGTCTGATAGGGAAAGCAGTGAACTGCTAAGCCAGAGAGGAGCCCTCCGCTGAGAAATCCGGAGCCGTTGCTTATCGGAGCCCTCCTAGGCAGATTATAACACAAATCCCATTCCCATCAACCTGCCTCTCGGAGATAGGAAGTCTCAAGGTCTGTAGATCACAACCAAAAATGAATACGCCAGCAGAGAATGTCCTTGCAGGCACTTGGGCATTAATACCAATTCCTGTGGGCATTTAAACTTCCTTGTACGCCAGTTGGCCAATCAAATCTTGGAACATGTTCGACCGCCGAAGAAACCGGGGACTTACGGTGAAGCCATTTTGTTCCCCCTTCCTTGTTTCCAGCAGTTCCAAAGGGTTGTAGCCCTTCTCAGAAGTGTAAAGTTAAAATTGCCCTTAAAAAAATTAAAAATCTGAAATTCCTATTCTATAAAGTTCAACTCACTCAATCACTCGTATCATGCACTCACGGCTTATGCAAGATGCCCAGTAATCATTGATGACTACAAGGCACTAGCCATCAAGATGTGATTCTTACTCCCAAGTTACTTGGGCCTGCAATTTAAAGTATGACAATGTGTTAACTACTACGATTCTAATAAAAAAGAACAACTACTAGTCTACTACTAGGCCCGAAAGGAGCTCAAAACTTGGTGCCTACTATCTATGTGAACCTCGCTGCCAATGTCCACTCTTTTTTCATCAAAATGAAATTCAAAAGGCCAGTTTGACGAGTCCTCTACAAGACTTCATTTCTGGAATGAATATCATGGACTCACAACAAGTATAAACAAAAAACTCGATGTCATGCGAATACAAATAATGGCATATAGCTAGGATCACAAACTATTCTTAGGTCGATTTATGCATTGCTATAGAGAGGTGTTGTTGGGCACACAATATGGAGAAACAATGGTTATTAATAAAATTTAAAAAAAACAATTGTTGGCTTAGTAATAGTCTTCAATTTGATGGGTGGCATGATCATGGAGTAATCTCCCTCCGTCCTTCCAAACATTTGTGGTTTCTCACAACATTTGTCCTCAGCACCACCAAAATACATATAAAAATTACTTGTCTTTACATCCTCTTCCCTTTAAATCCTCATCTCATAGTCATAACTAAGGATTATTATGCATGCACATCCTCACCTTATAATACAAATTGGGTCAAGTAGCATAGACAACCATAAAATATTAAATGTATCAAGACGCAAAGAGTAAGAAACAACTATAAGTCTTATATTAAATTTGCCATATTAATCTTTAATTAACATTATCAAGTGAGGTTTGACACGTTGGATTGTTCTGGTTTTCTTTTTTTTTAGGTTAGGGAAATTAGTAACTCGTCGAGATTACCTGGGTGAGGCCCAGGTTCAAAGCCGTCGGTTGCCACTATAAACCCCAAGTATATCCAACAGCCCGCAAGCCAGATATACCAGAAACTTGTGACTCAGCAAGGGCCGAGGCGTCCCGGACTCCAATCTTATCACTCCTTACCAATGTGATTGCAAGGCATTCTTTGAAGGTGAAGTCCATAATTTTAGGTCTTCTTCCTCATTATCATGCCTTTTGGTAAGACAGTAGAGAGAGCAGTGGCTTGCAACAGCATGGAAAACAATTTCGACATAGAAGTATACACATTAATTGTTTTCATTGAATAACTTAAATTCCTACCCATGAATGTCGATTCACCGAATCGTGGAATGGTACAAAACACAACAAATTTGAGAGCACCGAGCCCTTAATTACTCACACCTAGAACTTTCTCAAATCTAGCCATTAATAAACTTCTTTTGGTATTTTGGTTCAATTTAAAAGGCGGATTGTTGAGACTTAGACATGCAGTGAGTTGCAAGGATTCAATTGACTTAGGGTTGATTCCATTGCCCCTCCATCCCACACATGTATGCTCTCACAAGAAGTGTTGAACAAAAATATTTGATGCCCTAACCCGGGTTATGCTAGCTTTGCTAACTTGGTTGGTATGTAGGAAACAAAAAATTAATGTTTGTTGTGTATTATTTTTTCTTAGGTGCCCAATCCTTATCATTCTTACACCTCTCAAGCTTGGATTTCACGTGGATGCCACAATATGGTTATGACATAGTCTAAGTAGTTTTTTCGTATAATGAAGTGTGCTCCAACTTGAAAAAATACAATAGAATAGTTGTATGAACACATATGACAACCTAATGTGTTCAAAATAAGTTTTATTGAAAATATATCATTTTTCATGTAAATAGTCAATGATGCTCAATTGTTAAAATTTGTAAACATTAAAAAACAATTTTATTTTTTGCATTTTTTTGGTAAAAAGGTTTAGTTAATTTATACTTGTCAATTGAAGTACAAATATTTATATTACCCTTCATCTTTAAAGGGCTCCAAGAATCAATTCCCTTCCAATTGAAATTAAGACCCACCCTTCAAATTTGATCACAGCCCCTTTCCCATATTCTTCAAAAACCTTTGTATAAAGAGGGAGTTGAAATTTCTTTAATTTTTTATAATTATTTTTGAATGGGCATGGGCAACTATTACTTCCACTCCTCGATAAGATTCATAAGCATGGGCAACACATGATAAGATTCATAAGCATGGGCAACTATTACTTCCACTCCTTGCATCAAGGCAATCCATTCCATTTAATTGTTAGTTCTTTTCCCCAAACCCCAAGCTAACCGAGAGACCTTCTTATTACCTCTGGGTTATAAATAACACCTCCCATTCCATTTAATTGTTAGTTCTTTTCCCCAAACCCCAAGCTAACTGAGAGACCTTATTACCTCTGGGTTATAAATAACACCTCCCCCACCTGCCTCCCCTCTCCCCTCTGTTATTTTAGGTTGATTCATTTTATTTGTTTTTTAAGTTTCAAACTATTTTTTTTTACCTAATATATAGTCTTTTCTAGTAAAATAATATTTTTAATAATCAAATATATATATGATTCTTGAACTTTGATTTATTTAAAATCAATTGTTAAAACTTAAAACATGGACTGTCTGACCATGTGTTAAAACCTGGGCTGTCTGAATATACTTTTTGGAAAATTTAATGTATGAATGTATTCCAATTTGATAAAAACAAATATATTCTTCGAATTCCAATTCTGCAAAGCAAATTTCAAGAATTTGTGGTTCAAAAAGTTATCCTTCGTGTTTCTGGACAAATCTGCTGTTTTCCAATAAGACAAAGCTCGCAGGGGTCAAATCTGCTATTTTCCAAAAGGACAAAACTCACATGGATCCAATGTGCCTTTCTGAACTTATTTTGCTTGCATGGATCCAATGTACCCTTCTGAACTCATTTTGTTTTTTTTTCACTGAGTTGAGAACATTTTAAAAAAAATTATGAGGAAATGCTTATTTGAAACAAGAAGTGTGGTATGGTTTCATCACATAGAAATGAAAAATATACTTACAACATTCCTGTATAACATAACAGATTTAGCCACTTCAACGTGCCATAGTAGAACTTAAGGATAATATGAATTAACAAACTAAAGCGTTGACAGGCTAGGAATCAATCCCAAGATCTGACCTTCATTGCTAACCTACCAATGGTTCATATACCAAATCTTTCTGAATAGTACTTCTTTTACTTTCCTCATATTTGCCAGCTAATGAATCAAACAGCCAGCCTGCACCTAGCCCGGCTGCCAGATCAATTGTATAATGACCTCTTGTGGCAAGCAAACGCAATGATTGAAGAGCATTTAATGTGTCAAAAGTAAATGCCAGCTGGCTCCTCTTCACCCGTCTCATGTCAAGAGAAGCAATCACTGCACCTGCCACGTGTCCTGAAAAAAATAGGAAAAAGGACACATTCCCAACGGGAAAATCTACTCCTGATCCTAGAAACTCCTGCATCACAAATGGACAATGTCACTAATAATGCAAAATGATCTGTGCCACTAGCAGAAATCAAGGTGAAATCTGATATTCCTTAGTACAATAATGGATTAAGCTTCTCAGGTATCTACTCTAAACATCCATCCATATGTAAAATATTTATAAAAAAAGAAAAAATAATACCTCCGGTAGAGGGAGTTGAGTTGTGTAACCCAAAATGCCTCTGCATGTGAACATGAAAAGTGCAGCAATCGTAGGCCTTCCCCTTCCCTCCACAAGACAAGTCCATAAGATGTAAACAGTTTGCATAACCACAAAAACCTGTCCAAAGATTGTACAAAGTGACTGTTATCCCTGATTTGCATATTTGACAGTGTGGCCAAGAAGAGTATGTAAACACTAAATAAAAATTTTCATGCATTTGAGACCTTGCATAATGCATATATATTCTGGCATGATAGCATGGTTCAGCTAGCAGTTGCTAAGAGTTCATGCTTTTGGACCTTAGCAAACTTCCATGGCTGACCAAGGATATTCAGCCAAACAACAAACCATACCTGAAACCAGCTAGTCTAAAATTGACCTAATGAAAGCTACTTTCATGCTCATGTTCTTCAAACTACTTTCAATCCCATGCACTAACAACCAACCATGGGGAAAATTTCCTAGTTTAAAATTTAAATAGAAACAGACGACATTGACATCAGCAAGCACACTCAAAGTCGCAATGTTTAGGCGCTCGTAATGTGACCACATTAATACACTGTCAAATTATTCTCCAAGGAGGTATGAACTGAAAGGGCAGAGAGGTAGGGTTTACCAAGGCCAGTCTTCAATCCATAAACTATTGAAACATGGGTAAACTGAACATTACCCAGGGGAAGCTCTCTTTGGGATGAAACTTGTCAGTGGAAAGATTAAAAGCAAATTCTTTCTTTCCAAAAGGCAGGCCGTCTTTCTTGGGAACCCTTGGTGTTGTCACACACCTGTTTGGAGTGTCTGGCAAGTTATCAGAATGGCCACCATACAACTCTGATGGAAAAACAGATGTACCAGGATGTTTGAAGACTAGAGTCATCTGTTAGTGTCAAAACTCTGAAATCAAAACAATTTACAAATGGCAACTTTCATTTTCATTTTTAACAATCAGAATTTTGCAAGTTGTTTTCCACTGAATGCAGAAGATATTAATGGGATGAACTATTTAAAAACAAAGAAGAAGCAATAAAAATTTGAGGGAAGAATCTCTCTCCATAAGAAGTTTACTAAAAAATTGTCCAAATCTCTATCTCTCAGTTAGAGCTTAAGGCTTCTAACAAAAAGGGGCTGTGAAAATAGAAGCCTGTGTACCAGCTTAAGCAAGCCGTAACTGAAGCCCCTATCCTGATTCAACCAATCTAAATACACTTATTGTATCATCCTATGTTGGGTTCTTTTACATCAGTAAACTGCCCTTTGTTAATGAAGTGTGCTCTACCTTCGGCTTAGATGCCACTATCAAGGGGTGTCTCTCCTGTCAAATTCACTCAGGACATGCACCAAGCCTCATATGTTGAGATTGACATATCCATGGCTGTCGAGGTTGCCAGGACTTAATAAATTGGGCTCCAAATCATTCAATTTCATGTTTCTGTCCTTCTCATTGTTGGACTAGTTTTCTTAGCTTTGTAGGGCTTCTTTCTTAGATCTTTTCCTAATAGTGTTGGCTTAGGTTTTGCACCCAGCTTGGATGCCGGGGTGGAGAGGTATATATGCTGTTAATTTCCCTCTGGACTTACACTTGGCCTTATCCATGGGACTGTGGACATAAAGCTCGTCTGGACTTTCACCATAGCCCAACACATTTTTGAGGGATTTTGGACCCTGATTACATGTACATGGCTTACACAACCAGGTCACACCAGGGATTGCTATAGGTTCAACCCCTACCTTTCATCAAGGGACCTTCAATGAAGATGATGCTTGTGGCAATGGAACCTTGGTCTATGGTGTGAAACTCTTATAGCCCATTGAGCTCCTATGTTGGCTAGTTAATGACGTGAGTTTTTCAACATGGATTTAAAATTATTGGATCCATGCCCTACTGTTTACACTGATTGTACTTTTATTAGAATCATTAACCTACTTTTTAGTGGTCATTGATTGGACATTAATAATACTATCTTATCTTTGTTTTTAAGTGTAAAACTTTTACAGCTAGCCATACTTGTGGTAGATCTTTTGGATTCAAGCTGCCAAAATATCTACCACAACTATCTTATCTCGCCATATAATTTCCCTTCAGCTTAGATGACACAGTCAGACGGGTGTCTTTTCAATCAAATTCACCCGGGATTTGCAACTGGCTTAGATACCAGGGTTGAGGAGCATCTCTGATGTGGCCGTATCCGTGGGCCATCAAGGTCGTCAGGATTTCCATCCAAGAACAAGATGTCTTTGGGGGATTTTGCACCTTGATTACAGGGACGACTTACACAAATGGCTCACACCAGGAATTGCTACAAGTTCAACCCTTACCTCCCACCAAAATGCCTGGGAGGATGGAACCCTGATTTGTGCCCATTGAGCTCCCATGTTACCTAGCTAGTAACATAAGTCTTTCACAATAGATTTAAAACTAGTGGCTCCATGCCCTGATGTTTGGTATGATGATTCTATTATGAAAAAAAAGATATGGACAAAGACAGTAAAAAGCCTATTCTAAATGGAAGCCTAAGAACATACCGTATTCATAGCTGCTAAAACGGTATTCAATGAAGGTCTCTCCAGCAACAAATCATGGAGACTCTGTGTCCAGACAAAACCCACATCATATGGTTGAGAGCCAGAAGGTACCATGAGCAGAGTGTACTCCACTGCCATGAAAAACAGCAGACAACCAACCAACAAAACAGGCAGCGGGTGGAACCTCGCAGCTCCAATCAGATATGTCATAGACCACCCCATAAAGGATGGATACACAGCATTATCATCATTTGGGAATGTAGATTTCTCATCCTGTTGTACAACATTCGCATTTGCCCCCATTATATCTCTCAGCCTTCTCTGGATCTCTTGTGAACATATACACAACAAGTTTCCCAGGCACTGTTTCGTTCTCTTGTCAACATAAATCATGTTTCGCTCGCCCCCATTATCCTCCGAACTTCGTCTCCTGCACGACATTGAGCTCAAATAACTGAAATCTTCTGAAACTAAATGCTAGATCTGCGAAGCACCCACTACATTTCCATCTATCTGGACAGTGGAGGGCCTTTAAAGATCCCAAAACTTTGGAGTTGTCGCAGATCGACTAAAACGAAGACAAAAAACACAACAACTAGAAAGTGGTACCAAAATTAATCCAATGTCTGCCAACCTCTTGCAATAAATGTCCTTTGAGTCGGCTTAAACGGAGGAATCGTGCAGGCCAAGCATCTTTGGGGCGTTATGGCCAACCAATGCATGGTCTCCTGGTGGATCTGCGAGGTTTACAAGTGCATTTTTTATTGGTCTTTACTTAATCCCATAACACCGAGACATTCGGATTCAAACACCCAAAAATCAACAGACAAAACCCCCCATGTCACGCCAGCATTGCAATGTGAAATCTTGAACCTGAGCGGGAACATGCAACCTATAGTAGACGGAGACTTTAATCAAGCTTGTGGTGAAGGGCCATTGCCAATCAAACACGTGGCATTCGTGTTCAACTTTATTTATTAATTCATGCCAACTCCGTGTAAGTGAATCGTGTACATTGATGTGTAATGAATGAGTCAGAATGACTGTTGGAAGTTGCTTTCAAATTCTAATATTGAATGTAACGACACGGTCTGGCCATATTTTTATTTTTATTTTTATATAATCATTTTTTAACAAGGAAAACATCGTTTTTTTGCTGCTATAAAATAAAATAAAAAAGTTATATCATGTTGTTCTTAAGAAGTTTCATATTGTTAAATTTGGCTAGTTCATTTGGTTAAGGAGTGGGTATAGTTAGAAAAGGTTCAATTCTCTTAAGGGTGAGTTAGTTGGGAGGAGACTCCCAAAAATCCAGCCATGTTAAGGGTTGGTGTGGCCTAGGCCGGGTGAGATCCCGTGTTAGATGCCCTTGGGTTGCGATTTCTCAGCCAATGGTGGAAATGCAGTGTTAGATGCCCTTGGGTTGCGATTTCTCAGCCAATGGTGGAAATGCACTGATGGGCATTTTTTAACAAACAAACAAACAAACAAGTTAAGCTTCATATTAATTCACTATGAATTGTATTGTTTTTTTAATAAAATGTGTGTTTTCTTAGAAATTTATAAGTTTAAATTAGGGTTAAGGGTAAGAGTAGTAGTGGGGTTTGATGGTTGTTTTTACAAAAACCAACTAGCGAAAGGGTGACTTCGTGTGAATATGCTAGTGGTTGTATGCTTATTGATTATGTCATATCCAACATTAAGCCTAGCCCCAACTCGAGAGGTTTATTTCCAAGTGGCACAGTTAACAAAGCTTATTGGGTGGCTTGGAAGGTTCCTCTTGGTTACGAAAAAAAAGTTCAAATTGGGAGGAATTGGGTATTATTATTATTGTAAATATGTAAAAGTTAGTTTGGGTTCGACTATGGATTTAATAAATAATACAATGATTACATTTTTTTATGTGGTTCGTTGCCTCGTAACTTTGATGGAACATACTACATCCATGGGAATAATTCCTAGGGGGCCACCCGAAGGTGCATCACCTTGTCGACTCCAATTTCGGGAGCATAACCACAAAAGACCCAGAGAATTGAACCTTTGACCTCAACTACTTAGGTCTTGGACTAGGATGCACCGACGAACTAAGCTACCCCTTAGGGCTCACAATGATTACATGTTATATACTCATTAGAATAATAAATGGATGTTTGATTAGGAGCATTTAAATCATTTCATGTTTTATGAGGGTGGTTTTTTTGGCGAGGTAAAGTTTTGTTCATTTTGATATTGTTTTCATAAATCTTATGATCTTGGTTGCCTTGAAATGCACTGATTTGAGGGCAAAGTTCCCAATAATGGGGTGAACTTGGAAAAGGTTCCCAATAATGGGGTGGAACTTAGGCAAAGTTCCTACTGGATTTGGGAGTAAATTCTACTAGATAAGGCGGGTGATATGATTTCCCTTTATCCCATGCCTAAGAAATATTGTATACATTAAGAGATATATTATCGAACCTAGTCTAAAAGGTTAATTATCTTGGTTTTGACCCTTATTAGATTGAATTGTGTATAAATTGTAATTGAGTGTTTATAATGATATGAGTCAAGTCATACAAGCTTGAATAAGAGAAGAAGCCTGAACATTCTATGTTTTTGACCTTTTATGGTTCGCAATCATTGAAATCCGACTAGGCAATAATTGCCAAAATTCCAATTTTGGATTTAATGAAATTGTTGTTTTTAATGCAAAAATGGATTCAACACCCTACAATATCCATACTACAATCAGAATGTGCAATGTTAACATTTTATATCTACAATGTCATCAATCCAAAATCATCCTTTTGGATTTTGGGCAAAAAATGTCAATTTATCTTCTTGTTATTTTGAGTGGTCGAAAAAGGGTCAATTCATAGTGCATTTACACTGCAACTAAATAAAATGACCTGTGTGTAAATGATACAAATATTTGGTATGGATTCCTAGTGCGAAGCTCAAGGCCAAGGGCCGACTAGTTAATCAGTACAATAATAATAATAATAATTTAATTTTAAGGGCATGGCCTAACTAGACACCAAATTGGTGTATGGGACCTTGTTGTCTATGGGACAAGGGACCCCTTCCACACATTAATTTCGAATATTAAACTCTATAGAGGAGTACATATCCTAGCCCCCACCGCCAAATTTGAACATGTAATCTCCTACGAGGAAACTTGTGTTCTTAACCATTATGCATACTCAAATTATACTTTGCATATACCATGTGGTAGACCTTCCATGGTTATGTCTGATATATGTAAATTTATTTCGAAAACCAATATAAATGTCCAAAATAGTTGTTGAGGGCATGAAAGAGGATTATGAGTCCATTATAGGGGGTAAGGAAAAGGGGGCCAAAGGGATGATAAATAATCCTATGTTGCCTAAGAATTGCTACATTTTTATCATGTGCTTTATTTATTAAATTTCAACCACCATCTTTGACTTAAAAGTTAATCATTGAATGCATGTGATGGTTGGCAAAAAAAAATCTACCTCGCATAGTTATGAGAGGATGGGGGTTGGGTACAACCATCATGGGGGAGTATAAGAAACCTCATCCTCATGGAAATTTGAACCTTCTTAATTGTCAAGTGGACTCTTTCCATTCCAAATTTGCATTAACGCGTACACTAACCATTCTCTCATGCCAAAACACCATTCAAGTTCCAAAACTATGTTTTCGTACTTAGATCGAGATACAAGCTTGTAAATGACCAAATCCATTTATGGGAGAGTAATTCATGAACCTAAGAAGACATATGGATGGTTGTAAAGGAGCATAGAGGCTAGGTTATTTAAGAAACCTCAATTTCCCTTATGAATCATCATTAATAACTGAGTTCCCTAGAGTCAAGGATAAATTTGTCAGGTTATTCTAGAAGGTAAACAACATCACGGGTTTTTTCTGCTACACTAAAAGCACCAGAGGGAGAATACTCTTGAGGGACTATTAAGCAAAGAAGGGATGTGGCTTCCTTGTGTTGGGTGGGCAGTGAATAAGAATGACATCAGTATTTAATGGTTGGATGGTTTCCTAAAAAGGTTCATTTGTGAACAATTTCACTGAGCTTAAGAGCAATTCGGTTGGGTGAGTGACCCAAGAGTCCTTATCCAATTTCCTTTGCCATGGTGACCTCATAACTCGATTTGGGAGTAGCATCTACAATAGATGCCTACAATTGGGTGAAAAATTACTCATACACAATGAGTTTCTTTAACCATCATAAGAGCAACATCTTTGCTATCAATATATGTCAATAGTTTTGCAATCTAAGAAGGGATTTCAAAATGAAATCCTTGGTTTTAATTGAAGCTTTGCATGCTTAATTAAATTAATTGTATGTGTATGTGAATTCAAATGGATTTTGAGTGTGATGGGTTCAATCTATATTAAATACTTTAAAGCATCATGTAGAGGTTAAGGAGAGCCTTCAAAGTCGTTGAGCCATTTCTTTTTCAAAATGGATGTATGTTTTTAATGGGCCCAATGCCCTTTCTTGCGAAGTTCACGATGTCACTTTGAAAGAGGCTCGATGGCATCTCTCAATTGATTCCTCGAAAGTGGCCATACAACAAAATATTTGAAAGGGCCCAATGGATGAAGATTCGAACAAGCCAAATGTATCGATATTAAAATTAAAATAAAATCAATGGTATCAGGCCTTCGATAAGCCCCGTATTGTGTGATCTTTGGAAAATCTTATGAAGGAGCCCGATGTGAACAGAATATCTAACCTTCAACCCATGTAACAAGACAAAACTTGAAATGAAAGGAAATTGGAACGAGGGATTTAGAGGAATTTCACTGAAAAGATATTGGAATGAGGGAACCTTTTTTTGGAATCTTTGTTAGTAAAAAAAAGAAAAATACTTTATTTTTTCGATGTGATGATTAATGGGGTTTGGCATGTGATAAGATGTCACCAATGTTGTTAGGTGTTTAGCTAGTTGGTGTCTAATTTGAATCTCACATTATTTTACACCTTCAAGTTTACAAAGATGTCATCCATGAATGTAAGAAAGCATCTTAAGGTTTTATACACTGGCACATATGAAATATGTTAAACTTGATGGTATGTATTCCAACCTTTATTTTTATGTTGCATGGCATTTATTGATTGCTAGAATATGAGGGAGTTAGCTAGTTAGTAAGCAAAACCTACTCTTTTTTCTAGTGAAAATTATGGCTCAAATTGGTAGGAATTTATACTTGGTATATTTACGCATAATTTATATGAGGAATATATTATAGGGATTTTGGCTCATTCTAAGATAGTCCAAAACCTTTGACTTATGAAAAAATTAATAATAGAACAACATTGAATCCTTAGAAAAATGAACTCATTGAAAAGGTTGGGTTTGTCCACTAATAAATAAGTTCTTAAAATGAAGTTTATATGCAATGTACCTCACAAAATAATGAAATATAAATATAAATCAAGTCGAATATTAATAAATTGGCTAAGATCCATCTTAATTATAGATCTATCAAACACTGAGAGAGAATCCCCATAGGTGGAAACCTCAAAAACATATACCCTCAAAATGATTTACACATCGAAGGATTTGTCCTTATAGATGCTTAATAAACACAAGGTTAAGATGGACCTAAACAAATTATGTACAATTAAGCCAAGTTCTAAGGCAATATAGTGAGAATTCTCTATCATTTTTATTAAACTACAATTTAAATGATCTTTGGCACTAAAAAAACAAGGTGCACTTACATCCAAGTAGGAATAAGATGCAACAAATATTTATATTTATATTCTTTCTAATCTTGACATTTTTAACAAAATCCAAATTATAAACTAATTACAATTACAATTTAAAATACTTTTTTGTTTCTATTGCATTAGAGATTAATAATAGATTTTTTTATAGTATAGATTCGAATAAAAAAAAGGTATCACCATAAATGTTGAACTAAGACATGGTATTTACACACATGACAAACAACTTAAGCAACCACTCGCACAAACATATAACATATCAACACACCAATGTATTATGTGGTTAAAACCCTCAGAAAGGGAAATAGTCCACGACTCCAACCAAAAGGCCACCTGAGGTAATATATTAATTCCAAGGAAAATAGTTTACATATGAGTTTCTCAAAATCAATCATCCAACAAATTACCCTGCATTCTCTTTAAATAGAGATCATGGACCAATCCAGTGTTAATTCGTGGATCAAAATAATCGTTAAGATCAAGGAAAAGACGAACTCTCGTATCGGTTTATGTCTAGAACATATCATGACCATCAAATTACATAGGTACAAATGCATACTAAATAAACACACTAGATTAACAAGATTTACCTAAAGACCCAATAGACCAAATTGATCTTAAATAACTCCTAAGTGTCTAGATATCCTAACATCCTCCCTTAAGAACAACTTGGGATAGGATTGAAGGATTTGCAAAGGTGACGCAATAGGAGAATGAATGAGGCATTAGAGCCTATCCCCCCTTAATGAATTTTTTTTAAAACTCCTAATACAGATTGAAGTTTAGAAAACTCTGCTTCTGTAAGAGACTTAGTAAAAATGTTAGCAACTTGATCATCAGTAAGCCAAAAGAGCACTTCTAGAGCACAACCTTGAATAAGATTTCTGATGAAGTGCACGTGTAGTTCAATGTGTTTGTTATGCTAATGTTAAATTAGATCTTTGGCAAGCTTGATGGCACTCTAATTGTCACAGCAAAGGGTATCTAGTTGTTGTTGCTAGAATTGAAAGTTTGAAAAACTTTATCCAAGCCAGAAGGCTTCTTAACTTGCTTTAATAGTAGCTTGATACTCTACTTCTACTAAAGAAAAAGCAATAGATTTATGTTTCTTATAATCCCAACATACAAGTCCATAATTAAAGTTGAAAGCATAATATGTAGTAAACTTCTAATCATTAGTGTCACTTTCCTAGTCGAAATCAGTGAACCCAACCAACAAAAGAGTCCTTCCTTAACTATAACAAATGCCAAACTGATTTGTACCCCGAATAAGTCGAAGTATCTTTTTTGTTGCTTCCCAATTACTTTCATGGGGTGTTTGCATATGCCATGCAACAAGACTAACAACAAAGTAAATATCAGGACAGGTATATGTTACATACAAAAGGATACTATCTAACTAATGATACAAGGTGGCATCTTCTTCGAGTGTAATGTAGGTGGCGACAAGTTTGACTCTCGATTGGAAGGGAGATAGAGCTACATTACAATCTTCCGTGTAAAATTGGTGAATAAGGTCACAAACATACTTAGACTAAGAGAAACATTCTTCTTTGGTTTGCGAGTCTTGGAGACCAAGAAAATATTGCAAATTTCCTAAGTCAATCATTTCAAATTTAATTTTAAGGTTGGATTTCACATGAGTAAAAAGTTTAAGGTCACTACTAGTAAGGATAAGGTTATCAACATAAAGAACAAGGTTTACAAAACAGTTTCCTAATTTTTTGGTATAGATATTGGGGTTAGAATGACATCTAAAAAATCTAATGTCAAGAAGAAAACTATCAATTTTGCATAACAACCTCAAGGATCTTATTGAAGTCAATTGAGAGGTTTCTTAAGGCAACAAAAAAGGTTGTAGTCATTTTGAACATATCCATGAGATTGTTCCATGTAAATTTATTCTTGCAAACCCCCATGCGAGAAAGTGGATTTGACATTCATTTGATGGACCTCCCATTTATGTGAAGCATCAAGGGCTAGAACAAGGTGAATGGAATTTATTTCCGTTACAAGGGAAAAGGTTCATTATAGTTAATCCTTTGAACTTGACAAAATCCTTTTGCAACTAACCAAGCCCTAGTATGTATTTCAACACTTTCATTGAATACATACATAGTCATAGAGATACTACGGCTAGTGTTGTACCTCCCCAATGCTAGCAAACTGTATTGACTCCAGTGTATTGAATACATACTCCAGTTGTCTTCCTTTCAAAAGAGGTACAAAATACCAAGTATCATTTGCCAATAAGGAACAATAGTCTTCATTCATTGTCGTGTCTCAATCTGGATGGCTAGAAGCTTTTGAAAAAAAATCATCAATCTCTGAGCCAAAAGAGAGGAGCCTCATTGAAACTATGAATGCATATAAGGATATGTAGGATCATTAACAATATCACCAACCAGTATCCGTGAGATGTAGAATAGTTGGTGGTGGGGTATGGTTAAGACACCCCTTAAGCAGAAAGGTTGTCGGTTCAAATTCCACGGATACCAAAAATCCAACCATGTTAAGGGTTGGTGTAATGTCAATTTTTTAAATTTTTACCAAAAAGCCCAATTTTCCATTTTTTTTTACTGTTTGGGCTTTTGACTAGTTTTAGTGTCTTGGTCTCCAAATCAGCCCAATTGCTCCCAAATATTCAGAGAAGGTGTATGAATGATATAATAACTTAATTATTATGTTTAGGGATGTATTATGGCCCTCCAATCACTTCTGCAAGTCTGTACTAAATTCTGAACAAGATAGATGATTTTACAGGCAATTTTGGGCTAAAATCCCCCCTAGGGTAAGTGGTAGAAATGGCTTCCAAAATGTGCAGAAACCCACTCGAATTCTTAAATTGAAGCAGGGGATGTGTAGAATACATTATCAGAGACTCGTATGCATAACCAATCGACCTCCTATAGTTGTTATCACTTCTTTCAATCAGATATAAAAAAACTAGTTTTGGACCCTCGAGAAAATGAGGTGTAGTTTGCTCAAATTGCTATGAAATTCGACCCAATGGCCACAAATTTTCAATTATTGAACATGAAACCCATAATATACTTTAATTACAATCCATTCATTCATAAATCACCAATATTTTATACATCCATTCGAAGCCATCAAGATTACAAGAGTTTACAACAAGGTAGTGGGGAAATGGCACTGTTTCTTCATTATTGAGCAATAATACATGAGATTTCTTGGCCTTTCAACTTGAGAGTTTTCTGAACTTAAAGAGAAGAGCATTTACATCAGAATACAAAATACAAGAGCAAGAGAATCTCTCTCAAAGAGATTAATAGCTCACCAAGTGCACCTCACTCCATAGAGCTAAAATATGGTGAGAAAACTTGAGATGAAAGGAAGAACAAGCTGAACTTGATATGTGCACGGACGGCTATAGCTTGCACCTGTAACTTATGACTCCATTGAAGCTCCTTTAAAGACCTATGTGGCCTCTCCAAACACCAACTAGGATGGGAATCTTTCACCATCGAAATTGGCTAAGGCATGAACTAGTCATCCAGTAGCTCTCTCCCTTCACAATAACAATTTTCACAAATGATCAAAAGGGCCTTCTCAGGGTTGATCCCTGCATTTTATAAACATTATTGGTATTTTAAGGTTCCAAATCTATCCATAAACCAAATCCAAGTCGAATTGGTGTGGTTGCTCATGCTATGCCATGTGGCCTCTCTCTTCACCTTCCCTCTTCTCCCAAATTCGAGTAGAAGCCTCTTGGCCTTCTCCAACTCCCATGAGCGCCCTCTAAGATGCTCTATTCAGGACTGACATGTCAGATATGTCAGATGTCAGCCTTCAAATCTTACTTGTGTCATAATTGTCATAGAATCTCCGTCATTGGTGTCATAGATGTCATAAATGTAAGGGGAATATACCGTGTCCATGAAACTTCTATTTGGCTCTTCCTCTCCCCATGCAAGTTACAATTCATCCCAAATTCGACCTATTAAGTATATGGACAAGTATATTAACCTTATAGTCCATCCAAAAACAGCAGGCTTCCCATAGATTCGAGATTGCAAGAAGAGGATGTCATTTAACATAGGAATTCTAGCTTGAGTGGGCCCCATAGTCTCCATGTGTTTCCATTCTCCATAGCCATTTCGTTTTTCACTTGCATTCATTTAATTAACTCCATTAAATAAATATTTATTCCTTCTAAAGTCTAAACACCATTTATTAGCTCCCTTATTAACTTCTCAATGTTTCCACCAGACCTAGGGAACTAGTAGGATTGATGGAATTTTCCTACTATGCAATTATTTAAATGGGGATATTACACGGTCGAGGCCGGCAGCGATCCTCGGGTGATTTTGACGGCATAGATGCCCCTGGTTCATGGTAACTTAGCCAATATCAAACCTGCTAATCAAGGAAGTTCTTCCCATTAACCAACAAAAAAAACAATATGACCAACTACTTTACATATTGTATTGAATCACACTAGTGTTGTGTACTTACTTTTCAAATTATCAAATTATATATAATAAAAATATACTTACTTCTCAAATTATCAAATCATATATTAAAAAACAGAAAAAATATAGCGGAAAAGGGTGGCTGGTTTGGATTCAATTTATCTTATAATTTTTTAAAATACATAAGATCACTTCTTTTAATCCAACATTGTATTTAAATGATGTTCTCATTGAAAACATACATAAAAACAAGTGAAATAGCAGCAAAGCTCCTTATACCTGCCGTTTAGAAATATTTTAATGCTATGATTTTAGTAAGTTTTTGGCTATAAAGAAAATTATAAAATAATAATGCAATACTTCTCATGTGATTATGGAACATTTATTTATATTCAAAGTGGTTAAAGTAATTACAAAAATAGTAATGTAATCCTTTTCATGTGATTATGATTTTTTTTAAATTATAAATTTTAAAAATGATTATAAATTACTTTTAAAAAATTTAACTTTAAAAAAAACTAATAACCTTTAAAAAATAAAAATAACTAAAGCAATTCAAATAATAATTTACTTTACGTATCATTATTTCAATATTTGTATTGAAGTTTGCCTCCTTAAACTTGATATTGGATAATTTCATTTCTCCCGGAAGATGACTATTGTAATCCGAACAGCCTTCTTCCACATTGTGTATATGATTAATGTTTTATTCCTATTGTTGTATTATATGTGGTTTAGTTGGAAAGTTATATACCGGATGTCGTAAACCTTCCTCAATTAATAAACAAAGAGCTCCTCCAATCATAACGCGCCACGTCGAAAAGAATGAGTCAGTTGTTTTAAAGAGGCCGAGGCGGAAAAGAGAAAGTGAAGTGTGAAGATGAAATTAGAATATCTGCTGGGTAGAAAAATGAATCTCAAAGACTTTTAGGGGACACAACAATAAGAATAATTGCTCACCTTTTTAATATGGTGAGCCATGTTTGTATAGTCAGAGGCCTCATACAAATCCAGAGCTTGCGATGCACAGTGCATGGCATGTATCTGCATCTTCTCTGGCATGTCTGATGAGCTTTCAACGACCCCCTTCCCCTCCAACATGATATTGCTGCTCTGCAAACAACCAAATCTCTAAATCTTGCTCAGTATTTTCCTTTGTGAGATATTTTTTTACTCCCAGATCGATGATAGAAGAGAAGTTAATTAACCATGCTGCCCTAATGGACAGTGGCCCGCGATCCCAGATCGAGTCACAGAGATAAAGAAATCTTGGGACTTGGGGGTTTTTATTACCAAAAGTAACCAAGAAATTAAGGCTTTCCTAACTAAAAAACGAAGAAATTAAAGATTTCGTTAAAAAAATGGAAAACAACTCAGCCACAGAGGATTGCAAAAAAATGGAAAACAACCCACCCACAGAGGATTGCAAAAAAATGGAAAACAACTCACCCACAGAGGATTGCAGTGCAGATTCAGTAGTTAAAATGTAAAATCAATCGATAACAGAATACCAATTTATACTTCATTGGAGGGCTTAATCCTCTTCAATTCCCACTCTGTTCTCTTCAAAAGAAACATGAAACTGCCCAATAAGACAAACAATCAAACAATGGAAAACAGGGTAAACAAAAAGAGATGGCCGCTAAATCACAGCCCTACAAAAGAAATCTACCACGTCTACCCCACTGTTCATTAAAATACTATTTTTACCACTCAGAAAATAATAATGTCGTGGAGTTTTGGGTTTCATTTTGCAGGTATTCCGTTCAACAGAATAAAGAGCAAGTGGATGTGTCCTTTATAATATTGTATTATGCCTATTATGCCTTTTTTTAATGCAACTTACAAAATAAAGAGCAAGTGGATGTTACTTATTCAGCCATCCACGAGTCACCATGGAAACCAGTCGGGCATACAAAACCATGCAATGAGGATCATAGCCGATGTGACTTGTTCAACCATCCACGAGTCATCAAAAGTTGTTGCATGGAAACCACCTGGGCATACAAAACCATGCAATGAGGATCGCAGCCTAGAAGAGGACACAACTTTGAGAAAGCCCATTCCTTCACACTTTGATTGTCAGTCTGCAATGATTGATTCTCCCAACCTACGTTTTACCCAGCATGGCAATTATATCATTTAGTTTAATGTCCGCTTCTATCACCAGATTCATAGTGTTAGTCCCATTTTTTGCAAAATTTCTGGCCTATCGTCATTCCTTCAACCAATGGTGGAGCAATAATGCAGCAGAGTAGAAGAGGAGAGTGCTGTGCATCGAGTTCTGAATAGTAAAGATAGAAGACGAAAACACATGTCAATATCTTATTTTCATGCATATCCGGTTAAATATAATGGGACAAATATATTATTACCATGAAAACTTGTTTGCATATTAGGTCTACTTGCAGAGTAGGCTATGGGAGGCCAGACTTCTTAATCTCCAAGAGCTCTTGGCAATCACTCACAAAGAACGAGATGAAGCACCAGAGAAGCTGCCGAAACTCGAGAAGAGTCTGGCAGAATATTGCAATTATATGCCATGCAACTAATGCACAGCAACACGACATGTCTAACGGTCATTACAACCTGGTCCTAGAGGATTTGTCTTAATTGGATTTCCATTGCAAAATATCCGTGAGGCTCACATAAACTTTGTGGTTGTATAGTTAAGCGGCTAGATTCCTTTCTCCAATTTGCGCAAACACTGCAGCAACTGCAATGGCAGAAGCATCAACATGGAAATGAAACAACTGGTTCCAGTCTGGTCATTGCTCTGCCTCACCTCAAGGTCGGTCTCAAGTGGCTCTGTTAGATGGGTAGGCATGGCTGCTAGGGTGCACCTGAGAATGGAAGGCGACCTGGTGTTGCTGCTGTGANCTGGGACCGAGCACATCTTCAAGGCATTCAAATCCAAATCCTTGTTCTGATCAGATTGCTTTTCACATTTTGGTGGGTACTAGGACTTGAATGTCTCATTTTTGCTT
>LPNX011090740.1:157266-195008 GCA_001517045.1 Pseudotsuga menziesii | reverse complement strand
AAGATGAAAAGAGAGGGGGCTCTCTAGTCAGAGACCCTATCAGAGAAATGGTGGATGACACCATTCTGGACTGGAATCTCATGGATGTGAAGCCCTCTGTTGGTAAATATACTTGGAATAATAAACGAACGGGACCAGGGCACATAGCAGCCAGACTGGACCGTTTCTTGATCCAGGACTCATTCCTTTTGCTCGAGCTGAACCTGACCTCTAAAATTCTGCCTTTCGGAGGCTCGGACCATAGGCCTATTCTTCTAGAGATGAAGAACCTCAAGAATTTGGGCCCGATTCCGTTCAGGTTCAGCTCATTGTGGGCCAACCGTCCAGAGTTCCTCAATCTTGTCTCTAAGGCGTGGGCCCCTCCGGTCACTGGGTCCCCCTTCTTCGTCTGGGAGGAGAAGTTGAGACGTCTTAAGAAAGCTTTAAAAGTTTGGGCCAAGACGCTAACCTCCCCTGGCCAAGCCAAATTCCTTGCTGCCCAAGCGCTGGAAGTGCACCAAGTCAAAATCGAGGATGGCACTGTGGATTTCAACGATCTTCAATTAGAGTCCAAGCTCCACTCAGATCTCCACAAAGCATGCTGGCAGGAGTCTAAATGGTGGAGGAAAAAAGCTAGATGTAAATGGCTGGTAAATGGTGACCGTAACACTAGTTATTTCCATAAACTCGCAACGGCCAGAAAGAACTTTAATTATGTCAATGAGATCCACATCCAGGATACTTTGATTAACAATTTTGATGACATTAAAACAGCAGCGACTAGCCACTACCAAGATCTGTTTACGGAACAACCCATCCTTGAAGACGTCGATCTTCTAAATTTAGTTCCCAGAATAATGAAATCAAAGGACAACGACCTGTTGACAAGGCCCATCACGTTGGAGGAAATCAAGCAGGCAGTCGAAGATATGGAAGAAGATCGAGCTCCGGGACCTGATGGTTACACAGTCAATTTCATCAAAATTTGCTGGGATATAGTAAAACATGAGTTATTCAAAATGATATCTAAATCTCAAAAGTGCAGCAGAATTGGAGGAGGAACCAATTCAGCATTTTTGGCCCTCATCCCAAAAGAAAAGGATGCCAAGTCTTTTGATAGATTCCGGCCAATTTCCCTGTGCAACATAGGGTATAAAATTATTACCAAGATCATGGCCAGTAGACTGAAAAACATTCTGCCTTGCCTTGTTCCAGAGAATCAAGGAGGATTTGTTAAAGACAGAAAAATCTGGGATAATATCATCTTAGTTCAAGAGGCTATCCACTCCAGCCTGCAGAACAGGGAAAAAGGAATGGTGGTAAAGCTTGATTTAGCCAATGCCTTTGACAGGGTCAACCACACTTTCCTTTTCTAGGTAACGCAGAGGTACGGATTCGCCCCAGAATTCATCAATTGGGTCAAGGCCTGTATCAGTTCGCCTTGGATAGCCCCGCTCATCAATGGAAGAGCAGCCCCTTTCTTTCAAGCTTCGAGAGGTCTGAGGCAAGGGTGCCCTCTCTCCCCCCTGCTTTATGCCATTCAGGCCTCTGTCCTTAGCTATCAGTTGGAAAATGCCAGGCAGGAGTAGGACCTCCTAGGCATTAGAATGGCCAGAGGCACGAAGGACATAAATCATGCGCAATTTGCGGATGACACCATCTTACTCGGAGGAGCCAGTCAAATCATTGCTCGTCGCTTCCAGAGTGAAATTACTCGTTATTGTCTCGCCTCAGGAAGTAAAATCAACTTAAGAAAGAGCCAAATCTATGGCTGGAATGTAAATCCCAGGGAAATGCTAGAGATCTCCCGAGTCCTCAATATGAAAGGTGTTGTTACCTGGGAGTCTTTCAATTACTTAGGGGTGCCTATCTTCCAAGTCAAGCCCAATAGCTCAGCTTGGCAGCCTATTGTGGAAAAAATTAAAAGTAAAGTCACAGGATGGGGGACAGCCTGGTTAAATCTGGCTGGTAAAGTGATACTAATCAAGGCAGTGCTGAATAGTTATTTGTTGTACCAGTGCTCTATGATCCTTGCCCCAGTCAAAACCATCTCTCAAATAGAAGGTATGTTAAGATCTTTTCTGTGGCAAGGAGGAGCTAACGGGAGTAAAAAATTTGCATTGGTCAAATGGAAAACTGTCAAAATGCCCAAACAGGAGGGTGGCCTCCAAATCAGGGATTTAAGAGCTCAAAATCTTGCTATGGGATCCAAACTTCTTTGGAGTATGCTAGCTCCCAATCCGTCCTGGTGTAGCACGATGTTGAAATGTAAATACTTTCCTGGCCATCGTCTGAGATGTATTGATGAAGTCAGTCCTGTAAATAATGGATCAGCAATTTTCAAATTATGCATGAAGGCGTTGCCTCAATTCAGGGAGGCGCTATACTGGATCCCGGGCAATGGGCAATCCATCAGCATCTGGAACGATGTAATTCTCTCCAAACATCCACCTCAACTCCCACGTCTTCAAGCCTGGATGGAGTTGCTGGGCCTGTCTTCTCTGTGGGATATCTCCACTTGGGAGAGAGATGCACCAAATCGCTGGGATGGCTGGGCAGTTCCAGCGTGTCCTGAAGAGCTGGAGGAAGACAAGAACAGGCTGCTAACTCACTTGGCAGGACTCGCTCCACTGGCAAAATTCAAGAAGGATAGGCGTGGCTGGGGCTCTGGCACTTACACAGCTCTTGCCGGTTACCGGCGATTTGCAGCGAGTTATAACGTCCCAGCTAATCCAAAGAAATGGAATATATTATGGAATTGCAGCTCATTACCTAAGATCGATTTATTTATTTGGACTCTTTTGCATGAGAAAATTCTCACGGGGGAGAATTTGGTTAAAAAAGGATTTGCTGGGCCGTTCCGTTGCCCTCTTTGTGCAAAAGACTCTGAGAATATCAGTCACTTGTTTCTAAACTGTCCGTATGCTATATCAGTCTGGAAAGAAGTGTTAAAGAGCTGGGGAGTTGAAATGAAGTTTCCGGTTAATATTCAGGACTGTTTCCTTAGCTGGAGCAATTCTTATCAAGGAGAGTTGGCCAAAAAAAAAGGATTGAAGGCCTGCTGGATGAAACTACCCAAAGTCATTTGCTGGGGTATCTGGATTGAAAGAAACCACAGAATTTTCAAAGACAAACACCTGCCAGCGTGGAAGACAGCTATAAAAATAAATGCTCTTTTAAAGAGATCGTTAGAATTTCAAAAATCCCAAATAATAAAGGGAATTTGACGGTCAATGAAAAAAATCTGATGCACAGTCTTGACATCAAGTCTGCAAGTCATATGGTGGCTAATAGGCTGGAGAATTGGGAGATCAGGCAAGACACTTCACAATTTGAGAACTGGTTAAAAGAGAGGAAAATCTTTAAACTTTTTTTCGACGGAGTCTCCAAAGGGAATCCGGGAAGTGCGGGAGGTGGTGGCGTTATTTTTGATCCTGGAGGAAATAAGGAATCAAAATACTTCTGGAATATTGGTTTTGATTCCAATAATATGGCGGAGGCTTATGGGCTTTGGCAGGGCCTTAATCAGCTTAAGGTAATTGGCGCGGAAGAAGTTATGGTTTTTGGAGATTCCAGAATAATTATTCAGGAACTGAATGGGGGAAGTAGGAGCAAGAATGAGCGCATTGTAAGACTGATTAAGAGAATCAGATCCAAGGCCAATACGTTCAGGAAGATTAAATTTTTCCATGTTCTTAGAAATCTTAATGTTTTGGCGGACTCGGCGGCCAATAAATCCATAGCTATTGGTTTTAATGAGCTATCTGTTAATTCGATTGTAACCATTGACATCCCTCCTTAGTTTGCTCTTGGCTATATGCCTGGCACTGGTTGAGATTCTGGTTGATTGTTGTATTGTGTTCCTCTGTTCAGCATTTTCTTTACTGAGCTCTCCTCTATAATATAACCGCTCTTGTTAAAAAAAAAAAAACTTACCACTGACGGAGGGACGGGCTCCCCTCCCCTCGACCTCGAACAATGCACTCCTTCTCGCTCGAGTTCGTGGCAGCTTCTCGGATAAGTGGCCTCCACTAAAGGTTGACCTTAACTCCCCGTCCTCTCCCTCAGTGCAAGCCATCTTTGTTCTAGCGGCTTTCACAATGGATTGCAAAGATAAGTTTGTTGAAACCTCTCCCTTGCACTATTTGCATCTTGGCTCAAACGAAGCAGGCGCTGTGCCCAAGCTCCTTCAGGAATTGTTTGCATGTTTCTCCTTCTGGACGGGTCTTCTCCGAATGGGGAAGAAAGAAGATGATGAAGGCTTTTCCAGTCTAGAATTTGGACAAGAAGACTTAAAGAAACATCTACACAGGCTCTCAAACATTGTTGCGGTGGACGTGAAGGATAATAGAGCTATGGCTTCTGATATCAGGTTCATGTCCAACCAAATAGGATGCCACAACTCCCGTATTGATGACCGTGATAGAGACCTCAGAGAACTGATGGGCACGGTGGACATCATTAAAGAAGAAGTGATGAAATTAGCAAGGATGAACCAATGCAACCACTGTCAGGATTCTCTTGGTGATGAGGCCCGACCCATGGAAGATGTTTCAGTTGCTCAACCTGTAGGGTTTTTAGGCAAAAATATATAATCCCTCTTGTTTTCTCATGTTGTTCTGCATCTTTTTGAACCAACAGCTCGTTTGTGTTTACTCTTCTCAAGTTACAGTAAATAGTAGGATCTTTTTCAACCTGTTTTAGATGGAAGCCAACTCAGTTGGCAGTTTTTGTAAATTTCTCCTATCAGTCCTCTCTGACTCTCAGAATTCTACCTGCTCTGTAATGTATGGTTGTGCACAACCCTTTTAATATATACTTCTTTTATTGTTTCTGTTTAAAAAAAAACACTGAATGTTTGATATTTTATGTTCATTTTTATAACTAATTTATAACTTGAAAAAATAAAAATAATAATTACATGTATACAAGTTTTAATAAATGATGAATTCAACATTTATTGTTATATCTTTTATTTTAACAAGTCTACCATTATCTAAAATTGTGTTAAACCATTACATGTTTTTAAGATACATTTTATTGTTATATCTTCTCTTTTTATAAATCTAATAGAATTTATTAGAAACTAAAACTGTGTAGAACATTATATATTTCTAAGATACCAAATTTTTGTGAGGTTTAAATACAGTCACCACAAAATTTTGTGAGATTTAAGCACCATGATATTTGAATAATTTCATTCTATGTAAATTTATATAAAAATAAAATCAAAATTAAAATCGTTACTTTATTTTTATATAAAAAATTACATTCTGCAAAGTTTAAATAAATACCTTGTCACAAGTACTAATTAAAGATCTTGTCACAAGTATTGATCAGTTCCTGGTCTTAAGACTTGGTCACAAGTACGAATATGTTATGGGCCCTCACATTCAAGTGAAAAAAATTACAAACACTCATAACAAGATTTACTTCAGACAAAGTTCATCTATATAATAAAATAGTAAACACAATTTTAAATAGTTTCATAACAGAAATCCCAATGATGTTTCATATTAAAACATTTTGGTTAATTTGAAGTTTCATTGGCACGTGTTTTGTTCTGAATTTCTTCCCATATACAACAATATAGGGTTATAATGAGAACACACATTCATTTCAATGACTTCAAATCCTTTACATCATATTTTATCAAAAAAATACCCAACAGTGACATCTTCTTTAAGAATACGATCCAACTCCATTGAATTCAGGGTTTATATTTCCATTCTTTTATGAAAACAGGGTCCCTTCACTTAAAGCTTATAGAGTTGAATATTTTTAATACAAAAATAGAGTTTGAAAACTTTTCAATACAATAAATGAATGTTGTGTTGGAGATGTAAATGATTATGTTTAATAGTGAGCCTTTGTTTCCAAGGGTATATGCACACCATAGTGCCTATCCCATCCCATATTTTTCTTATAAATCTTCATTGAGAAAAACTTGATAGATTCATAAACAATTTCCCAAACAATGCAATGAATAATCAGAACACTGCCATTCAATGGCTTCACGGTCTGTATGCCATCTGTATCAAGAAGGCCAACACTATCATCTTTTTTAAATAAGAAGATTGCCAACTCCGTTGAAATCAAGTTTTGAAGCTTTGTACCTACACACTCATATGAACATCAACATCAGACTTGCATGATTATATGGACATCAAGTCCCTTGGTTTAGGATTAGATAAATTCAATGTATTTCGGGATTACCGTAACTTTTGAAAGACTCAATTTTATGAGTCCAATTTTATAGAGACAAAATTAGATGTATATATATTATTGTCTCACAAAAACACATTGTTTTTATATGTCATGTAATTTATAACTCTTGCTAAAATGGATTTTTTTGAAATTAAAAAAAAATCAATTTATATTAAACTAAAATTACATATTCATTTACAAATTTTAAAATGACAAATTTCAATTATTTTATTACTTCAAATTAAATGGAATATCATTTTCCATGAGACATGCCCCAAAACACAATAAGACAAGAAAACAAAAAATTTATTTGCTCTTGAGATGGTAAAATTTAATTTGTAAAACAAAAAATGTAAATGTAAATCTCTTTAGCATCATATTTACGAATTGAATATATAAATGCATGCTTGTAAGATATTAAAAGTTAATATATTATTTTGGTAAAATATTTATGAGATAAAAATTTATATTGATATTTTTCTTCAGTATTGGGAGCTTAATCCCGAAGAGTTGGCTTCTTGAGAATTCAACCTCCAACCTCAATATCAATAGTCTTTGGACTTGGACTCCAACCAACTAAACTACCCCTCGAGGCTAATTCATATTGATTTCTAAGATAATCAAATTTAATATTTTTTCTTAATAAAAAATCATATTCATTTCCATGTACACTTATCACTTTTTTTTAGTAAAATATAATGTTTGAGAAAAATTACAAATCATATGAATATCTATTAATAACTATAAATTCGTCAGCCTACCTAAGCAAATCCAAAGTTTCCAAACATTAAATCACACTCAAAACTTTGTTTTTATACACACAAGTAAACAATTGGCGAAAATTTGCAAACAAGCTCGTTCCTTTATAAATCAACTGTATACATGAATTGCATTCCTTTATAGATCATATGTATACATGAATTGCAACAGGCCCATTTACATAAAACACAAAGCAATTGACCAAAATTTACAAACAAGCTCATTCCTTTATAAATNAAAAAAAGGAACAAAGTTTATAGCATCACTTACTATAAATACAAATGATTGCAAACATTTTTTTATAATTCAAATTAGAGAAAATAAAATAAATGGAATACTAGATTGGTTTACATCAAACACGAAGCAATTGCCCAAAAAATCACAAACAAGCTCATTCATTTATAAATCAACTGTATACATGATTTGCAATAGGCCCCATTTACATCAAACACAAAGATATTTCACAACATCCAACTAAACAAAAAAGAAATTTAAGGAAAAAAACTGAACAAAGTATTGTATCTCGATGATGAACCTACTTAACAGGTACGAAATTGGTCGAGAAGTAAAAAACTCCTACCGCAGATTTCTTATTGATGTAAAGTTTATAGTATCGCTTACTATAAATACACATGATTGCATACATGGTTTTCTAATTCATATTAGAGAAAATAAAATAAATGGAATACTAGATTTGGAAGGAATCTAGCATATAATTTGGCTTGTCAAAATCTGGCCACTGCTCTCCAAATTCAGGAGCCAAGTAAAGAAAGGTATTGGCCGCTAATAATTTAGCTTTGTTGTTTGTGGCTCAACCTACCCCCAATTTCAATGTCATTTTTTTCGTATTTGGAAGGGGATCCATCCCTTGCACCATTGATCCCCATGTTTGCTTGTGAGGCTTCATCAAAATTTCCATCTCATTGGCACTCCCTTTTGCTCTAGCTTTTGCAAAATTGTGTACTAATCAAAGTATATAGAGCCTATAATATATACAATGTATATCTGTATTACTCAACAACAAAGCAAGGAGAATGAATTATAAATAATTACTTGTGAAGGGAAAAATAAGAACAAATGCCTTTAAATACCATTTACATGATATTGAATGATGCATAGCAATGTTTTAATGTTTAGGTTGTATGTTCAATCCCAAAAATGTCCAAGAAAACACTTTCATGTAAACTTTTGCACATTGATTTCCAAAAAACTCATCTATGTCATAGTTGTTCCAATTAAAAAGGAACCAAATGAAGTAATCAACTTCTTCTCACTTCTAATGTCTTCGATTCGAGCATTTGGCTTGTCTACCATGAAAATCAATGTAGATGCAATTTACCTGAATAGTTCCTTATTTTTCATCTTCAAACTTTGCCTCCGCTAAAGGATCAACTCACTTAGCTTAACAATAGCAACCCTATAGTATGTTAGCTACTCAAACTTGATTTCAGGAAGGTGGAAGAACATATTTATATGGTTTTCCTCCCAGAGAACAAATCATGAATTAGTGGATCTGATCCCTAAACCACAAATAATATGGAATGAACCCATAATTTCTGAAATAACCCACATATCTATAGATATAAAATGATATATAAATTGCTAATAATAGGTTACAATGATGGATTGCCTTCAATATGGCTTGGGCATTGTGTATGAAAGGTCATGTCTTTTGATTCTTATTTATAATTAATTATGTTTTACTATTAACTATTTGATTATTTACTTATTATTTTATGTTTATTACATTTCCACTCTCTTAGAAAGGCTTTGTCCTCAAAGCCTTATAATGTGGTTGCATCGTTCTATTCAATGTTGTGGGTGGCGACACAAATCGATACGAACTACTGAGTGTAGAGCATAACTTTTAATATGTGGATGGGTCAATCCACCCCAAATTGATTCTTTGTTGAAAGTCACACTTTCTAAGTGAATCGACATCCTGAGAATTGAGTGCACGAGTGTCATTGAAAGTTACGATTCTTAAGATACCAACTGCTATGGTTTGGATGTCGATAGGGAATTTTTTCAACGTTATTTTCTCTTATCAAGTTTGTGGTGTCGCTTTGGTTTAATCTTTGTGTAGGCTTCTCTTCTACTGGAGAAACATCTAGAGTGATGATCTGAACTAGGTCGGTAAATGTGCCTTTTTTCCATAATTGTATTCCTAACGACTTTGATGTTTTGTTCTGCATTCCTTTTAACTTGTTTTCTAATTTCTTATTTTCACTTTGAATCTTCTTAATAATTTCATCTTGTGTTTTTTCGTTGTCTTTGTGTTTCTTAAGTTGTTCATTGAGTTCTTTATTAAGATTTAGAAGGCATTGATTTTCTTCTTGCTTTTCTAAGACTTTTCCTTGGATGTCTTCATTCGATTTGTCTGCCTTCTTGGCACTTTTTAACTTCTTGATCTTCGTAACTAATATTTTATTATGATTTCTTAATCGATATATTTCTTCAGTATTACTTGTTAATGTCATTATTGACTTTCGTAATTTCCAACTTTTGCGCCTTTTTTGTGTCGTTATTCTTCTGTTGGAATTCTTTTATATCGTGTTGAAGTCAACCTATCTCTACTTCTTCACTTTCTATTTTTATGCAGACTTGTGCCAATTCAGTATCTTTGTCCACGATGAGCTTGTTTATATGCCTTATTTCCTTTTTGAATTCGTTGTCACTGCCATAAGGTGATTTGTTGTCATTTTTTGAGTTTCTGATCTGGTCTTCTAAGTTTTGATTGTGAATTTTTAAACAAGATATTTCTTTATCCTTATTAGATAAAATTTTCTTGGTATCTCTTCTCGTTAGTTCCAGCTGTTGATTTTGATTTTTTAAGCGACAAATTTCATCGTCTCTTATTGATTTAGACAAATAATTCATCTTAACCTCAACTTGTAGACGTTTCTTGGTAACCTTATATAGCTCCAACTCGCGCAATGTTGCTTGTAACTCTGACTTGATTACTGAATATGTGTTTGCCATAAATGCGATTCCGACTTCGCTTTGATTTGTTTTTATTTTTATTTTTATTCGACAATAAGTAGGTACAAACGTGTAATAATCCCCGATCTTGTTCTTGGAGAAATTTCAACTTTTCCCTTTTTGGTATTTCATCTCTTTTTTATTTTTCAAAACAATAAAATTATTATTATTTTTTTAAATAAATAATAATATAAATATTATTATTATTATTAGAAGAATGTATTATTTTAATAATAATGATATTATTAAAATGAATGCTGAAATTTTATAATAATAGTAATACACTATTATTAAATTAAATAGTTTTTAAATTTAGGGTTTTATGTAAAACATTGTAGAATTTGGGTGTAGGGGCGATGGAGTGAAGTGGAGGGAGATGGAGCCAACAGAGGTGGAAGGTGGTGATAGCAGCGTAGAGGGTTGCAGGCAGAGTTGGAAGAGGGTAGCTGGAGTGTGCTACATGCGGTGAAGGAGGTGCTCGATGTATGAGGGAGGGAGAGATCTGACAATGGCGATAGAGTGGGAGGAGGGAGACACATAGGGCAGATGGAAGGAAGCTGGAGGAGAAGGGCATGGAGGAATAAGGTACGACTTGATATCCCTTAGTGTTAGATGTTTGGTTTCTCTTTCATATTGGGAAAGATTGATTTCTAGTGTCAAAGTTGTCTGTTGTGGTACACCCCAATCCATAGGAAGTTTCTCCTTGTAACAGAATTGGCGACCATACTGGGGAGTTTCCTAGTTGTTTCTCTTTGGGGGTTTTTGGTATTCAATGTACTTAAATTGCTCTAGATTTCTCTATTTCTATGTCGGGTTTGGGGGAATGTTTTCCTAGTAGGGTCCTGAAGAACTAAATTTTGTCTTAGCTTGTCTGTTTGCCCTATTTTTATGCCTTTTTATTTCTATACGCAGGTTTTGCCTTCACAGTCTCATATACATGCGGGTTTTCCTTGAATAGTCGCGTATATACGCCCTTTTATTGAGAACGATCGTGCATGCCTTGATTTTGAGCCTTAGTGGAAGGATTTAGTGTTGCTGGGTGATTTCTGATGATTGCTGAGTCTTCTTGGATGCTTCTGCAGTTTGTATACAGCCTCTGTTTCTAACCAGAGACTGATTTTAGTTTATTTTTTAAGTTTTGTTCTTGTCATCCATTATCCATTTTTTGTTTTGAGATTAGTGCATTAGGTCTCTTTTACCTTAGTGCCTTGCTTGGCTGCTGTTTATGAGTAGTTGCAGGGTCTAGGGGTTGTAGAGTCATTTATTTGCTTACATATCTCATTTATTACAAAAAAATCAATTTTTTTTGTTGCTTTAGCATAATTATGCATCTCTTGCATTTTGCATTGGCACGATACTTGCATTAGGTTTTCTTATTGCTATTATAGTTAGATTTTCATATAAGAATGACTGCACTTACATTTGAAGGAAATTTTTTGCATCTCATGTAGTGGCATACCCTATTCTTCATTCTACACATTGCATTTGGCATTGCTTGTTAGGTGTGCATATTTATTGTTTTGTCATAACTTCATTTGTTGCACGACCATTTACCCTTTGAGAAATCACATCCAACTAAAATCAACGCTTAATAAAATGAATTACACTTCACTAATGGTAAACCTATTATTGATCGAATAAAATTCATCTTAATCACTTTTTTAACTAAGTCAAGATTTACTTAACATTCCTCTTTTAATCACTTTTTTAACCAAGTCAAGATTAACCTAACATTCCCTCTTTAAACTTGACTTGGGATGAGTGCCAACCCCCTCAAATTTTTAACCATGCGTACATACAACATGTCCCCCTCTTAGATCTACCTAAGTCTATATTAGACTTTACATAGGTGACCCACCAAGGGGGTACACATGTTTAAATATGTCTTACTACTATATTCCATGGGTGTAGTTTAAATATTTCTATGTTTTGGTTTTGAATTTTTTTTTTCCTGAATATTATTTTCTTCCAGTTGGAAATCTCAATTTTTTTATATTAGCTATGAAAATTGCATAAAATGGGTGCCATGGAGATATTTGAGGGTGCTACACATGTCTAAATATGTCTTACTACTATATTCCATGGGTGTAGTTTAAATATTTCTATGTTTTGGTTTTGAACTTTTGTTTTTTGTTTTTGTTTTTTTGTTTTTTTGTTTATTTTTTTTATACCAGTTGGAAATCTCAAATTTTTTATATTAGCTATGAAAATTGCATAAAATGGGTGCCATGGAGGTATTTGAGGGTGCTTATAAGTTTCGACATCTTACAAAGAATGATTTGCCAAACGAGGTCTTAAATGAGCCAACACCAACCCACAACAGGGAATGGAACTTGGGCTTCCATTGGGTCAGCCATAAGACCCCACCGCTATCTCACATTCTCAACCTCATTTAAACTTATTATTCACAAAATAAAGACTATGTTTAATCACTTTTTTAACTAAATCAAGACTAACCTAATTGTAATACTTATCTGATAAAGGGAGAAGAATGGGAAAAATAGTTTTTAGCTATGGTAGATAAGGTAGAAGATTTGAAAAAATAGTTTTAGTTATAACCGTAGTGCGGTGCATCAATCTATTTCATGGTGTCAATTCTAACTTGTGGTGGAGAAGGTAATAGTAATGTTAATGAGAGTGAAACTCCGATTTCCAAAACGCTGGTGTAAGATGTTGATTTGTCTGTTGAAAGAAAAACATTTATCAAACAGGATTGCGAGGACGGGGAAAAGTTTACTGTGTTAAATAAAGAAAACAGAAATGGAAGGAAAAAAGAGTAATACTTATCGATTACGATTACGAGAACAGGGAAAAGGAAAAGAAGATTAGCGGTCACTGCCAGAAACTCAGAACAGTAACAAAAAGGAGGTGGAACGTTGCGCTAAAATATCTGACACGCCACTTGTCTCCAAGAGTTTCTGCTTTAAAACCTCTCCAACTACTATGCTACGCATACACAATGACTGGATGGGTATCAGCGAAAGATAATGCACAGACCATGGCTGTTAAAAACAAGGAGCTGCACCACCGACGACAGTAATTGGCGCCACTGGTTCGAATGCAGATAATTTGATAGCCAGCTATCCAATTGATCGATTCAGTTTCTTAAAGACTTGTATTGTCTTTCCACTTGGCAATATCTGTTTTTCAGGTCTGTACTCATTTCTTCTGAGGGATTCATCATTATTATGTTGCACAGTACCTTAATTGTTTCTTCCCTTTGTCGTGAAGAAAGGTTTTGCAAAGATAGAGTCTGCCCTCTCTCTCATTTGGGTCTAGTCCACTGGAATTTGATGGAGTGATTGCATGTGTGGATGCCCATTGATTTATGTTTGCGAATTTGGTGAATATGCTGAAGCGATCTTCTGGGTTCTGTTAACACTATTGACTCAGTTGCGTAGATTTTATATCATGGAAAAATAAAATTTAGGCTTGAAGAAAGTGTGTGGAAGTGGATAAATCTACATCAAATTTGAAAACTTAGTGTTGGGTTGTTGATACTTGAATTGCATCAGGGGATTTACTCTTGAAATAAGAAGTAACCCACCACGGTGGAAAATTGAATTTCCACATACTGATTTGCAAATTCAACTTGCACATGACACCATTAGCTCATGTTCACATCGTGCCTAATAAATCGATGATAGAGCATCATAATACTCAAAGGTGTAACATTCTATTCTGGAAACAGTAGCTAGAGGTCAATCGGCATTTGCAGTCTTAGAAAAGTTATGAACATTTGGGACCCGGGAACTTGGTCGAGAAATAAATTCTCCCAACTAAAAGCCCTTATCTGCAACTGTTTTGCAATGGGTTTGGCTACATTTTCGTTGTTTCTTGACCGCTTGATCTTTTTGAGATTTGAAGCCATTCTTGGCAATTTCTCTATTCTGAGATAAAGCCAAGGCATCTCTTGAAAAGGAAAGAGAACACGAGAATCTAGAGGAATAAAAGGACAAATACCAACATAACCTACAAAAGGGTAGACCTAAATAGTTAAACCCTACACAATGAAGAGGGGATCGGTTCTGTATAAGAGGAGAGAGGAGGGGAAGAACAGACACTCTTGTAGTAGAAAAGATTGGTTGATCACGAGAGAAGGCTAAGAGAAGAATTATATCATAATATGCATCTAGATTAATGTAGAATATCTTTTCGTAAACACTTCTATACATGAAACTTGGTTCTTTTGTCATATCTGAGTTCAGAACTCAATGCTTATTTTGTTTTAGAACGATATGAATAGTCCATGAAGCAATACGAGGTTTAAACTTTAACCAGTTTTATTAGTGTCAAACTAAACCTGATCTTACCAGTTAAGGATGGGTAGACATAGAACACTCTACACGATAACGCAAGGATGGTATGCACAAATATTAAAAAATAGGAAACGCATGCAATAAATTGGCCACACATTCGAAGAGCCATAGTGGGTAAATTATACTTGCAAATAATAACAGTCTATGTATTTGCTATGGGTGAACGCTAAGTATTAATGAGGGTTGACGGTGAACGCTGAATATTAATAAGGGTTGACGGAGCTGCAGTCACTCTTCATCTTCTCCCTTTCAAGCTAGGAGGGATGATTGCAAGGGGTCAGATTGAGCTGACAATTTACAGGCTTCCAGAACATCTTACAAGGTTCGACCATGGTAGAGTCCCTCTAGTATTTTATGCATAAATCAAACCAGTGATCTGTAGCTGGTAAGTACCTCTCAAAACGTCTGTATTAACTATTAACCTCGTCTTATCAGTTTAGCAATAGACTAGGTAGTATTTGACATGCAGATCTGCTATGAAATGTGCCAATGAATGGGAAGGTAAGGAAACCTGCAAACCACTCAATTTTCTTTTCTGTTCCAGAGATTACAAAAAAATGAGTCCAAGGGCACATTCATTTGAAGCCATACGGTATCACGAGGTTGATTATACATATTTGTCGTAAAGGTTTGTTATATTTTACTATTTTAGCCACTATATATATTATATATATCTAATTTCAGTCAATAACACTTGAAATTTATGGCATGCAAGTTGTTGTAAACTGTAGATGATAGAAACCATAAGAAGATTTTTGATACTTTAAATGTTGAGGTGTGATACCTCCCAGAAACCATAACCTTCGAGGTGTTATTTATATGATCATTATGTAGGCCCATTATTCCCTAGTTTGGTTTCTGGGAGGTCCCAGGATGAAATATGTCCAAAGTGGTCATACCTGTCAAGCAATTGGTTATCCTTCTTAGTTAATACCTTGGTCTCTAAGAACAAAGAAACGTTACAACTCCTGCCAATGCAAAATTGAAATACTTATGGATTTCATTTCTCTTACAACTAGTACAATATTAATTATTACTTTCAATTGAAGTAGAAAATGATGTGGCAATGGTGCTAGAATACTTGTAAAAACAAGATAATACCTGTGCTGATTTTTTTGTACGAGTTAGAAGTCTTGTCAACTATTTTGACCATATTTTTTCTTCTTTTGTTGAAATGATGGCCATAAATTTATTTCAGTGCTCTGAAATGCTTTGACCCCAACCCGGTTTCAAGTCTCAATAAATCATTGTTTAATGCCCAACCCAATCCTTTTTCCTGGAAACATAGATAAGCAATAATGAATATTTATAACATGAAACACATGAGATCTTTTACTCTTTTAAGCTAGCAATACACACACATAAATTGACACAGAGATTTTTGGTCAAAGCGACCCTGGAAAAACCCTTGTGGGAAAACCAGTGAGAGAGAGTAGAAGTCCTTTATTATATTTCAGAAGAAATACATAGATCTGATACACAAAATTCACAATTTAACACAAACTTATTTCAGAAATCCAAGTCTCGGATTTCAAGCCTGATCACTGCTGAAGACCTCCTTGGGATTTGCTCCCCCCTCTTCCTTCTGATTGTCTTTTACTGTTGCAAATCGCCCTCCTTGCAATTTGCCCTCTCAATCTCTACAGATGAATTTGCCCTCTCAGAAACTGTCTTTGCCATGGATGAATCCACCCTCTTTGATCTCCAGATGAAGTGCGCCCTCACTGTCTCAGATATGCACCCCACTCTGCTTGAATTGCGCCCTCTCCTCTGAAAAGTGCGTCCTCACTCATGCACTGATTCGCTCAGCCTCAGTAGCTTCTCACTATTCACCTTATGCACCCCTTTTTCCTTATCAACTCTCTTTTATCGCTTTGATTACCTTTTTAGGGTTTCATGCAAAATCCTGCATGCAAACTTTTTAATTAAAAAAATGCATGCATGAATTTTTCGCATGCAAACTTTTTAATTAAAAAACAGCATGCATGAATTTAATCGCATGCAAACTTAAAAAAAGGAGTTTGATTCCGCATGAAGCAAGGTTGAGGGTCCAACACTTTTCCTTGTTAACTTTTCAACACTCCCTCTTAATGAGGAAAGTGTTTTGCACCAATTCCATCTTGTCCCTGAAATAAACAAACTTGCCCTTCATCAATGACTTCGTGAGAATGTCCGCTATCTGCTCATCTGTAGACACATACTGAAGCTCAAATGCTCCCCTTTGAACACGATCCCAGATGAAATGGTATCTGATCTCAATATGTTTTGATCGATCATGAAATACTGGATTTCATCGGTGACTTCATGAGAATGTCTGCTACTTGCTCATCTTTAGACACATATTAAAGCTTGATTGCTCCCCTTTGAACATGAACCCGAATGAAATGGTAAATGATCTCAATACGTTTTGACTGATTATGAAACACTGGATTCTTCGTGAGTTTCATGCAACTCTGATTGTCATAGTAAATCACAGTTGGCCTCAACAACTGATCAAATAAGCTCACTAGCATCTTGCGAAGCCAAATGGCCTCATAACTAGCCAGACTAGTTGTCATGTATTTTGCCTTTGCAAAACTCAGTGCCATTGAATTTTGTTTCTTGCTGAACCCAAGCTAAAATAGCACCCGAAGGTGCTTTTCCTGTCCACTGCACTACCTACCCTGTCAAAATTTGTATTGCCAATCAACTATACTTGATCCCTTCTCTTATAGTTAAGTCCATAGTCCATCGTATCTCTAATATACCTGAGCACTTGCTTTGCTGCCATCGAGTTCACTCTCCTGGGCTCCACCATATAATGACTCAATGTATTAACATCATAGCATAGATTTGGCCTAGTGTTGACCAGATGCATCGATGATCCAATAAGCTGACGATACTTAGTGGGATCGTCCAACTCACTCTTTGAAGGTACCAGTTTCTTCCACTTGGTTGTCATAGGTGTGGCCATAGGATTACAGTCCTCCATCTGAAATCTCTTCTTAATGTCAAATGCGTATCTTCCCTATCCCAAAAAGATATGCCCATCTTCCTGCCAAACCTCCATACCCAAAAGTATTGCATAAGACCTGTCTTTCATCTCGAACTCTAAAGCAAAATCTCTCTTGTAGCTGGTTAATGAGTGGATCCTCACCAACCACAATGAAATAGAGGTTGGGTTCTGACTCGCTCTTCTGGAAACTCATTTGCTGCAAGTAATTATCTATCCTCGAATACCAAGCTCTTGGAGCTTGCTTCAGTCCATATTGTTCCTTTCTCAGTCTGCATACATGAGAATCTCTCCCATGAACCTCAAAGCCCTCTGGTTACTCTATGTACGCCTCCTCCTCTATGAATCCATTCAGGAAAGTTGTCTTCACATGTATTTAGTGGATCTTCCATCCAATCTCTGCTGCAATGGAGATCACTGTTCTGATAGAAGTATGCCTAGCAACTGGAGTGATGGTCTCATCATAGTCAACCTCTTCTACCTGTGAGAACTCTCTCACCACAATTGAGCCTTGTACTTCTCATTGCTGCCATCTGCAACATATTTTATCTTGTAGAGCCACTTGGAAGGCACCACTGACTTCACCTTAGGTTTTGGCACAACCTCCTAGACGTCATTCTTCATGATGGAAGCATACTTTTCCACCATGGCATCTCTCTAGACCTGCTCGCTTGCTGCCTGCTCATAAGAAGATGGCTCAGACTCACAAATACTACTCACAAGAAGATGGCTCAAACTCACAAATACTGCTCACTAGAGCCAAATAGCTATAAAACCTCTATGACAACTTACTCTCTCTCATAGTTCTCTTGGGAGTCCCCACAGTTTGAGCTTCTTCAAGGTATCTTGAAATCACTTGGGCTTTTCCTTCCATGAAGTAACTTCTTGTGGAGGGGATTGATCCTGCTCATCCCAATCAATTGCCTGAGACTGTGTACCTAATGAAGTGTTGGAGTTTGTGCAACTTCAAAAGCTATTCTTATTGTTCTCCTTCGGGGGTTGAACTTGTTGTAATCATTCATACTAACCCTAGAAAGAACAATGTAAGCCTTGAGGTGAAAAGCCAACAATAAAAGAATAAAATAAAAACTATGAAATATAAAATTATATTGCTCCTCTAAGTGAAGTCGGCCCCAGTTAAATTATGAGTGGGAAAACAGTATAAATAGGAGGCACCCCTCATTATTTCATGCAGCAACAACACAACAGCTCAGAGAAGTGCGTAGTTTTCTGGGAGGGGGAGAAGTTCGGATACACTATAGAAGAAGACTGTTTTCAGGGTTTCAATCTTTGGAAAGCATTTCCATATTTTTCTTTTTTTTCTTCATTGTACTTTGATCTCAGAATTATTATATCTAGACGAAGGTTGCTGGGTTTTCCTAGGTGAAAAATACTTGTGTTATTGTTCTGTGCTTTGTCTATCTTCTAGTGATCCTATTGATAAATGCAATTAAGATATACTGCTATAATCTTAAGAGAATCTAATATGGTATCAGAGCAGTGCTAGAAGAAGCCATTGTCGGAACTTTGTCGACAATTTGTTGAAACCAGGGTTTCATCTTTCAAGGTCTTCACTCAACCTTTTGGCAGAAAAAGAGCCTTGGGAATTTTGCTCTAAGGAGGGCGCATCTTTTGGTGAAGACAAAATTCAATTTTGAGAATTTTCAATTTTTGACCTAATTCTGCAGCTGCAACATAAATTAGGGTTTCTAGTTTTGACCTACTTTCTCCATAGTTTTGGCTTGACTCTACCTCTACTCAACTCGCCTCTCTAAGGTGCATTTATCTGTGGAGTCAGTTTTCCAAAAATCCAACTTTCATTTTTGACCTAGCCTTTGTTAGGGTCTCAGATCTAGATCTGCAGTCAAGATGTTCGGCATGAAGGTTGAAGATCATTTGGAAGGAGCTTCCAACTTCATCCCATGGAAGTCTAGGGTTCTTCTTCTACTAGAAGAAAATGACCTATTACAGTTTGTAAAGGCAAAGGTCCCAGAACCAGAAGCCGAAGAAGACAAACCTCGTTGGAGAAAGGATGATGCCAAAGCAAGGAAGATTTTAGTGGACTCAGTTAGAGATCACCTGGTTCCTCAGATCTAAGAAAAGACGACGATAAGGAGGATGTTCAAAACTCTGAAGAAGCTATTTGAACACACTAGCATCAATGTGACCCTCACATTGAGGAATCAATTGTCGAACATGAAGATGACGAAGTCCGAGAATATTGCCTCATATTTCATGAGGATCACCGAGCGTCGAGACAAGATAAAGTCCAGTGGAGACAATCTTGAAGAAAAGGATCTCGTTATGACCACCTTAAATGGTCTCCCATCATCTTGGGAGTCTTTCATCCAAACTATAAGTGGTTGAACCAAGTTGCTCAAATTTTATAAGCTATGGGTAGAATGCACTCAGGAAGAAACGAGAATTGCAGCATGCCAAAGACTTTATGGTACTCAACCTGAGGAAAATCAAGTGTTCGTTTCTCATGCCAAGAAAGGAAAGGGAAGGGGAAGGAAGTTGTACATTCATAAGCATCAAGACAAGAGATCAAGTCCTCCCCTAGATCAGAAGATACAAAAGAAGGATCTATCTTAGATCCAATGCTACAGGTGCAAGAAATACGATCATTATGCCAGTAGCTGTCGAAGTTCACACAAAAGAAAGCATGAAGCTTCAACTGCTATTGTAGAAGAAGATCATCATCACAAGAAACAAAAGAATGAAGATCGTACAAAATTCTTCTTCATATCAGCCCTTTCAGGTACTGTTCCCACCACTAGTGATACTAGGCTCATAGATAGTGGTGCATCTAGACACATGACAGGATATAAAGAAAATCTATCAGAAGTAGTTGAGAAGGATTCTCATCTCCGTGTTGTACTTGGAGATGATGCCAACTACACTGTGAAGGGATCTGGGGCTACCTCCCTTCAGCTAGTGTCTAATGATACTCTACACTTAAGTGATGTGCTCTATGTACCTGGTATGAAAATAAATCTTGTTTCCATCTCAACCTTAGAAGACAAAGGATACAAAGTAGCATTTTCAGATGGAAAAGTACTTGCTTGGCAGAAGAACTCAAGCATGGATACAAGGAAAGTAATTGGTATGAGAGAGGAGAGCTTGTATCGACTGAACACTCCACCAGTCCAAGCCCTAGTCCATGACTCTACAAGTATGGGTGAGCTATGGCACAAAAGACTAGCTCATCTAAACTACAAAGCTCTCCCAGCAGTGAAGAACATAGGTACAGGTATACCAGTGCTATAGGTAGGCCATGATGGAACACGTAGAGGATGTGCACTTGGCAAGAATGCCAAGAAATCCTTCCCAGATAGTGAGAGCAGATCCAAAGAGATCTTGGATATAGTGCACTCTGACTTGTTTGGCCCAATGACAGTTGCCTCATTGGGAGGATATCATTACTACGTGACCTTCATTGACGACTACTCACGGAAGACTTGGATCTACTTTCTTAAGACCAAGGAATCCGAGGAAGTACTTAGTAAATTCAAGGAGTTCAAAGCACAAGTCGAGAATTTGTTAGGGAAGAGGATCAAGATCCTAAGATTAGATAATGGTGGAGAATATACCTCTACGAAATTCATTGATTTCTGCAAAGAAGCAGGAATTAAAAGGGAGCTTACAGTTCCCTACAATCCCTAGAAAAACGGGGTTGCTGAAAGAAAGAATATAACAATAGTGGAGGTGTTACCATCTAAGTTCTACTTAGTGGTTTTTTATCAAGTGAGCCTGGTGAACTGGACAAGGATAACTTGTTCAGACTTCAGAAGACCTTCAGTCTTGCTTCTGGGAAACTTTGTTCTACTATATCACATGTTCATACCCCCTTGGGGGAGTTGTAATAAATGTTCTAGCATGATAGTGTCTGTAAAAGACTTGGTCTCTTAGACTTTATTTGTCAATCCGATCAGCCCATGGTGTTTTTTCCCTTGGTTATTATTGGTTGTTGAATAAACGACTGATAATTTCTGAGTTTTTCACTCAATACCTCTAAATTTGGGGTGGTCGGCTTGGCATTTACGCCTATTGAGGTTATTAGAGTCTACGTGTCAATGTCTAAACATGCTAGGCATTATGGTTGAGTCATATGAACATGTCTAAGTCCCCCTAGGTTTTTTAAATTTTTTTAGTGTTTTTTATTAAAATTTAATTTTTCCAAAACTTAGGCTATTTTTTAATAGTTTAATTGGGAAAATTGGTTTTGTAATCAAAGTGGGCTCAATAATCAGTTTCAGTCATGGGGGTGCTCATTTTCAAGCTAAGAGCACCATGTAAACCCATAGACCCACTTTTTCTTAGTTTTGAGTGATTCTCCATCACTCGGGTCAGAAAGCCCCAAAAAATCAATTATTGATTATTTTAATTAATAAATTGATGAATAATGGAGCAAATCCAAAATCCTAGATCAATGGATTCTCAACCGATTTGATTGAAATCAGTTTCATTGGCACTAGATTGACTGGATTTGACAAATCCTTGATTGAAGGAGGTGATCTGGATAGATCCAGAGTTGAACTTTAGCCTCCTTTATGGGGAATTGTGCCCTCTCTCTCTCCTCCACACGTGTGGGCTCTTCTGGAAGCTCTGTGGTTGATGTGTCAGCTCAATCAGCCCCCCGATTGACAAGTAGGCTCAGTGGAATCTCAGTTCAGCTTTAGATCAGGCATTGATGGACTCTCCTTCAGCTGCAGTGGTCTATGTCCTTGGGATTTGCGCCCCCCTTGGGCTGGATCCCCTGTTTTTTGTATAAATAAAGCTCAGACCACCTCTTCCAAGCTAGTTAGAACTGGGATGGAGGAGCTGTTGCTATTGTACTGTTGTTATTGTTCATTTGAAATAAAGAGAAGCTTTGGAGGCAAGACGGTGTCATGTCATTGTATGTGTGGATGAGCATTGCCATGTTTTACTGAGGTAACCTGTATCTATGTTCATAATTTGTTGATTGTTTGTGGATTCATTGCTAAGATTGATAATGAGCTTATTATAATCTTGATAGGAAAGGAGCTTTTCAATAAGTTTATTGGCCATTTCTTTCCTTTGATGCATGTTTAGAGATCTAGATTTAGCATGTTTTATAAGTTTATATGCATGTTATTTTGAAATCTCTGTGTATGTATTAACTGAATCTCACAAGTATTTTGGCAAGTCTTTGGATTCAGTTGCAGGTTCCTAGCTTGGAGAGGATGCTGATCTAGTTTGCTTCTTCACTCTCTCCAAAACCATTCAAAGGCATAGTCCCTCGACATTCCACCTGAAAGCTCCACGGTTGATCTTCAAGGCTACTAGCACTCTTCCTCTCTCTTCCTCCTTATAAAAATTCAAATCTTAACTGGTTACTTTGGTTGAAAGCTTTGTTATAATTTAGATTTGTCATATTAAAGTAAAAATCACATAGATCTACTATTTCAAAGCTCATAGTCTAGATCTCATTTCTGAAAAGTATCATTAAGCACTTTAGATCTAGCTTTTAGGAAAATCCTCTGTTTTGCATGGCAATTTAAAGAGAATCCGTAGGTTGCATGCTCTAGATTTCCTTTTCTGTTTTAAAAAGTTTAAATCCAGCAATCAATGCATATTTCATTGGCTGCACAAATAGCAAGCCAAGATCCTAAGGAAAGCTTGCTTTCCTTGGTTCCTTTTTCATCGGTTTAGCTAATTTTAACTTGTTTTTTTTGAGTTAAAGTAGGTTGACCCAAAGGTACTCTTAAAGTGATTTTTGGCGTATTTCATTCTAACATGCTCGCTGTCTTTTAGCAGGCATAACAGAAAGAAGAGAAGCCGCTGTTCGAAAGTGGCCTCGGGATTGCTCAAATCCCCCCAGGGGTCTCCCCTTTGACTGAAATCTTATAATTTTGGAAAGTTGTAAGATCTTGTTTTCATTCCGTAAAAGGACCAAGAGGGTTATGATATTGTAACCAATAATAATAAAATGAAATATTTTTTGAGTAGGCTCTTTCGAGCCCGCTCCCCATCCCCCCAGGGGGGATCCGCGTCCGTTTCATGTTTTTTGCATTTTTTCCTTTTTTTGGTTCTAGTTTAGTATTGACATGCAGGATTGTATACTTTGATAATATTTTGCATTATTCCATATTTTCAATTCAAAAGTAATCATACTACTTACCCCACAACTTCCCGATTGACCCGCAAGGGAAAAGAGATGCGTGGTAGGACTAATTAGAAAACCAGTGTTGTGTATCTTTGATTCCATTTTTCATTTATTGTTTGATAGTCATAATAGAATCAACCCCTCCTTGATTCCCTGATTGAGGTCCACTTGGACTGAAAGAGGTTCCTGGAGGGTTTTCTTTTTAATAAGAACACCTCTTTTAAAATTTACTAAAAATAACGAAGACTCCAGTGTGTATGCTTTGTACTTGGCTGCGGTTCGTCTGATCAGTCAAGTTGCATCAAAAGCACTTGAGTGACTAGATTAATTAGTCTTCACCTCCCAAATTGACAAACCATCAGGCGAAAATCCAATGCCTCGAACGAACTGTAAATGGTAGCAAAATACCCAAAGGAGTGGGAACAACTAGAAAGTGACCTCGAGGCATCGATCTCTGTCACACCTTGACGGGTGCGTTATGAACAATAGTCTTCGAGACTCTGTTCCAGCCCACAAACACCTTGCGGGTAGCCGTGAAGTTCACTTTTGGACATACTCCAAGTACCCCTTGGGAATATCTGGAGTCCCCTTTTTGCCTAATTTAATTCATTCAAATTCCGCATTATTTTAAAATCTACCAATAGACATTTGCAAAACATTCTTTCAAGCGCATGCAAGCACATTATTTTCTCTGTTGACTCCATTTAAGGCACTGGTGATTTACTTTGATCAATTCTTTCAATTATATATATATATTGAGTGTCATTACTGTGCTTATATGCTTTAAATCTTGCATTTTGTTATCTTTTGTTTTCACTGGTTAACTTCAAAACTCCTAAACAACTTAATCATTATAACACCATCACACTAAGTAATTAGCCTTAGTAATTTAATAGGGTCTACCCCCCTTGGCTTCGTTAGGAGTTGAGCTTAAACAGAGGAGTCAAGAACAAGGTGACATCCTTGACTCGAGACTTGCCCCCAAGGACACACCGAGTGGCTTGAAGATTATTGCCACGTAACCCACGTAATAGGAGTTTGCTCATATAACTCTCTCAAACTTCTGGTTTTCTGGTTATGAGATGAACTGTCTTCTGGTGTTTCTTCTTGATGTTGTACTTCCAATCTTGGAAGTCTAATAGGTATATCTGACAGATCTGAACTTTCTTGCTGCTGTATGTTTGAAGGATCACTCCAGCATTTGTCTTCAAGGAATTTCACATCTCTGCTCACCACAATCCTTTTGGTGACAGGATTATACAACTTGTAAGCCTTGTGTTGTTCACTGTAACCAGTGAAAATACACCGCTCACTCTTCTTATCTAGCCTTCTTCTAAGTTCATCAGGTACATGAGCAAATGCAACAGAACCAAAAACTCTTAGCAACACTAGTCTTAGTGCCACTCCATGCTTCTTTAGGAATCTTATCCTGGACACTCACTGTGGGTGATCTGTTGAGCAAGTAGACCGAGCATGCAACAACTTCAACCCAATACTCATCTGATAGCTTCTTGTATGATAACATGCTATGAGCCATGCTCATGATGGTTCGGTTCTTTCATTCAACAACTCCATTTTGCTGTGGAGTGTATTTGGTGGTGAACTATCTCTAGATGCCATGCCGCTTGCAGAAGTTTGAAAACTCATGTGAATCATATTCACCTCCACCATCTGACTTGAGCACTTTAATGAACTTTCCAAACTACTTCTCAGTCAGGGCCTTGAACTCTTTGAACCTAGAGAAGGTATATGATTTGTTCTTGAGGAAATAAATCCATATTTTTTTGCTAAAATCATCAATAAAAGTCAGAAAATAAAAGCTACCTCCTATGGATTGGGTTTGCATGGGTCCACAGAAGTCTGTATGAACCATCTCAAGATGATTTTTGGCTCAAGGTTTCATTTGGACTAGAAACAATATGGGCTACAGACTGTGGAAGGTTGGCACTTCTGAGATTGAGAGGAAATATTCTATTCTTGGTGATTTCAACTTTGGCTATGATTCTCCTACTGGGGGGTTTATCATAAATGGCATAGTATGTATCATAAAATCTAAGATCACACTGGTTCTGAAGTAATTGACCTACACTGATCAAATTTACATTCAGAAGTGGTACATAGAAAACATCATGAATAAACTTCTTTTCATTATGCTTTGTAAGTACAAGAACAATCCCTTTGCCTTTTGCTGGAACCAGAAAGTCATCTCCTAGCTTGATATTCATGACAACATAGGAATCCAAACTGGAGAAAAGTGACTTGTTACTTGTCATGTGATTGCTGCAACCGCTATCTAGTAGCCATAGATCTGAGTTGCAGTGTGCTTCGATAGCTTGATGAGACATGAACATCACCTCTTACGAGCCTTCTTCTTCTTTAGAGACATTGGATCTACCACTGTTCTGGTTTGCTTGCTTCTTTCTGCATTCTCGCTCACAATGGCCATACTTCTTGCAGTAGTTACATTGAATATTGGACCTATTGGTCCATCTCTTGCCTCTCCCCCTTTGACCTTGAGAGTTGTGAGAGTGCTCTGAGTGATCTGAATGTTCATGATTGGTTCCGTCCTCTGTATGAGGAGACCCTCGACTTTTTCTTCCTCTACCTCGTCCTCCTCTGCCTCGATCTCTGCTGAGGGAAGCTTGGGTGCTGAAAGCATTGGTCAACGACTCTTCTTCTTGATTGAGTTGAGCTTCATGAGATAGAAGGGATCCGGTCAATTCTTCTAAGGTGAACTGAGATAGATCTTTTGCTTCTTCTATGGCAGTCACGACCATAGCAAATTTCTTGGTGAGACACCTTAGAATCTTCTGAACAACTTCTTTCTGTTCTAGAGGTTCACCATAGGTTTGAAATTGGGTTACAATGCCCAAAACCCTAGTCACAAACTGATCTACAGTTTATGTTTCCTTCATTTTCAAACTTTCAAACTGAAGTTGAAGGGTTTGCAATCTTACAATTTTTACTCGGTCTGTTCCCTTGTAGGCGGATGCGAGCAGATTCCAAGCTTAATGTGCGTTGGTAGCTCTTGAGATCCACGGGAAAATGGACTCAATGCAACTTTGGATCAACCATTTGGCTGTGAGATCTCAGTCTCGGTGAGCTTCTACGACATTCTTCTGGGAATTACTCATTGCGGCCAGAGCATTTGTATTAGGTTCTTTGAACTCAATTTCAACCATATCCCAACATTTGTTGAGCTGGAGAAACGTCTTCATCTTGATAGACCAAAACTCATAGTTTCTACCGGTCATTACAGGGCTAGAGATTTGCTTCAAATTTGAGGTGCTTGTGCTGGTGGTAGCCATCTTATGACTATTTGCTCGATTAAATTGGATTTGTAGATTTGATAGAAGATCTTGTCCTTTAACTCAGTGACGCTCCTTGTAGAGCTAGCACAAGGCGTCAGTCAAAAAGCGTGTAAGTGAAGAGTGGCCGATGCACTTTTCCTTTGGATAAGGTGTGTTAGTAGTGTCAGTGACACTCTTTTCCTTCATGCAATGTGCATCACTAACACACTTTCTCTTCAGGTAGGGTGCGCCACTGATGCACTTTTCCTTCAGGCAGGGTGCGTCAGTGGGTCATTGACACTCTTTTCCTTCAGGCAGGACTAGGTTATGGCTGAAGACTCAGCGCTCCAAGAGAGAAGAAAAAGAAAAAATACACGTGATTCCTCAATGTGTTCCGGCTTCGATCACAACCTCAATGTGTATGTGCTTTCCACTATGTGAAAAGGCTTACCCAAGACAAAAGGAATGGATCAGGCCATACACTCTGATACCATGTTAAAGATTAAAGAAAATAAGTAGATGCTGGTGGAACACACAATGGGCATATTGATTGCCTTCTCATTATTAAGCAGCAGCATATATAGGACTACATAACAACAATACCATGTGCCATAAAATACTATGGGTCACTAATTAAGATAAGGTGACCAAATCAACTACTCAACTAACTAACTAATTAATGATGCATTTGACTAGGAAGATTACATTCTTCAACAACACTCCTGCAGAAGCAAGACAATCCTTGATTTTCAAGGATTGAAATTAGACGCGCCATCCAACCTATCGTCAATTGTCAACCTTGTAGTCATGATCTTCTTAACTGAAAACTAAATCCAAGTTTTCCCTTGGTCAACAAGAAATCCCTCTGTTTCACAGATCTGATCTCTGTTCGCTCAAATTTGATAGATCTTTCATAGATCTAGTCTCTACTCTCACAGATTTGATAGATTTGATGTATTTTCTCACAGATTTGGACTATGCTCTCACAGATTTGATAGATCTGCCACAAATTTGGACTCCGCTCTCACAGATCTGCCATTAATATGGACTCTGCTCTCACAGATCTGATAGATTTGGTGTGTAATTGCTTCGATCTTTTAACTGCGCTTTGATACCATGTAAATTTATTTCAACGCTCTGAAATACTCTGACCCCAACCCGGTTTCAAGTCTCAATAAATCATTGTTTAATGCCCAACCCAATTATGTTGCTCGGAAACATAGATAAGCAATAACATAGATTTTTAACACATGAGATCTTTTACTCTTTTAAACCAACAATACACACACATAATTGACACAAAGATTTTTGGTCAAAGTGGCATTGGAAAAACCGTTGTGGGAAATCCAGTGAGAGAGAGTAGAAGTTCTCTATTATCTTTAAGAAGAAATACATACATCTGATACACATCATTCACACAAACTTATCTCAGAAATCCAAACCTTGGATTTCAAGCCTGATCACTGTTGAAGACCTCGTTGGGATTTGCGCCCCGCTCTTCCTTCTAATTGTCTTCTACTGCTGCAAATCGCTCTCTGCAATGCACCTTTTCAATCTCTGTCGATGAATCTGCCTTCTCACAAACAGTCTCTGCTACTAATGAATCCACCTCTTTGATCTCCAGATAAAACGTGCCCTCACTATCTTAGATATGCACCCCTCTCTGCTTGAAATGCGCCCTCTCTTCTCAAAAGTGCGCCCTCACTCATGCACCGACTCGCTCAGCTTAAATAGCTTCTCACTATTCACCTTATGCGCTCCTTTTGCCTTCTCAACTCTCTTTTATCGCTTTGATTGTCGTTTTAGGGTTTCATGCAAAATCGCACGTGCAAACATTTTAATTTAAAAATTGCATGCAAACTTAAAATAAAAAAGAGTTTTGCTTCCGCATGAAAGCAAGGTTAAGGGTCCAACACTTTTCCTTGTTAACTTTTCAACAATTGCCATCTTTACTTATGGTCATTTATCGCTAAGCTCTCTCATTATTTGTATCACTAGGTTATGGCTGAAGACTCAAGAGCGGACCTAGTCAATATTATTTTACACTACTTTAGGTGACCAAGGTCGCCCCAAGCATTTATATGGGTCCATAACACCCTCATGGGGGAAGGTGGGGGACACCCCACCTCATGAGTTATGTATAAAGACACAACTCATGCCTCGTTTGTAACATCATATTGATTCATCTTGTGATTGATCTTTAAACTACGGGCACCATATCTCTATCTTGTTCATGGGTTCACTCTCGCTCTGTCTCCCTTGAGCTCTCCTATTGGCATGATCTACTCTTGATTAGCGCTGTTATAAATATGAAATGTTTTACTTTGTTTGATTAGGGTTTGCTGAAGTTGTGATTGTAGATCTATGAATTTAACATCGTATCAGAGCTAGTGTGACTCTTCCTTCCCTATCCAACGTCGTTTTCATGGCTGTTCCCAGTCTGAAACTAGGGTTTTCAGCATTTTTTTGGTACAGTAAATTTTTTTAAGGGTTTTTCACCAGTGCTTTCCTCTTCTGTCAGTTTTTTGATCTTTCCAGCACAATTAAAGGGATTCTTTGCAGATTTGTATCCTTTTTAGGGTGGTGCTATCTTTATCCCAATTTTCAGCCCAAATTCTGCATTTTTCAGTGTAGCATAGTTCTGAAACTAGGGGTTTTCAGCCTTGTTTCAGGACAACAGCAGTCTTTAGGGTTTTTACCCTCTTCACCACTGGTGCCCTCCTCTTTTGGTGATCTTTTGGCCTTTATAACGAATTTGAGGTTTCCTTTTGCAGATCAGTGCTCTTTAAGGCAGCGTTCTTAACTTATCTCTCTGTTTCTGCAAAAATTCACTGTTGTTTTTTGCAACAGCACTGGTATTACATGCTTTTCTCCTATGTTTTAAGTTTTTTCCTGAAGACCTTTGCTGGTGGCATTACCATTGTAGATCTGTGAGTTCTTTTGAGCCTCTGAGGGGGTCCACCTCTCATATTTGATCTAGAGGATTGCTTGGCAGCAGAATTTTCTCTTTTATATAATTGATTTGAGAGGCCATTGACTAGTGGCATCTCTGCCCTAAGGGTTGTTGAACTAGAGTTTTTGGATCATTTTTATTGTAGGGTTTCAAACCCTCTTTTTGGCCCCCTTTAGTGGGCTATCTTGAAGTCTTCATGGAGTCTTCCTTTTGCTAGACTGGACCAAATGCAAAAGATGATATTCTTGGTATTGTTGAATTTTAGCATTAGTCTATAACTTAAAAAATTTGCAGATAAACTTTAAACAAATAACAAGTGCAGTAAAAACACATTCATCACATCAACACAATGGACACAAGATTTTTCACTGGGGAAACCTCCAAAGGACAAAAACCCCAAAAAGCATTAGTAGCTCATCTGTAAATGAGATGACTTAGGAAATTCTTCAAAAATTCCTCAAACCCAGATCTGGAATAAACACAGTTACAATAAATTTTCTCAGTAAAAGTTCAGAGAAGGGTTTCAAACCCTAGCAGCTCAAATCTTCAGATTTGCTCAGAAAAGGCCAAGACTGTTAAAAACAGTCTGCCCACTATTTCTCAGATCTTCTTCAGATCTGCTCAGAAAAGGCCAAGACTGTCCAAACAGTCTGCCCACTATTTCTCAGATCTGCCTGGACAAATTAGGGCTTGTCCAGAACTTCAAAAACACTGCCCAGAACAAAAACAGTCAGGCCAAAATTATTTACCAGATCTGCCTAAGCAAATTAGGGCCTGTCCAAAAAAATTTAAAATTTACTGCCCAGAAATTTATGACAGCTGCCCAGAATATATCAGATCTGCCCGATCTGCTGTATGGCTGCCCGAAACTTGGAGAGAGAAGAAGATAACTGCTGAAAAGAAGGGTTTGCTGAGAAACACCTTTATGACAGATGATAATGCCCTAGCTGAGGCAAAAAACTCTTCTTCAGTAAATATCAGCTTCACTTGTCAGAGCAAACATGTGTGTATAAAATGAGAAGGCTTGATCTTCTTTTATAGCCTTTGTTCACCTGTAAGTGGACAAGATTAGGAAAAATAAAAATAATAATATTTTTATTATTTTCCTAATTTTACTTTCACTTTTACAAAAAACGGTACTTTTATTTTTCCTTTGACTTTTACCAAAAGTCCTTATTTAAATTTATTTCCACCTGTGGTCCTTTTCCTATGGTTCAAAAGTCTTTATTTAAATTGACTTTTGACTTTAACCTTTTTCCAAGTGCCCCTGTGGTACCTTTTTGATTTCAAAAGTACATCATCATAAACCAAGAGAGTTAATAATGCTTTTACCTCACACACTGTGTGATACCTAGATCTGGTACTAGGGTAACTTAACCAAGGGTAGCTAATCCTTGGAGAAGCACACCAAGCCCATAGATCAAGGGTCAAAGTGCCACATACATGCCCAGACCCAGTCTAGGGCTTACAGTGTCTTCATTCTCCCAGAGAATGGGTATTCAGAACTACGCTGAGTCTACTAGTCCCAGACTGGTCTACATCGTGGTCTCGAACCAGATGTCTACTCAACACAAGGTTGAGTCTACCAAGGGCAGATCTGGGTCTATATCATGGTCCCATACTGGATATCTACCATTCAACGGAATGATCACTCAACATTGGGTTGAGTCTTCACTGTGGTCCCGGACTAGGTGGTCCCATTCTTCGAAGAGAAGGGCTCTCGATGCTGCTCAAAAAAATCAACAGGTATTACATCACCTTTTTTGGAGACATCCTTTGTAGTTTAGGGGTTGGTATCTTTCTATTGGATGCAGTGGTTGGTGATGTGAAGCCCTTTCCTTAGCTTTTGGCAGTAACTCATAGTGCCTCTCACAAGCTGATGGTCTCTTGTTTGCAAAGGGAGACCCCTCTCAACTCCTTTGATGCAGTTTCCAATCATAGGGTTGTAAGATCTGCCCCACTCTACTTTATTGATACTCTATGGATGATTCTTAGCTTCTTTTAGTGGATTAGCTTGTTTGTATGGATCCTTTTATTCCAGATTGTAATATTTGTCCTTCTTGAACATACTATATGTAGGATTGTTCTCTTGGTTTCTCTTGGATGTACTATCAGTGGCAATTTCAATCTCATCAATAGATTGTGCTCCTTCATGGTCCTTTAGTTGGCCAACCTACTTTAGTGGTTCTCTTTTTAGAGTTCATCTAGAAGCTCCCTTTACTTGGTAGTGGAATCATGTTCGTATTGGTACTGTAGTGTTTTGGGGAGGTTCTATCTTTACATGGATCATGTTCAAACATTACGAGAAGAAGGTGCTATCTAATGCTTTCTCTTCTTGATCTCTAGTCCACTTTTAGGATGTTGTGCATAGGGATGACCCTATGTTGAGATGGGTGTTTAGCAATCCTCTCACTTCTTTATTTTGGCTCATGGTCAACTATGTTTTTGAGTTGGTTATCGACAAACCAACTCTCACTTGTATTTCAGTTGCTTATATTTTATATTTTGGCCATGACAACTCTTGATGATGAGTTGGGTATTCGTAGCCTTACCCTCATCTTGTTCTTGGGATCCCTTTTGAGCTGTGCTCCTTCAGGTACATCTATGTGGGCTATGTACATGCCCACACCTCTATTGTATTTGAGCTCTCCCTTTTGTGTTCAATCTCTTAGATTGTATTCGAGCTTCCTTCTCAGCTATGGTCTTTTAGGAGTATTTCTGTTGGATGTTACAGCTTGATTTAGCACTTAGGTGGAAAAGTCCCAATGCACTAGTGCTATTAAGTTCAACTTTGGAAGAGAAGCACCTCTGTAACCTCAGTGCTTGATTTTCCACATTTAGGCCAGCTCTCAAGGTCGAGGGAGGCTTCCCTATTAATTGGTTAGATCTAAGGTTTGAGGAGAGGTAAGGGAAAGGAGGTCAATTTGTATAGATGTGAGATGTGAAATCATTAAGTTACTTTTCCAATTAAGCATTCAATCGCTTAAACTTCACAATGATTAGCAGATTAAACACTTTAAGATGTCTTAATAAGGCACAATAAGATAAACCATGGACATTTGCAATTCTTAGTGAAAATATAGCAATGGATCATAAAATGTTGCAAAGCAAGATAACTTAGACAAGTAATTCCATTATCACGAGATAAGATAAGGCATTCACCAAGTGAGATTAGCAATGTATTGCAACTTTTTATTATTAGAGATTCTTTGAGTTTAGGCCTTGAATGAGGCCTTACTTGAGAGAAATTCTCTGAAACAAGGTGTCACCCAAGTTTAATTAAAACTAGACTTTTAGAAATGATGAAGATCATTTCGCTAAGTGTGACAATGTGGTTTTAGTTTTAATTAGTTTGCTAATTACTTGAAGTAAATTAACCATATAACATTTGCTCATTAATCCATGATTCAAGAGAGCAACATCAACTTCAAGAGCATGTGCATTGAAAGATAAATGAAAACGAATCTTCCACAATAAAATCCCAGAATTGCTTTACTGATTATTTATATGAAATATAGCATTAGGATTTTAACCATAAACCAAGAGAACTTCCAGAATTAGAAAGTGTTACTATTTAAATTTTTGCCAATATGTCCAGTATAGATGCAATGTCAAATCAACATTTACCAAATCAAAACACTAATTCATCTTACTATTTGTAAAGATCAATCAGCCTACAAAACTAAAGCATGATAAACCAATGGAGTAAGCATGATAAACTCATCTTATGGAATGGATAAATAAGTTCTTTCAATGCCAAAATAAACAAGCTTACCTCAAATATTTATGCCACCAAGTTGAAATCCATGAGAAGAAAACCTCAAGAGAACAAGAGCAAATACTGCAAAGATGATAGTATTATTCTCCAATCACAACAACAGATGAGAATGACAAGTGATCTCTCTTATATAGGAGAAAAACTCAACTACCTCTAAAATAAAATACTAATAAAAGTGCTGAACCCAGTGTTCCACCAAGTTTCCGTGACGCGGGAGCAGGGAAATGCACATTGGGAACGTGTAGACACACCCCTAAACTTTGGGGTATTTTGGGGGGCAGGGGGATGGGTGTGCGTTGGTGTCCCTAACATAGGGGGGGCATCTCTAAAATTAGTGAAAAATGAAAAAAATATGAATTCCAACATATGAACATCTCAATTCCTCATCCCATCAATATTTATGTACTAAATTGAAATTCATCATTGTGTAATGTAGACGTGATATTCAATTCATGAATTGTAATGGCTATGCTAAAAACAAAAAATTTGCTAAAACATTCACAATTATTATTTTATTAATAAAATATCAAAAAACACTGCTCAATCATGCTCAAAAAATTTAAAAAACTAAAACACAATAACAGGAAAAATTGAAAAACATTAGTAATAACTTAATAAGTAAAACAATCTAAATATTTAATAGTAAACACTAAGACTGCACAGTCCAGACCCGTGACCCTTAAGCCCACGCTACACACTGCACATTCCAGACATGTGACCCTTAAGCCCATAGTGCACACTGCACTGTCTAAAATTTAAATGGCAAAGTTCCTGGGCTCCAAACTCTAAACATGAAAGTTGAAATGACTCCACAAATCCACACTGCAAATGACTCAACAATGCTCACAATGCTCATGAGCCACACTCAAATGACTGTTCAAACAACACAACGTTCACAGTGTTGATGCTCATGTGATAGAGAAAGAACTCCAAACGAAAATGCAGCCGTGGATTCTGAACGGAGACCCCCATTTTCGGGAGGGGGCGTGTAGAAGCCCCCCAATCAAGGAAACTTCAACAGCTGCGTTTCCCTAAGTTTTCCAGAAAAAGGGGGCGCAAGGAAACGTTTCGCATGGAGCCTCACAACCCCAGGGGCGTTGGAAACGCAGGGGGTGAGCCCTTGACCTTGGGTGGCACGTCCCCATGGAACACTGGCTAAAACCCTAGATCTATCTTAAGGACTTTCCAAGATAGAGTTAAAATACATAAAGTAATACTCAATCCTCAACAAACTGTTAAAGATAGTGCAACTGCAAGACATATTCTTAGGGAGAATGGTACCCTAGTCATTTAACTAGGGTTCCTGGTCAGTGAACCAAGTAGAGTAAGTCCCTAGAAGGTATCCTAGGGCCCCCAATAGTCTCTCGGGGTTCTTGGTTCGAGACCAAGCAAGTTGATGCCATGGCAAAGTCCCTAACATGTGGTTAGGGCCCCTATATTCATCTAGGGTATCTTGATATGAGACTAGGTAGTTTGTTCGTTTGGGACCAAGCAGGTTGATGCCATGGAAAAGTCCTTAACATGTGGTTAGGGCCCCTATATTCATCTAGGGTATCTTGATCTGAGACCAGGTAGTTTGTTTGTTTGGGACCAAGCAAATCTTGCTGGTTGAGGCAAAGACTTCCTGTTTTGGGACTAGGCAAATTCTTGTTTTGGGATCAAGCAGTTCCTGCAGGTACATACCTGGTTAGTTAACCAGGCGGATCTTGGTCAGTTGACCAAGATGATGATGTGTGATGTCCTCTCTCCTAATTGGCTATTGCTAGGTTATTTCTCAAGGGACTGGCCACCCCTTGATGATGTCACTAGCATTTAACCCTTAGGTGCAATACGGAGGACCAGAGGATCACATCATCCGGTTTGGATCTTCCTTATAAAGTGATGATAAAAATATATGGAACACACATGACAATATACCTTGAGAGAGAGAAAAGATTAAAGTCCTTGGTCTTGTTGGTCCTGTGGGTAAAAGTGGTTGTTTCCCCACCTTGATGGTACAACTTGGTCTTATGGGTAAGGGGGTTGCCTTACCACCTTGTTGTGACCCCTCTAGTTGACTTGTGGTCCTATATCTTCTTATTGGTCCTAGCGCCCTTATTGTGTGTGGTACCTTGACAACCCTTGCTATGATGACTTGACCTTATTATTTTTATTGTTTTTATTTTGTGTAACTATATGACCTATGGTACCCTATTGTAAGTCAACTCAACTTTATTTTATGTTTTATTTTTGGTAACCAACCTAAAACTTAGGGATGTCTAAGTGACCCTTCTAGAAGGCTTGTGAAGATTATAAATTAAGTTCATAACTTCATTCTTGTGTGCATCTTGACATAAGAGAAGTTCAGATCTGACCCTTTGCTGTTTGCTGCTGGTTTGTACTTGACGCCTAGGGTTACTGCTGTTTTTGACTGGACGTTTTGGGTTTTGCTGCTTCTATCTCCTTGTAGACTGGCCGTGACTATTTTGGAACTCTTTGGGCCGGCCGTGACTGTGATTGCTTTCTCCTAGCAGGTCGTTGAGCTGTTTGTGACCTTCTTTGGGCTGGCCATGACTGTGGCTGCCTTCTACCAATAGGCCGTGACTGTTTTGGATGCCTTTGGGCTGGTCTGTGACTGTGCTGTCTCTTTCTTAGCTGGGCCGTGGATGTGTATGACGGTGACCTCTCCTAGCAGGCCATGGCCTTGAAACCCTCTCCCAAGGCTAGGCCGTGACTGCATCTGCCCTTTAGGAGCTGGGTCGTGCACTATTTGACCTTTCTTTGTTGGGCCGTAACTGTTTTGTTGGGCTATGATTGTCATGTGATCACTTGAGCTAGGTCGTGGACTGTTTGGCCTTTCTTTGCTGGGTCGTGACTGTTTTGATGGGCTGTGACTGTCATGTGATCACTTGAACTGGGTTGTACCCCTCCTACTACTGCAAGACTGAACTGTGATCTTCTTTAGGACTGTCTAGGTAAGCCGTGACCTGTTTGCAACTTCCAGGGCTGATTCATGACTGCATCTTGATCGCTGTGTATTGTGGTGACCTCTACAAGCTGGGCCATGTTTGGTTTAAGTCTGCAAGAGGGAGCTGTGATATTTTGAGGATGTTTAACTGTATTTGGGGCTGAATATTACTGCTGCTATCGTACTGGGGTCTTCATACTTAGTGACTGAGATATCTTGTTTGCTACTGTATGTGTCTAACGGTCCTAAACCTACAACAATCTAACCTACTCTCTCTCAAGGTATGTTATCTGTTCCATTGTCGTTCTCGTCCTTACAGTGACAAGATCTGACTTCAAAAGTATCAGAATACAAGGCAGATCCAAACCAGATCTAAACCAACATTGTTATTTTTTAGTTTTTGATCATTAGTTTGTTTTGTAGTGTACTATTGTTATTGGTTATGTTCTGTACATTGCATATGATGAATTGTATTTCAAGGACCAACTTTAACACAGTGAGCATTGCAGTGTTAAAGTTGAAAGAGATGAAAATTATATGTTAATTTATTATAGCAATACTGTTCTGGATCTAGCTTTGTTTTAGTTTTGTTTTATGCATTAAAGTATAAAATTTTCAATTTTCTTATATCAAACCCTAACCTAACCCAAACTTTAACACAAACCCCCAAAGAGAGAGGGCGTCCCTAACAAATCATGGTCAACAAGTGATAAATGGTACAAGATATGGCCAAGGAGGGTGCTCCATCAAAAGTAGGTCCAAGGTATAACAAACAAGCCCCAAAACTAGGGTGTTCCAATAATAAGGGTCAAACCCTCACATGTTGCTGGAAATGGTCCCAAAGTGGGATGTCCTCATCAAGAAGTGGTCCAAATGTGCAACACCCTTTGCCAGAGTGTGAGCACTAGCATCTAGGAGGGTGCCAAGTGGTAAAGGGGGTTGTCACCCTAGAATGACCTCTAAACCCTCAAACATTCCATCAATATGTACTAGGTGTGGGGTGACTCCATGAAAATCACATTAACGGTCCTCTAGAAGTACCCCAATGCCAATAATATGGTCCAAATGTGATGTATAAGGTCCAAAGTGAGGCTAAAGTGTCTAGAACCCACTCCAAAGCTCCTACCTGCCCTATTAGTGTCCTCATCATTCTAGGAAGGTGATGCCCCCCTCATTGTGCTCTAGGAACATGACATATAATCATCATCAAGTTTAGCGCTCCAGGTGTATGTGCCTAATAATTATCCAACATACCAATCAACTTTCAAGTCATAGCATGTGCATAAATAAAATCACTCTAGTGTAATAAAGTTAGCCATCATCAAAACTTAGGCAAATGCTCATCTAATATGACAATAATACACAACATATACATTGCAATACATATTTTCTAATAACTCACCACA
>LPNX011090740.1:138867-154228 GCA_001517045.1 Pseudotsuga menziesii | reverse complement strand
ACCATGGCATTATTTGATTTTTTCCTTCAAAATCAAATAATATGAATTTTTGACTTAGGAAAATTAAAAATTTCCCTAGGGGAGATAGACCCCTCCTGACTAAAATTGGTCTATCTCTTCAACCGCTTATCAGAACGACATGGGACTCGAAGCAATGGCCTAGGGGGTTTCATAGCAATTTTACTTTGCATTCATAGCCCCTATTACAAAATGCCATGCTTGAGTAATTACATTATTATATCAAAACTCAGTTAATTATCCACCAAGGGGTGAAATTAATTAACTGGAAAAAATAATAAAAGTTCAATAACATAACGAAACTCCGCAAGACTCTAGACAAATGTCTAGCATGGTCATGAATTACACTTTAAGGCTTTAGCCACCTCATGGACTTGACTGGTAGAACGCCCGTCACCACTTTGGAGGATTTTGAGTGAAAACCAAACCGATTAAACTCGTTTGTTCAACAAGATCAATTGGAAAGGGAAAAACACTCGATGAGGTGACTTCCCTAACAATCAGTTCCATGGTGTGGCATCCGTATCATATGATCCACACTAGTACATAAATTTACATTAATCTTCCCACGCAGGGGAGCGGACATTTCGTTTTACAAAGGGGCAATAGCCCTGCAGAAGTGAAGAAATCCTCAGATTTTTTCAAGGTATAATTATGTACACTTCATGTACATGGAGTTGCCACCTAGTCGAAATAGGTGGGCAACAGAACCCTTTTACATGTGAGAGTTCTAAGCCAACCTGCACAAGCTAGCTACCTAAGTCAAGTGAGGGTATATGAGGCAATGTAGGCACACCAGGAAGAAAGGGGTCCTTGTGCAATAACATCATAGTAATATAATTGTGTAGTCTATCCTTAGAGTTAGGATTTTAGATGTTTCTTCTATATGTGTGCCTAGGAAGTGCTGTCATGGGTCATCCATCCTTTAGCTTTCATATTGCGATCACTTTATTTTATTTTTCCTTTGATATTTCGTTCATTTACATTTCATTGGCTTAGTCCTTTTTCCTTTAGATGTGGCTTTGATAACCTGGGACAAAGGAACCTGACTTCTGCGATGGGGAGTATCTGCATGATCTTTTCCTTTTGCTTTTTGCATTTAATTCGTTAACAAATCCTTTTTTGGAGTACAAGACTCTGTTAGCTTTATTTGAGGCATTCATACATTGGAATAATAACGAGACCATATGCTATTACTAATGACAGATCATTGACAAAGGGGGATAATGAAGGGGATAGGTGAATTGGTTAGCGAGATCAAAAATAGCTAGGTAAAAAGTTATGAAATGGATGAAAATCACTTGACTTAGTTCGCCAAGGTACAAATCAACTTTCATACTAACACACTTAATAAGTCAAAAGCACCATATCTCCCTTGTTCATGGATTCTCTCTCTCTTGTGCGTGCGTGCATGCATACTCCTATTTATATGATCTACTCTTGATTAGTGCTGTTATAAATATGAATTGTTTTACTTGGTTGGTTTAGGGTTTGCTGTAGTTGTCACTGTAGATCTACGACTTTAAGTTTTAACATCTTTCTGGGCAATTCAAGGATATTCTTACTTCGAAGACATTCCAAAAACATCTAAAAAATCAATCCAAACTAATCTCATGCCTTTTCAATAAAGGGTTAACAAAAACTGAACTTCTTAGTTAACGGTGAACACTGGTCTCTAAAAACAAAGAAACTTTACAATTCCCGCTAAAGCAAAATACTCAGGAATTTCATTTTTTCTTACAGGTGTAAATTATAGTTTCAAATAAAGTTGAAAATGATATGGAAATGGTGCAAGAACACTTAAACAAGAAAATACCTATGTTGATTTTTTGTGTGAGGTAGAAGTCTTTTCTACTATTAGAACACATTTTTCCTTGCTTCTTGGCAATTCTAGGATATTCTTATTTCAAAGACATTCCAAAAATTCCAACAAATCAACTCCAAACTAATCTCACACCTTTGCCTTCTCTTTTCCCTGTTCATAGATTGTTTCTACAACTTTAATCAAAGAGTTGGTATTCTTTAGGGTTATCACTGAGTAGGGATCAGTGCCCAATTTTGTAGTCTTCACTAGCTGTTTAGGTTGGGGTTTGTATATACATTTACGTCATATTTTCGAAATTGGTTTCAGAGGAATACTCACAATTCTATTTCAAGAATTCTTGACGTAGATTGGAGGGCACATTCAAATTGGCAAGTTTAGTTCTTTGTTGATCAGGTGGAGGTGTTGTTGACCCAGGAAGGGTTAGGTAAGGAGAAGGGTTTTGTGAAGAAGAGACAACTGTCTGTTCAGTGTTATCTCATTATAGAGGCATCCTAGTCAGCCCTTTAATCAGTTAACGTTAGCTTCCTGTGGAGTTCTACACCCAAACTATACATTTCTGTCAACCTAGCTAAAACTTGGAATAGGATTTAATTTCTTTCCTGTGAAGCAATTCTGCTTCTTCTAGATAGTGGAGTCTTGTATTCAATTGGAGATTTTATATCATATCGCTACTGGTGGCATCCTTGTGGATTATTACTTATCTCTAGACTTCTGCACTTTTCCATGGAACGTTCCTATCACTGAAAGTACCATTGTTATATTTGGAATAAGATCTATTTGTCATGATTGTTTTGTGTCTAATCTAAATGGTTCCATATTTTAGTTTGTTGTAGTGCAAGACCACATAAGATTTTGTATGCGTTGAAGCAGTTATTTGTCAGCTGTTCATCAAAGGCCTTGATTGCTTCTTAAGCTGTCTTCTCTTTGGTTGTTTAGTACATGAATTCAACTACATCAAATTGCTTGTTATCCATTTTGAATATTCACTAGTCCTGGGTTGGTTAGCTGTCCTTGTTTTATCTTTTAGTCTTGAAATTGATAGTTTCAGAAAATTTATCCCAAGTTTAGGGTTTATCTTGGGAACTACATCTCATTTTGTCAATTTGCATGGCTGTCCCTTATTTTATTTAAATATTGGTATGCATAAAAGCTCAATAGTTTAGTTTTTAACCTGGAAGACTAAAGCTTACTTTATCATGAACAGGCTTCTGGCTTTTCAAAATGGATCAAGTTTCTATCAGTGCAAGTCAATTTCATGCACTTACCATACAAAATGTCAAGATGGTTCAACCAGGTTCTTTTTCTTTGTGCCCAGTTTACATCATCACAAGCTTTCAGGATGCACTCTATGTTTTCTTCCCGTATGAGTGTAACATTGTTCCATAAATTTGAGATTTTGTAGGCCACACATTCATTGATGCTTACAACAGAGTTTGCTTTTGCTAAGACTCATAGAGTGTGTGCATTGTCTACATAAAGGCTGAAATGCTTATCTTTAATACAGTAATGAAATACGACAATGGTTGGAATCATTATTGTATCTATAGCTCACAAATCTTTTTGTGCCGAGAGGCACTTTCTACAGCCCAGGTGGGTGAGATTTGTCGCATATGTAACACATGTTGGCTAAAAAAAATGAATGTAAAAAATACTAATGCAGATTCACAGTTAAAATTAAATAAACATATGTATTAAATTGGAAAAACATAAATACAATTACGAAATAGATCCATATTAACTTTTATAGCCTAATATTAAAGAGATCGTAACATATGTTCCTATATGTGGGTCAAATATAATATTTTACAAAACTAAAAGTAAAGTAATAATCATAATAGTGATGATGATGCTCAAAAATAATAATATTTGAATCTAATTGGTACTTTTCTTTGTTGTTTGTAGTCAATAAATTTGTACATCATGAGAGTAATTAGGTGCATCTACAGCCATATGTCCTAGAGAATAATTAGGTGCATCTGTAGCCATATGTTACAGCTGTAATATTAATAAATTAAATTAAAAAAAGACACAAGTAAAAACGAAAAACTAAAAAGAAGTTAAAACTGAAAGAAGGGGATCACTATAATAAAATAAACCGGAAGAGATCCATCTTGACTCTGGATCTATCAAGTGCTGAGAGGGATCAAATCCCTTGAGGTGCAAACCTTTTCAAACACCTCAAGGGATTTGATTCCTTTTGGTGCTTGGTAGATCCAGAGTTAAAATGGATCTATAATGGTGAGTATTACAATTTGCCATATTGTGTCCTTTTATTCATAGTGATTCCTGCACAAGGGGATATCCATCTCTAAATAAAGCTTCCCTCCAACAGAGTTTGTTCAGAAACAGTTCGGGATGCTGACCCTCCACAAAGCTTCAATATTGTTTGACAAACTTGCAGTCCTAGAAAATGTACTTGACTGTCTCTGATCTTTGGTACCCTGGGAAAAGTCCATCTGAAAGGTTAGTCTTGGCCAACCTTGTCTTGGAAGAAATCCCCTGATAAATAGCCAGTGAAGCAAACACACACAACTTGCAGGAAATATGCACCGACCAGACAATATGTAACTGATGAACCCACTCAACCTATGGGTTTCACATTGAGCACTGTTGGGAGGGAATGGCTTTGATGAAGAATAGAATACAAACGACAAGATTCGGGAGTCATATTGCAATAATGAAACACCAAAGCTCTATTGACAACAGCGCCAGAAGGGTACCGACATACCAATGTTCATCAAACAATTTTGACTATGGAAGCAAGGCTTGTAACTCCATGATTGAGGGAGGATCTGAGGCCAGTAGCTTGAATTTCTGAGCAAGTGGTTCCCACTCCTTCCATGATTGGGCCCCAGGTTCCAAGGGTCCCGTTAATGAAAGATTGATTCCCTTCCAACTCAGTTGGCATGCCTAAAGCTGTGCAACTTAGCTATACATACTCTCTGATCTCGCCAACTCCAAATCGAATGAGAAGCAATGTCCCACCCAACTCGATTGCATTCCCACTGCCAATAGACCAACCCAACCACCAATCTCCAGGCTGCCCATATACTCTAGAATAGAATAGACTTCCCAACCTAGAATGGAGAGGGTGAAGAGATGATGTCACATAAGCCAAGCCTTCCATGAACCTTGCCTTGATGCTGCACGGACAAAATCCCGTGGCTGAAAAGAGCTTGCCACGGTGCTAAACCCACAAGACACTGCACCACTCGCTTGGATGCCAGAACACTGCCTTGTGCTGCCACATCAATGAAACCTAAACCCCCCTCATCCTTGGGGATTGTGCAGATATGCTAGGCAACTAGGGGCAAACCTCTAGAACCGCCATACTTTGATCACAGATAGGATCTCAAGATCTCTACAAGTCGTTTGAACTGAACCCTGGTGGGAAACCCGCAAAACACATAGTAAACATGCTAGGCTTGGCGAATATGCCCTACAACTGTCAGCTTCCTTGTGAAGGGAAGATCCTTATGCTGCCACACATGAAGCTTGCTTTGTAATCTCTGAAGGCACCAATCCTACATAGTTACTGGTGTTACCCCCATATTTGCATGGGTGTCCTGTGCATATGCATGGTAACTTGGTAAGAGGTTATCCTAAGATCCTTGTCATGATGATGAACAACAGCCCAAATGCAACAATATATGAATGAAAGGGAAGTTGTTTTCTCAAGTCTGGGCGTGTTGCCACCTAATACGCACTTTAGGGCACAGGAAAGTCAACAACCTGCAATGTGGGTTCTTGGGGGCAAGTGAGAGCTGGGGACCACTATCACCATAGTCCATAACTCCTCTGTTTAGGCCAGATCCTAACGGAGCCAAGGGGTGTAGTTCCTACGGAAGACTATATTCCTAAGTTTATTAACAGTTGAGTTAAAAGGATCTTTATTATTAGGTGAAAGGATTAGGTTTTACTAATTACTAAGGATGACAATCAACCAATGCAAATGCAATATTTCTCAAATGACAATCAAGCCTTTATTCAGATACAACCAGTGCCTAAAAAATGGAGTCAAAGAATGCAACTTTTAATGAGATGCGATCTGGGTTAATTATCTCATAGGTTAAAAGTTATCTAACAATGAGATGAATAAACAAATAGATGATACAGTTATAAACAGTAATGAATCAAGATATGTAAGCAATGTACAGATGATCTAAATTTATCAGTATAAACAAATGAATAAGTAAAATAGTTACAGTTTAGACAAATATGAACCAGATTTACAAGTTATAGACAAGAGATAGCAGAAGGAAAATGCCTTAAAATGAAATTTATTAAACCAACAGTAAATGAAAATGGAAAGACTTTAAGTTGAATTACTTGAAGCAGTTAAACAAATGTCATTAATTTATTAAGCATTCACCACATAAACAATTGCAGAACTGAAAGTAAATGAGACTGAAAGTAAAGTGCTAGAGTGAAAATGTGTTGTAAATCCCTGCTGGAGTATAGAGCCTATTTTGCAATGCTTCTTGTTCTTTTTAGTAAATTTTATTACAGTTTTTCTTCTTGTATTAGGTTTTCAAACAGTGGTGTGTCTACCCCTACCACATATCCCCTTAATCCAAAGGTCGAGTGCTGCTGCGCTCAAAACAATGGGAACAAGCCCACCTGTAGCTCACAGATCAAACCCCCAGTGCCAGGCGCTCAACAAGGGAGGACGCGAACGCCGTGAGACCCCCCTCAGTCTCTCACCCCCCGTGGCTTCCAAAGGTCACCAGTTTTCAGTTGGATTAAAGCAATAATGTGATAGATTCCTATTACTAAAACTCCTCTACCCCTTGTCGTATCTTGTGAGTACCCCAAAGAGTGATAACCGAGTAGAGGAACAAGGGCTAAATTTGTTGTTGGTTAATTTTAGGGGTAAATTTTAAATCTTGTAGTGTTTAAGCATGCAAGTAAATTTTAAAACTATCAACAGGGCTCAACCAAGCGGTATCCCTTATGGGAGGTGCTGGTACTTGAACCAAAGACTGGTAAAGCAAATGTGTTTGGTACAAAAATAAGTAAACAAACAAGGTAGTGTTATCTAATTAAATCTAAGCCCCTGCCTTTCTGCTTTTCATACCCTGATCCGAGTTCCCTAAAGGGAGATAACAGATAGGGATAGAGGATACACCGAAAGGCAAGTGGTAAAATTACTTCTTTGCAACAGAAAGTAAATCTAACTAAGTGTTTGGAGATAAAAAGAACATAAACAAAAGAACTACTCTAAACAATTAATCTAACCACACATCAATCCCTCTAACAGAGATGGTGGGTTTAACATAAAGCAAAAGACTAGATTTACTTGCAGAAAAGTAAATCTAACAACTAGTGTTCTACCCTATCACTACTCTAACTTCATATACAAGATTTACAAATGATTTTAAAGATCTTTGAAGCATACCCCAAGAGTACTACTCTTTGGGGTTTACAAATGATAGAAAAAAGAGGAAAAAATGGGGTTTTGGACCCCTTTTTGCACCCAAAACTTTTAGGGCCTTTTTTTTCATGAAATTTTGGCAGCACTTCCTCCTTCCCTGTGTAAAAAACCTGCGAAAAACAGTGACTACTTCGCTGGAATTTACAGCAGAAAACACTATAGAAAATATGTTAGAAGTTAGCCCCAAAAATTCCGGATAAACAGTGCAAAAATCTGAACTTCTATGTAAAACTTGAACTTCTGTTGGCCTAAAAATGGGTTTTTAGGCACTGAAGTGACAAGTAAATTGCAGATTTATAATACCAAACTAGTCTACTATGAATGAAAGCCCTAAAACAAGGGTTTTATTCACTATACAGTGAATAAAACCTAGTTTTAAAACAGTGACAAAAATATGAGCAAAAATGCAAAATACAAAATGAAACCCTGGATAAATGAATGGATCTTGAAGATAAAATGCAAGATAGGTGCTTGGCTTGGGAGGCCCTCTTCCAAACCCTTGGATTTGCAAAATAATTGTGGGAAATCTACAAAATACAGCAAGAGGTGAGCAAAATAAAAAGATCTACAAAGAATTTTGTAGATCTAGCTAAAACTACTCACAAATAGATGTAAATAACCATTCACAACTAAATCCCCTTTGCAAAGACCTTTGCAAGGGGCATTTATGCATGTATAATGAAAAATAAACTCACAAATGAAAATGTTATACTTTCCATTTGAAAATGGAAAACCAACACCATGAGACAAGAGTTCCTCCAAAGATTTCACTTGATTATGGCCCAACTAGGGCAAAGCTTGATACAAAAGAGCCTCTTAGGGCTTGAACAAAATGAGCAAGAGAAATGTGAGAGAAGAAGAGGAGAGAGGAAGAAGAGAGTATTTTGGCAGCATAACCATGCTCCAAAGAATCATTATAAAATGAGAGGAGGGGCCCCTCTTTTATAGTTGAAAAGATCCCAAATCCACTCCTAAATCAAGGGTCCAAAACATAGATCTAAACTCTAGATCTCCTCCACCCTTAGATTTAGGTTTGTTGACTTTGCAAGCCATCCACCAATCATAACCAAGGGTGCCTCTTCAAATCAATCGTCAAAAAGATAGCTCCATGTCACAATGAAGTTTAACCCTTAGATCTAGGGTTTCCATGACTCAACTGGGCCCCCCTTTGACTCAAATTTTAATATTTAATGTTTTATTTTTTATGTCTTTTATTTAATTTTTAATTTTTTTTATTTTTTATTTTATCTTTTATCTTTTATTTTTTATTTTTAATCTTTTAGTTTTTATTTTTATTTTTTAATCTTTTATTTTTTATTTTTTTATCTAGGGCCTCCTTTCACTCAAATTTTGATATTTTGATTTTTGATTTTTATGTTTTATTTTTTAATCTTTTATTTTATTTTTTATTAAGACAAGAGGGGCGCCCCATTCAAGAGATCTTCAAAGATTTATTTTGACCATGGAGGGGGTTATTTAAAAAAAGATTTGACTATGCTTAGCCACCCCTCAAGCTTAATTGACCAAACAAAGCTGGCAATTGGTAGTGAGAGTGAAGAATACCACCCTTCATAGCCGGTGAGCAAAGAGTTTGCAAGTGGCCTGGAGAAACCGTGGGCATTCCAAGGAGAGAGACAAGTGCTTTGAAGCAAGCCGTGAGGCCAGCACAGTCACGGCTAGCACAGTCCATTGAAGGGGTCCGATTCCAGTTATCCACATTCTTTGAGGGATCGAAACTCTTGGTAAAGAAGCCCATTGCCGCCAGCAGTAGACTCCAAGTCAGAAGGTTATCACAACATTCTATTGGCATCTATATATCAGGTTCTAGTATTTAAATAGCTACTGAGTAGACAGTGTTTTTGAATGGTCATCATTAGCCTCTATGTACTGTCCATAAAAATAAAAATAAAAACTGTGGATTGAAGACTTAGTAAACAATCTTATTTTCAACAGCAGTAGACTGACATTTTCGTGGTGATTGAGGAAACTTCTTTTAGCAGTATACTGATATTTTATGGGATACAGATAGCAGCAATTTGTTTGAGTATTGGGGTGACTTTTTGCAGACCTGTTTTGGTCTTTACAAAGACCTTTACAGCACCCATTTTATCAGAGTTTGAGGATGGTTTTTGGCACAAACATTTAAGAGAAAAGTTCTTGCTACAATCCGAGTTTTGTGAGGAGTATACAACCAATTGCTATTTACAGTTTGAAGTCGGAAGACATCTCTTGACAGTCCCGAACTTTTACAGCTAAGACAATCCTGATTATTTGGTGGTCATTGCCTGTTGAATCTTGTGTTCACCTCTGGCAGCAGGCAAATGCTTAAGGGTTGAACAAAGTCTAGATTTTGGGTTATCCTTGGGCTGTGAAGGACCTGCTCTGATACCAATTGTAGACACTGAGAGGGGGGGGGTGAATCAGTGTGAAGTCTTTATTACTTTTTCTGACTTTTATAATCAACAACTTATTCAATATTATGCATTATCACATCATCATCATATCATCATCATCACATAGAAAGCATAGCAACACAGTACACAAGATTTTTACGTGGAAACCCAAGTCCAGGGGGGAAAACCACGGAAGCCTTTTTAAAATAGTTTTCCAGAAATAACTGGAAGGAGGCAACTACCCCCTTATTACAAAGACTTCAATTTTCCAGCTTCAACTGGAAGGAGGCTACGACCCCCTGATTTACAAGCTACGACCTGAAGGAAGCTGCCACTCCCTAGTTTTCCGGCTACTACCAAAAGGAGGCTACGACCTCCTCTCCTTGCCCCGTCCTGCCACCTTGATAAGAAGATAGAAATAGCTAAACCACAATCGCACTGATCCTGCGGACCTGTTATTCAACACTTGTGCTACACTGCACAATCTGTACCACACTGCACAACCTGTACCACACTGCATATATACTGCCACTACTAACCACTGATCACTGTCTGCTGCATCACTGCTCATCAACTGATCACCGTCTACTGTATCACATTGCTTATCATCTGATCATTATTCATAAACTCATCACTTGCTCATCACTGCAATAGAACTAAACCAGTAACCTATCCAATTACGTTGTACCAATCAATCATCCAATCGAGTCAATCTGAGTCTGCACACCAAACTCTTTCCACCTGAATCAAACCAACTGCTCATACAACTCAGCCAATCTGAGTCAAACCAATTACTCATAAGTCAACCTGTGGACCTGTCAAATATCAAAACCTGTACTCTCTGCTGATATCCACTGCACTTTAATCCCTGCCAAATCTTTTTTTGTAGTCAATACTGTCACATCATCTCTCTGCTCATGTTATCACGGTCATGTTGATCAAGCTGCTTATCAACACTGCTGGTTATTGTCAAGTCAATTTTATCAGCCTTATCACTGACACACACACTACCAAGTCAGCCTTATTATTGACCATATCATTATATCACTCTGTAAACTCATATATACTGCCACATCATTGACTGAACATTCATATCAACTCGCTGTAAATTCATAAATACTGCCATATCATTGACTAAGCATTCATATCATCACTATCAAATCATGTTACTGTGAGCATCTTATCACTTGTCAAGTTCACCACAGTTCAACATTACAAAACTTGCACAAACTTCATACTTTGTCAATCACTGTCAATACTTCAAACTTGGACTGTCAAGACACTTCAGGAAAGCAATCATAGTACATCAATTTCTGTCTTGACTAAGTATTTCAGTCATCATCCTAGGACAGACATAATCACATCATTCACATCATGCATACAGTATCACAATATTAAACATACCTGGAACATCATGTCATCATCATAGAATAAAATCTATATTGTAAACCTGTCACTTGGATATCATGTCATAAACTGTTGCACTTGTAATAAGCTGCTGTTCTTGTCATCATCAAATAAATTTGACTATGCCAAGATCATGACTGTGTATGCAAATGTTTTCTTGCTCGGATTTTACTCAGATTTTCACCATTGCTGTTATATTACAGAATGTGTATCAAAAGTATGTCATAGTAATATTATTTCATACCTGGGCTTGTACATCATCATCAACATACCGCTGCCGCTGTGAAGAAATAATCTGGGTCTGCTTTCACCTTCTGGATAAGTGCTGTCTGCTGTTCAGGACTTGATAATCGTCCATTCTAACACTGTCTGCCAAGAATCCATGGGCCACACTGGGGAATCCGATTGACAGTAACCCAAAAAAAAAAAAACTAAGCTTTGTCCCTGCTGTTCCCCATGCTACTGCTACTTTCATCCAACTCGTAGAGCAGCTGCTACTTAGTAGAAATCATAGCTTCTGGATGCACAGTTGCAAATGAATAGGTCCACGGTTCAAAGACATAAATTGATGTACTGTGATTGCTTTCCTGAAGTGTCTTGACAGTCCAAGTTTGAAGTATTGACAGTGATTGACAAAGTATGAAGTTTGTGCAAGTATGATATGGCAGTATTTATGAATTTACAGCGAGTTGATATGAATGTTCAGTCAATGATGTGGCAGTATATATGAGTTTACAGAGTGATATAATGATATGGTCAGTAATAAGGCTGACTTGGTAGTGTGTGTGTCAGTGATAAGGCTGATAAAATTGACTTGACAATAACCAGCAGTGTTGATAAGCAGCTTGATCAGCATGACCGTGATAACATGAGCAGAGAGATGATGTGACAGTATTGACTACAAAAAAAGATCTGGCATCTCCATGCCTGAGCATGTCCTTGACTGTAGGCATTTGTCTTATGATCTTCAAATCTTTTTGCTGATATGTATGAAGTACTCCTTCTTGGTTGACTTCTTTGACTGGCACATTCATGGGCTTTGTGTCCAAACCCACTGCAGGTGTAGCACCTCAATGTGTGACATGTGGCAGCAACATGTCCGACTTGATTGCATGTCCAACATCTAACTGAGACATTGGGGTTTCCAGCCCTTCTTTTTTCATAGAACCTACAATCCATAGCCTTATGACCAAAGTTAGAACAACAATAACAATAACCATTGAAGCCACTTTCATACCTGGGTCTTGGAGCTGTTTCTTTTGTGAAGTTGCTTTGATGAACCGACCTAACTCCTTGTTTCATCTTTGAACTTTCAAACTCCTTGTTGCCATGTGCAGGTGCCTTGGACATTGATGGACCTGCTTCTGGAGTTTTCATAGACCAAGTGTCATCTTCAAGTTTTTCTTTGTTCTTCCTGTAACCAAGACCAGTCTTGTCGAGCGGAGATCTTTGGCAATCTAAGATCTTATCTAGGACAATTGAACTGTCCTGGAGCTTGACCAAGGCTTCTTTTTCTTACCTTTCTTCCTGAGACCAACTACCTCCATCTCTAGCTTCTGGACTGTTTCCTCCTTTTCGTCTAGCTGTCTTTTCAAGATTTCTTCTGTCCTCTTGGCTTCCTCCAGTTGAGTCTTCAAGTCATGATTTACCTCTCTTGTTTCTTCAAGTATTTTTGAATCTTTATCATGGTTCTTTTGTTCTAGGGTTAGATCGATCAAATCAATCTTTAGCTGTTCCTTTTCTACTTCCTTTTCCTTCAACAATTTCAGCCAACCTACTCCTTCATGCTTAAATTTCTTAAGCAACTCCTTTAGTTCAACATTCTGCTTTTGGAGATTATCCATATAATCAAAGGTTGTCGTCCTAAACATCTTGTAATCAGATTGATTAAGATCAACTTTGTTCAAGAACCAATCAGCTCTGAGATCTATGTGGCATACATAGTTTATAATTCTCTGTTTAGCTTTCAACATTGCTTCATCATCATCTGCAAGAACCTTCTCAATTTCATCACACAAGCTATCATAATCACAAGAGTCCATACCTTTACTAGAGTCCTCCTCCTGCTTATCTTCTTCTTGATTTAGCTCTTCCGGGGGCTTGTCTTCAGATTTCTGATATGTTTTTTCGGGTTCTGGTCTTGCCTTCTGATACTCACTCTCCAGCTTGAACCATAGGTCTTTTGCCGAAGTGTACTCTCCTACACTTTCCTTCACTGAGCTGGGAAGTCTATCCATGAGGAACTTCAAGGCTGTAGTGTTGTCTTTCTTTGCTTCCTTCTGTGCAGCTAATTTTCCTTTCTTGTTTGATGGAGCGGGTGGATTGATGACAATTTCCCAAATCCCGAACTTCTTCAGATAAGCCTTCATTTTGCTCCTCCAACTGAAATAATCTGTAACATCAAGTACAGGGACATCATTGCTTGATGACTCTTTCTTTCCCTCCATTGTGTCTAAGGATCTCCTTCAAGCTTGCTAGGCTTGTGACAAAGGCCGGCTCTAATACCAATTGTTGACACTGAGAGGGGGGGTGAATCAGTGTAAAGCAATTTTTAGTCTTTTCTCAGCTTATCAAAATCAACTGTTAGTTCATCATACAATAATTCTGCTGATCTCTTAATCATTCCATAAGCATCTTTCACTTCATCATTCATAAATCAAAAGCAATAAAATCATCAAGAGCCATAACACAGAAGAACACCACATCATATGAATTTGTAATCTTTTTATATTAATTGTGGTTCGGCTACAATCGTTAGGCGAAATCAGCACCTACTGATAAATAGAGCACCTACTCTTAATCCAGGACCCTGCCTAGTTTTCTTAGACCCTGCTAAGAAGGGTTTGAGGTATCCTAACCTCAAAAAGCAAGTCAAGCTTGCATTTACAATAAAGCTCACTGTTACATTACTTCATCACTTGTCTCTTCAATCTGCTGTTGTGGATGGTTACTGTGTGTGTACTATAGAAAGACAAACCTTGTACTTTAACCACTGCTGAACGAAGAAATATCAGTCCAAAAACTCCACTTTTGCTGTTGCAAATGAATTCGTGACTGCTCCCACTTCTTTGCAATTCGGGACTGAGATTTTGAAGAAGAAAAACAAAACAAAAAAAAACTTTCTTTGCAGTGAAATTCAGGTCATCTCCTTGCTGCTGCTACCACCGAATTATCAAGCTTAGAACTGGAGTGTTCACTCTTCAAAAGGGTCACCAAAAACACAATAAAAAATTGTCCAAACAACAAGTCTGCAAATAAAACTTTACTGCTGGTTCAGTACTGCTGTTTCAGACTATGATCACTTTACCTTCTGTCAACTTTCTCACCACTGTGACTGTTGCAACATATTGAGACTGAAGATGACTGTGGAAGAACCTCGTAACTGTTCATTGCTTATTATCCTAGGGTCCCAAACTTAAAAAAAACTGTCAACTTCTTCAGGATTAAGATTGTCACCACTTGACTGTCATAGCAATGATATCATTAAGATGTTCAGACTGTCATAACAATGATAGCATCAAGATGGTTCAGACTGTCAAAACCTCGTCCTGGACCTTGTTCTCTTCCAGTCTTTCAAAGACTCAAAACCCAAGCAACCATATTTCATATCTCTCTACAAAAGGTTCGATAGCAGCCACCAAATTTCATTGCATTTTATTGCTTTTTCTATTACACAGCTGTCAGAAAATAAATGGCTGCCTTTGTGATGCCTGTAGGTGGAAATAAGTTCCCAGAATTCGAGTTCACTGCTGTAGGATGCCACAAGATTAAATAGGAGTTGAAAATGTTGCAAAGCTCACACTATCTCATAACAATTCTGTCACTATTGTGTTGACACACAAAACTAACACAGTCTTCTCTCTACTTGAATTCTTTATGCCAAAGATCTGGGTTTTTTACTGACCTAAGAATGCTCTAAACCATACTGTCAATACTTTGGATCTGCTGGTAAAGAAGACATACTTCAATGCTGCTGTTGATGACTTGATGACTGGAACATACCTCAATCAACCTCGGCCTGTGGACTAGGGTCTGTCACAAGGATTAGAATTTCATTCTGTTTGTGTGCTTTGGAGGACCCCAAACAACTACTGATGACAACCCTTAACATCTGCAGCAAAACTTGAAAAAATCTCAGACCTTTAAGAGCTGCTGTAGCAGCCTGGGGACAAAGACTGCTGTAGAAAATGACCAGTCCTAAATCTCTGTTGCTCCACCGAAAATTTCCACACAAAACGAGCTGCTCCCAAAAAAAATTTCCACTGCTCCTGCGGCTGCCTTAGA
>LPNX011090740.1:34622-138571 GCA_001517045.1 Pseudotsuga menziesii | reverse complement strand
GGTCTTCATCAAGGGTTCCAAGACTTCATGAGCTTCTCCATTGTCTACCAAGGCTTCAGGATCATCTCTAGGGTCTTCAGCATCATCAGCAGGGCTTCTTCAAAGTGGTGACATCAATGACATCAAGACCATGTTGGCATCAATGACAATTTCATCAACAGGGATATAGTGAACAACACTACTGCAAATCCAGTGACTGTTCTCGTAGATGCAGTGGCTAAAGCTGCATTTGACAAGAGGGATATAAATGCCAAAAGAATCCTTCTTGATGCAATAAAAGATCATGTGATTCCGCACATATCAGGTAAAGATCATGCCCATGTTGATTAAGTTGTCATTGATGCCAACTGTTAAGTCCTTGGTGCCCCTTGTGGAGCCCATAAGGGTTAGTGTTTAGTTTGTGGTTGTTTGTGTCAGAGGAGCCCTTTTGACCTTGTCCAAGCCCAAGCTTGAAGCCCTTGGAGGCCTTGGAACAATGACAAAATCCCTGGCTACCCATTGACTTGGTCAAGTGCCCCTAAGTTGTATCTTGGTCCCATTTGAGTCCATTGTCAAGTTCCTTACCTGGTTGATCTTTGGTTACTGGTCTCTGTGCTGCTTGTTATGCTTGCACTTGTTTTGGTCTCTTGATTGGTTGTTGGATTGATGATGTGGCTCATGTGTGAAAGTCCTTGATGTGTTGATGGTGAATTCCATTTTTTGCAATGAATGGTCTTGAGGTTGTTAAGTTCTTGTGGGTTCCTTGAGTCCACAAGCTTAGATCTTGATCCTCTTGCATGTGGAGACTTAGGTCTTGGAACCCACACTTATGGTGGTATGTTGGAACCCATTCTTATGGGGTCCTTGGTGTCCTTGAAAGTTTAGGTCTTGAACCCACATTTATGGTGGTTTGATGTCCCTTGGACAGTATATGGTCATTGGCATGTAATAGCCTTGTGATCATGCATATGAAGCCCATAAGGTGTTGCAAACTAGCGGTGAGGTCTTTGTACCCCTCTTTTGGGGTGTTGGTACTCTTTTGGTGATGAATATATGTAGTGGAACCATTGGATATGTTTTTAATGATATGGAGACCTTGAACATGATGATGTTGAAGCCCTTGAAGTCCATGGAAAGTATCTTGTTTAAATATTATATGATATCTTTGAAAGAGTCCTTGAAACCCTTGCATGTGGTGCCTTGGGTCTTGAACCATGGTGATTGATGGTCCTAGTTGTGGTTATTTTTCTATTGGGATGTAGATGGAGGTAGAGCCCACAGACGTGCCTTGATATGTTGAAGAATACTTTGAAGAAGACTTTGAAACTCTTGTAGTTGGTAACATGGTCTTTGGCACCTTTATGTGTGGAGTCTTGATGTCCTGTATAAATTGAAGAATTTAAGGGTATTAGGCCAAGAATTTGCAAACAAATCCATTATAAGGAGATAGTCCTCGTTAAGCCATTTCCGCTGATATGTGGAGCATCTTCTAGCTCCTTACGGTTGAAGAGATATGGATTTTTGAAGTTGGTGTACCCCACCTTTTTGGGTGAGCCGACCAAAGAAAAGAGAATTTAATTATTTGTAATTTTGAATTGCATGTTGGCCCAAGGTAATAATTTTTCTCCACAACCTATATAAATATAATATCAAACATTTCATTTGTTCATCATCAATTCTCAAAGGAATTTCACAACTCTTGGAGAAAAGTGCGAAATTTTGTGACACAAATTGTTTTCGGCATCTTCACTTAAATTGGCATAACTTTCTCATACGGAATCAAAATTACAAAATTCTTGGCTCGTTGGAAAGCTTTTTACGAGGACTATGTGATGACAAGATCTATAGTTTCGTTTGGTTTGTCTGCTATTTCTTCATCTTATGATCTTCAAAAAGGTATGGTTCATGCTTCTGGGTTTCTCTTGTGATGGTACATGTCTTTCATGGATAGAGTTCATATTAGATCATAGTATGTGAGCCTCTATATTGGTATATATATGTGAAGTTATTATGGAGGATATGATGATGATGTTGCGTACCTTTATGCTATGATATGATACACTTTATGATGATAATGCATGTCATAATGATATACACTCTATGAAGTTGATGCACTCCTATACGATATGATGTACATGCATACAATAGTGTGATGATGCTCTCCTATCCATTATGATGTATACTTGATGTTGATGATGCATACACGGTGCACACTGAGATGATGATGATGCATATTTGATAATGAAGATGCATACCTTATGACGATGATGCATACCTATGATGACGATGCATGACGATGCATGCCTTATGTTAAGTGAAAGCATAACAAAATTACTTGTTCAATAATTGCGTATGATGAGGTGTACAGTGATGTACATGAGCACTGTATGGCAGTGAAATGACTTGTTGGTATACATGGATGATTTGGTAGTGATCAGAGTGCAGAGGTTATCAATAGCAGATTCAGAGCTTGGTACAAGTTGGTTCAGTTGAGTAGGATTGGCACAGGTTGCCTTCTGTGCAGTTGGTTTGACTCAGATTAGCTGAGTTGTATGAGCAGCTGGTTTGACACAGGTGGACTGAGTTTGGTGTGTAGTTGGTTAGACTCAGATTGACTGAGTCAGATGATTGATTTGTACAGCGTGATTGGACATGTTAATGGTTCATGTGTGGTGCAGTGATGAGCAATGATTAGTTGATGAGCAAATGATGAGTTGATGAATAGTGATTAGATGATGAGCAGTGTGATACAACAGACAGTGATCAGTTGACGAGTAGTGATTAGATGATGACCAGTGGTTAGTAGTGGCAGCGATTGTGCAGTGTGGTACAGATTGTGCAGTATAGTACATGTGTTGATTAGCAGGTCCGCAGGATCAGTGCGGTTGTGGTTTAGTAGTTCGGTGTCTGTCTTCTTATCCGGGTGGCAGGAAGTGACAAGGAAAGGGGTTTGTAGCCTCCTTCCGGCTGTAGCCAGAGAACTAAGGAGTTGTAGCTTCCTTCAGGTTGTAGCCTGTTAGTCAAGGGGTTGTAGCCTCCTTCCAGTTGTTGCTGGAAAATTGAAGGTCTTTGTAATAAGGGGGTTGTTGCTTCCTTCTAGTTATTTCTGGAAAACTATTTTAGAAAGACTTCCATGGTTTTTCCCCCAAGACTTGGGTTTCCATGTAAAATCTAGTGTGATGTGTTTCATGCTATGCTTCTTATGTGATGATGATATAATGATGATAATACTGCTACTGATGATATAATGATAATGTGATAATCCATATTATTCTAAGTTGCCAGGAAACTTGGGTACGGGGACGGGGATGCCACTTTTTGAAACAAGGGACTTGGGTGTGTCAGGGGTATATATATATCTATATATAAAATAAAAAAAATTGATTATATATATAAAATAAAAAATTTAATCAATTTTATTTTCACTAGTATTCAATTTCAATAATTAACAAGTGACAATTAACATGCACATTGCTTCAATGGTCATAAATCATTGATATAAAGTGGGAATTACATATGAACCTTACGTATAAACATAACTATAGTTGATGGAGCTTTTGGTTTTTCAAAATTAGAAATATGCACATGCATTGAAACTTCTGCACAAACATCAACAAAGTAGGATTTCTATCATTCATGAAGGACAAAGAATACGGTCTGTGCAACAACATTGGAACAACTTGCCCAAAGGATCAATAATTAACACAAACTATGCCAATAAAAATACAATGACAAGATCTAGAGTCATAAAAGAATAAGGCAATCTTCTAGAAGAAACAATCTAAGAATAGATACCAGCCCCTCCAAGCTAGATAGTGCCATGTCATTAACATAAAAGCACAAAACTTTGAAGTCTAAGACAACCTAAGCTTATCTTCCCTCTCCTTTGCCTGTATCATCTCCTTTGTGCAACAAGCTCTCCTCTCGTAGGATCCAACAAGAGTCAAGACCTAACTCTGCGTTGGGAGAAGTGGATAGGCCTGTGGGGTCTTAAGAGGGTAGGGGGAACCATGCCTACCACATCCCTCTTTATAAAGGTAATTTTTTTTATATATATTTTTTTAATTTTCACATATTGGAGTTTCCTTGAAGTCCCCAAAATCGGGGGACAAGTCCCCAAAATGAGCAAAGTTTCCTGTTTTTGGGCCAGAAGTACCCGATACTTGGGGACTTCGGTGGGGACTTCAGGGGACGTCGATGAAGTACCCGACCCGGTTTCCGGGACTTGAGGACGGTTTCCGCGACGGGGACGTGAACCCAACCCTTGGGGACGGTTTTTGCGACGGGGACGCGAACCCAACCCTTGGGGACGGGTACCCATGCAACACAGATATTATTGAATAAGTTGTTGATTGTTAAAAGTAAAAAGTAATAAAAGCTGCGCACACTGATTCACCCCCCCTCTCAGTGTACTTGGTGTGTCCAACAACCCATTAGATGTGGACTGCCTTAACTAACCTTTACCAAAGTTCCAATGAAAATCGGAAAATGGTTTTAATGGAGTAGTTAAAGAGCATTCACATGAACACGGGTGAGAATATGACCATTTAACTCACAAGGATTACACAGGTTCGTGATGAGCTTGGAGCTATTGGAGAGGTGATAGAGAGTTCCAAGTTGGTGCGTACAACCTTGAATGGTGTGGCGAGGCGATGGACTGTATTTGTGGAGTCAGTGGTTGCTCGTGAGCACATGCCTTCATGGGATCGTCTTTGGGATGATTTCATACTGGAATAGACCCATAGGGGATATGTACAAGGCAGTACATCTCACAACAAGGATGATGAGGAGAATGTGGCATTAGCAGCAAAGGGGAAGAAGAAGAAGTTCAAGAAGGGTTCCAAGGGCGGAACCAAGCAGCAGGATGGAGAGAGAAGGACATGAGCAAAGTGAAATGATTTACTTTTCAGAAGTTTGGGCACTATGCTGGACAATGCCCAAACAAGAAGGAGAAGAAGCAACAGACGACAACTTCAACAGAGATTGATGAGTATGCTTCTAGATTTGAGAGAGATTTTTCTCTCTTTGCTGGTGGTTGTGTAGAGAGAGCATCATCCATCACCAATAGGGACTTTGAGGATCACATGGAGCATTCCATGATTGTTGGGCATTCACTGAGTGCTTCCGCTACTTCCTCCACTTGGTACATTGATAGTGGAGCTTGGAGTCACATGACAGGTGATTCAGACATGTTTATCGAGATTTTAGAGACATGATTGGAGTTGGAGATTGTATTGGGCGATGATACAGTGGTGAGATCAGTTGGGCGTGGGACAGTCTGCTTTGACAGGGAGTCCATGGAGCCCATGGTATTGAGGGATGTCTTGTATGTACCTGGGCTGAAGAAGAACCTTGTGTCAGTTTCCACGATTGAGGATAGAGGCCTTGGAGTATATGTCCTAGATGAGAAATTTAACATCTTTCCCAAAGCAGAGGGTCCATTTGCTTCATATGTGATTGGAGTCAGATGCGAGAAACTGTACAAGCTTCCCTTCCAGCCACATCATGCACCGTCACACACTCAGAGCAGCAGTGAGTTGTGTGAGTTATGGCACAGGAGGATGGCCCACCTTCATCATTCAGCTTTGAGGATGCTGAGAGACATGACCACAGGTTTGCCATATTTCAGTACTAAGCAGAGTGGTGTATGTAGAGGTTGTGAATTGGGAAAGTACACCAAGACTGCTTTTCCGAGCAGTGACAACAAATCAAAGGGAGTTTTGGAGTTGATTCATTCAAAGTTGTGTGGTCCCATGTCTTCTGCTTCATTGACAAGTTTTGAGTATTACATTAGGTTCATCGATGACTTTTCCAGGAAGACTTGAATCTATTTCCTTAGAAGTAAGAGATCAGAGGAGGTCTTGCTTTGGTTCCAAGATTTCAAAGCTCTTGTGGAGAACTGGACAGGAAAGAAGATCAAGGTACTTCGATCAGATAATGGGGGTGAGTATACTTCACATGCATTCGATGAGTTTTGTAGACATGAGAGCATCGAGAGGTAGTTGACAATTCCTTACACTCCACAACAGAATGGAGTGGCAGAAAGGAAGAACCGTTTGATAGTGGGTGCAGCTAGAGCCATGCTCCATGATTAGAGTCTTCCTTTCTTTCTATGGGAAGAGGTCTATAGTACAACTGTTTATGTGCAGAACAGGAGTCCGCATCGTGCCTTGGGGTGCAAAACTCTTGAGGAGATGTTCACTGGTAAGATGCCTGAGATAGCCCACTTCTGCATCTTTGGATGCCGTACATTCTCACATGTCCCTTCTGAGAAGAGGACAAAGTTGGAGGCTAATAGAGAGAGGGGTATATTTGTTGGATATAACGAGACTTCGAAGGCTTTCCGCATTTACTGTCCTACACAGAGGAAAGTTGTGGTGAGGAGGGAGGTGAGATTTGAGGAGGAGCGAGGCTTCAGGATATCTCGAGATTCTGAGATAGAGGAGCAGCAGGTTACTCCATAGGTGTCGACATCACAGAGCTCAGTGAGTCAGGGCATGGGGTCACAGGTTTCAGGAGTGACTAGGTCACAAGTTACATGTCCATCAATTTCAGGGACTCAGTCTACAAGGACTTCTGGTACAGGGACAGGTTCACAAATCACAGGTTCACAGGTTACACCTTTAGGTGATTCAAATATACATGGTAAAGGTTCAGGTTCACCAGGGACAGGATCTCAAACCGTTGGTACTTCTTCAGGGAGACATTCGCTTGATGAGGATGTAGAGGAGGGTGTGCCACAGGATGCTACTTCCAAAAAGAGAAAGCCAAGTTGGCTTAGGGAGCTTGTGAATGAAGCAGAGGAGTCTGTGGGGTCACGCAAGAGGGAGGTCAGAGAGAGCAAGGCACTTGAGACATTTTCTAGCTACATGACACAGGTGACTAGCTTGCGTGAATATGAGTCTACTACTTATGAGGAGGCTTTTCTACACCATGTTTGGAGAGATGCCATGATGGAAGAGTAATTCCATCATGAAAAATGGGGTGTGGAAAGTGGTTTCGAGACCAGAGGGTAAGTTAGTTGTGACCTCCAAGTGGCTCTACAAAATCAAGCATGTCACGGATGGAAGCATCGAGAAGTACAAAGCTCGATTTGTAGCGTGTGGGTTCTCACAGATAGAGGGAGTTGATTATGATAAGACCTTTGCACCGGTTGCCATATTTTCTTCGATCAAAGCAGTGATCTTTGTCGTGGCAGAGATGGGTTGGAGGATCCATTAGATGGATGTGAAGATCGCTTTTCTCAATGGTCTCCTACAGGAGGAGGTATATATAGAGCAGCCATAGGGATTTGAGATTTATGAGAGAGATTCTCATGTATGCAGGCTGAAAAAGGCCTTGTATGGTCTGAAGCAAGCCCCTCGGGCTTGGTACTCGAGGAATGATTCCTATTTGCTTTCGATTGGGTTTCAGAAGAGTGAGGCGGATCCCAACCTTTACTACATTGTGGTTGGTGGTGTTCTGCTCATTCTTCTACTGTATGTTGATGACTTATTCATTACAGGAGGGGAGCACTTGATTGAGGCTTGCAAGAAGGCCCTTCCTTCGGAGTTTGAGATGAGCGACCTTGGGTTGATGCATTGTTATTTAGGCATGGAGGTATGGCAGGAAGATGGACATGTTTTCTTAAGGCAAGGAAAATATGTTGCAGATGTTCTGAGGAGATTTCGGAAGGAGGACTGCAGACATATGTTTACACCCATGATCACCAATTGGAAGACGCTTCATGTCTATGAGGGAGAGTTTGTGGATCCTACTTTGTTTTGTCAGCTCATTGGTTTGTTGATGTATTTGGTCAACACCAGACCATATATGAGTTTTGCAATGAACACTCTCAGTCAGCTCATGGTGGAGCCCAAGAGAGTGCATTGAGTAACTGCAAAACATATTTTGAGATACCTTGTTGGTACTGTAGAGTATGGTCTAGACTACAGGAGGTCAGGTGGAGTGGACTTGGTTGGCTTCACGGATTCATGTCGGAAGAGCACTTTCGGTTGTTGTTTCAGGTTGGGCTCGGCTGTTGTGTCGTGGTTCTGCCGGATGTAAAAGTCCGTTGCTTTGAGTTCTATAGAGGCCGAGTACATGGCAGTGAGTCAGGGTAGTTGCGAGGCTTTGTGGCTTCTCAAGTTCATGGTTGATTTATTTGATCAGGAGTTGAAGCCTACTATCATTCACTGTGACAATCAAAGTTGCATTAGGTTCTCTAAGAATCCAGTGTTTCATGACAGGTCAAAACACATTGAGATCAGATACCACTTCATCAGAGATTATGTCTAGAGAGGAGTTGTTGAGTTACAATACATTTCTACAGATGAGTAGGTGGCAGATATTCTCACGAAGTCTTTGGGAAGAGGAAAGCACATACGTTTCAGAGACAAGATGGGAGTGGTAAAAAACAGCTTCCTCGGTAAGAGGGACTGTTGATTTTTTTACCTAGAGAAGTGTTTGTTCACTCATGCCTTTGGGTGGACAAGAACACTTTAATTGTAATCCCTAGCCATTTATAAAGTGAGATTGACTTTATTGATATAAAGTCACTTGATAAAATAAAAGTGAGTAATAAAGTCTTAAGTGACTTTAATGAGATTATTAAAGTGGGCGTGTAATAAAGTCTCACATTTAATATTTAAAAAGTCATTAATTGCTTTTTAATGAGAAAAATGTGAGATGTGATCTTGATCCTAGGATCTCATCTAATGTCATCCATTGGATTTGAGGAGGAAGTTACTCACACAAAAAGGGTTTGGGAAAGGAAAAGATGAATCATTGTTCACTTTCACAAAGATAATTTTTGAGAAAGGAGAAGAGCAAGAGAGAAGGGTTCTTAAAATTTTTCATAACAACCACAAGGATTTGAGACACATGACAGACAGACACATGTGTGGAAACTAAAGAAAGCATTGTATGGCTTAAAGCAAGCACCCGAGACATGGTATGGAAGGATTGATATTTTTTTTATGAGCTTGGGCTTTATTTAAAGTAAAGTAGATTCCAATATTTACTATAAGATTGAGAATGATAACTAGGTGATTTTACTATTATATGTGGATGGCCTGTTTCTAATAGGAAATGAAAAACTCATCACTAATTGCAAGAAGAAGCTTGCTTTAGAATTCGAAATGGAAGATTTGGGTCAGATGCACTATTTTCTAGGTTTGAATGTGTTGCAGAATCCAGGTGAGATTTGTCTCAGTCAAGGAGAATATGCTGTGGAAATTCTAAAAAGATTTGGAATGATGGATTGTAAATCCATGACAACACCTACGACATCAAGTCCTAAGTTGTTATGGAAGTATTAGAGATAGTGAATGCTACCTTGTATAGACAGATAATTGGGTCGTTGATGTATTTGACGAATATAAGGCCAGACATATTTTTTGCTGTGAACACCTTAAGTCAGTATATGGTTGAACCTAGACATATTCATATGATCGCAACAAAACATGTGATGAGATACTTGAAAGGTACTATTGAGTATGGTATCAAGTATGATGCAGATTATGAGTTTAAACTGCAAGGATATTCTGATTCAGATTGGGCTGGTAATGTTATAGATCGTAAGAGTACATCAGGATGCTGCTTTAGTCTGTGATCAGGTATGATCTCATGGTTTAGTAGGAAGCAAACTAGTGTTGCGCTCAGTACGGTTGAGGCATAATATATGGCAACATGATTAGCATGTACTGAAGTTGTATGGATACAAAAATTGCTTTCAGGACTATTTGATCTTTAGTTAGATGCTACTAGTATCTACTGTGACAATCAGAGTTGCATAAAATTGTCAATGAACCCAGTGTTTCATGACAAATCAAAGCATGTTAGAACTGAGTATCATTTTATCCGTGATATCGTAGAAAAAGGAGCAGTGAAGCTTCTTTATGTGGCTACAAATGAACAGGTCGTAGATGTGTTAACCAAACCTCTGTCAAAGGTGAAGTTTGAGCACTTCAGAGACAAGCTTGGACTGGTGCCTCATAAGAGGGAGTAAGTAGCTGCATATAGGATTCTGGTGATAGTAGCTGGGCAATTCATTTATAGCTAGGATGTGGGCTATTCTATTTTTATCCAGTATGAAAAAGGACTGGCTCTAAATTTACTCATTTAGTATGAAAAACGATTGGTACTAAGTAAGATAGTTCTTGGTGAACTGCATAGCTTCCTCTAGCTTATAACTAGTAGGACAGTTCTTGGTGAACTGCACAAATAGTTCCTGGTGAGCTAAATGAATAAAAATCCTATAATAATAGCAGTGTGCCCACCAGAGTTGCTACTGATTCCAGATTGCTACTTATGGATACAAAACTTCTCTTGATTAATCAACAAGTCAATAGCCAAGTAGAGACAAATGAATGTAACACGTGGTACTCAGAAAAAATACCTTCCTTGCTAAGAGGGAGTGTTGAAATATATAGCTTTGGAAGCTATTTTTTAAATTATAAATTCTATGTACATTAAAAAAAAAGTTATTGATGACAAGTGTTAACTTCATGCCAAGTATCAAAATCATGTCACATGTCAACCTTAGATAGGGCTGCTTAGAGACCTGCTTAGGGTGGTCCTAGAGGGCTGCTTAGGGCGGTCCTAGGGGGAACTTAGGGAAACCAAGTCCAAGTATAAAAGGAGGACGACTCTCACCATTTGGACGCACAATTTTGGAAAAGTTTACTGCTGATATAACGCTGAGTTATACCTTGTATTCTTCTGTTGTTATGTGACTAGCACTCCTACTGTTCTACGGTTGAAACAGAGGTGCTGTAACATAGGTGCTGTAACAAAGGTACTGTAATAGAGGTATTGTACCAGAGGTGCTATAACAGAGTTAATAAGGCTGCTACAATAATTATTATAAGTTTGCTACAGTAAGAGGTTATGACAGTCAATTTTGAGGTCATTATCAGGCTGTTACTAAGTATGATATCAGCTGTTAATTAAGTTTGTAAGTGTTGAAATAGAGGTATTGTTTTAGCACACCCTAAGTTCAAGGTTGTTAGTTAAGAAGTCTTGTACTGGTATTGTACTTTGTTGAAGAATATCAAGAGAAGTTTTGGTTGGGTTTTCCTCCCCAAGATGGTTTCCCATGGTAATTTGGTTTTGTCTCTGTGATTATCTTATCTTCAGTGATCCTTATTTAGGTAGAGATGTATGCTTATGTCTGATATATGTTGCAAAATGTTAAAAATTCTTGCATACATCTAATTTTTCAACAAACACCGGGGTTAAAAGCCCCAACAAAGGGCAGTCAACAACGCCATTAAGCCATAGTACTCCTAAAGGAAGTACCAAAGGGCTCGGTCATGACTACCACTACTGAATAACACCCCTCCTGGTAAAAAAAATGGCTCTCTCCCTGGGGCACATCTGAAGGTGCACTGGGTACAGATGCAACGTAACACTGTGCATGTGTTTTTATTGAGTAGATTTGTTATCCATTGATATCGCTTCCGCTATTTAAATTTTTTGTTAATAGATCTCAACAAGTATACATTATTCAGTGAGCTGCAATTTAATTTTCATCAAGGAAAATCACTTGGAATTGTTTATCTAGAGCCATGGTTAGTAAAATTTAACACACTTGACTCATAAGGCTACACACTATCTAAAGGAAGAATTATAACCACAACACAAAACATCTTTAGCTATTAAAAGTGCATCTAAGATTCATGAGCCATTATAGAGTAACACCATTGACCCCTTATGGTCATGTCCATACTAAGTCACCGCATTAGTTGATTTTCAAGCTTGAAAATCGAAATTCGTCGAATTTTATCGGAGGGCGAATTTAATCGTGTAAGTTTGCCGAATTTAATGGCTAACTTCAAGGCATCGTTTTATATAAATGGAAAACCTAGCTTGCGAGCTTGTAGTTTTTGTTCAGACAAACTAGGAAACTTTGTTGCTGCCCTGCCGCCACACCTGTCGTTGTTAATTTGCCCGATGTCGTGAGTCTGTGCTTTGCCTGACGCTGTCTGCAGCAGATCTTTCTGTTGACGGTCGTGCTAATACCTATATCGGGCTCTCTCTCCAATCTTAACACTTGAAAGGAATTAATCTATCTAGAAATTGAAAGGAATGAGTGGAACTTGGAAGGACTGCAGTTTTGGCAGTTGAAAGCGAAATCGTTTTATGCTCAAAATACCCTTTTTATTCTGGTATATATTTAGGCACCTACGTTTGAGTGACACATGATGTTTTGCGGTCTGTATAATTGCATCGCGACAATCTCATAAATAATCAATTTGATGCCACGTAGTTGCATATGATAAAGCATCGGATACGGTAGTTTAAAACCCATTTGATGTGATGTTGTCTAACTCAAAACCTCCTTACTGTTCGATGGGTCATGTATTTTCTTTTTCAAATTTTATAGTCTTGAATTTAATGCCGAATTTTATCACCAAAATTTTCATTGCCGAACTTTTGACAAACTTCAAAGTTGTCGGACTTGAACACGAATTCAAACAAGGTGACTTAGTGGCCACACAAGAAAGTATTTACCATGAGTCAACTAGGTAGCATATGTCATAACACTGGTGTCAATTGAATGTCCCCATTGATCTCTAGCAAATACATGGTGATTTGAGCAAGCTGAAAGTGTCTTTGGCAAATATCCATGGGTAAACCGTAGATCTGATCTGTCGAAGTGCTGGATGTGATAGAAGATCACATAGGGATCGATCATCAAGTCACCCCTACATGTCTAATGGGACACACAACAAGGACACACTAACTGTAAATGTAATAGACCGGAAATTGCCTAGTAGAAAACCACCTATGAATCAAGACTATAAATCAGCAGAATAGATCTCCTTCTAGAGCATAAACTTAATTAAACTAAAGAAATTGAAGCAAGTGTGCCCTGGATCAATAATTACAGACTTGGCAAAGAGCATTAGGGGAATTTTGAGTTCTAAAATGGGCCTCATAAGAGATATAATAAAATATTATGAGTTTGTCTTTTTATGGGGAAGGTATATTTACAACTCACCTCTTGCACTACAATCTATACAACTATAGTTGAGTTAAATTAAATATATATATATGTAAATAAAATGAATAAAAAATAATCTTTGACATGACTAGAAATATGAGTACTTTTAGTACTTAAATGTACTAAAGTAAAGAACTAATAAATAAAATACAATAAGATACTTAATTGAGCTTATATTTGTTAAATAAATTTTAAATTTATATTTATAACCATAATTTAAATTTAAACAAATGTATTAAATAAAATTAGATATAATGAATATTTTTTTATTTTATTTATATATATATATATATATATATATATATATAACATGTTAAAACTGAGTTTAATATAATATATTAAATATGTATGAATTGGAAATTTGAAAAAGCTCAAATATATATGGTGAATTTAATATAATATATTAAATATGTATTGATTGGAAATTTGAATTAAAGTTTAATGTATTACAACTAACTCATATTCATTACATAAGTACTACTACGTACACATGAATTAAAATTTGAATGATTTCTAGTCCTATATAATATATTATATAATTTTACTACTAACACTTATTCATTATGTGAAGTACATATCCATGATGAAAGTTTGACTTTGAGTTTTGTTGTTTTTAATAATATTTTTATATTTACATATTTATTATATTTTGAAGTATTTTAAAGTACTATAAAGTACTTAAATAATAAGTATAAAAATATTATATTCTAAAATAATTTATAATTCTTTTTTATTATTATGAGTATTTGTTTACTGTGGGTTTGTATTTACTATTTAGAATTTGACAAGTAGTATTTTTAACTCGAGCAATGCCACCTCAACTATAATTGACGATTCCATTCTTTAGAATGTCATTGGTTCTTTTAAAGTTGATTTTGATAGTACTTCTTTTGTTTTGAGGCCCATTTTAGACCTCAAAATTCCCCTAACATCTGATGCTTACCAGGAGCTGAACTAATTTCCAATTTTGCCCCATCTCCCAGCCAGAACAAACAAGACTGAACCCCTCCATCTTGGCGAATTGGCAAATTGAATGACCTTGCTCCTCCATAAACTCAAAGTGTGTAGGTGTACAATGCTATTGAGGGAGGTATGTGCCAAATATTTACGCTTCCCTTGCCACCAAGGATACATGTGTGGCATACATTCCATGAAATTTAAAACCATTAAGTTAAGGAACGGGTTGGAAACCAAGTTCCTCATTAATTTTTATTAAGTCTTCATTCAGCCTAGTTCCTAAGTTTGCCAAAGTGTCTGCTTGTGAATTGAAGAGCCTAAGCACATTGAAGAATACAATATTTTCAAATCTGTTAGCTTCATTTTCAAGCTTGTGAATGGACTTCTACCTGTCCCAAGATGGTAAGTTCTCTCTGGCCACCAACCCCTGAACAAATATAGTTCAAGGTGCAATCACTCCATTCAGGGCTGTCCGCACTAACTTAGGACTAGTAACCAGTGGAAATGTACTGAAGCGTGATTGCTCCTCTTTGAACATAGTCTCGGATGAAATGATATCTGATCTCTATGTGCTTTGACCTGTCATGGAAAACTGGATTCTCAGAGAGTTGGATGCAACTTTGATTGTCACAGTAAATAACCGTAGGCCTAAGCTCCTGACCAAATAGATTCACCAGCAACTTGCGAAGCGACAAGGCCTCGCAGCTAGCGAAGCCACACGGCCTCGCAGCTGGCCAAACTGGCTGCCATGTACTCAGCCTTTGCAATACTCGATGCAATAGACTTCTGCTTCCGACTGAACCACGACACTGCTGTCGAGCCCAAATTGAAACAACATCCGGAAGTGCTCTTCCGGTCCTCCACACTGCCTGCCCAATCTGAATCTGTATAGCCAACCAATTTGATCCCCTCTGACCTCTTGTAGTCCAAACCAAAATCCACTGTCCCTGAAAGATAGCGCAACACATGTTTTGCAGCGACCCAATGCACACTCCTAGGCTCAACCATGAACCGGCTAAGAGTGTTCACTGCAAAACACAAATCTGGCCGAGTGTTGACCAGATACATCAATGACCCAATAAGCTCACGGTATAAAGTAGGATCCACCAACTCTCCCTCAGAAGCATGAAGCTTCTTCTAGTTGGTGATCATAGGTGTCGACATAGGCCTGCAATCCTCCATCCCGAATCTCCTCAAAATATCAACCGCATACTTTCCCTGCCCCAGGAAAATATGTCCAGGGTCCTGCCAAACCTCCAATCCCAAAAAATAATGCATCAGCCCGATATCAATCATCTCGTACTTTGCTGCAAGATCCTTCTTGTAAGCTACAATGGGTCTCTCTCTCCTTGTGATAAACAAGTCATCAACATATAGTAGAAGAACAAGGGGATCATCTCCAACCATGATGAAGTAGAGATTCAGATCTGCCTCACTCTTCTGAAACCCCATACTTAGCAAGTAAGAATCAATCCTGGAGTACCAAGCTCTTGGAGCTTGCTTCAGCCCATAAAGGGCCTTCTTCAACCTGCATACATGTGTCTCTTTGTCATGTATCTCAAAGCCCTGATGCTGCTCAATGTAAATCTCCTCCTGTATGATCCCATTGAGAAATGCGGTCTTCACATCCATCTGATGGATCTTCCAACCCATTTCCGCCACAATAAAAATCAAGCTCCTGATAGAAGTATATCAAACAACTGGCGCAAAAGTCTCATCATAATCAATGCCCTCAACCTGTGAAAACCCCCGCGCTACAAACTTGGCTTTGTACTTCTCCACACTCCCATCTGCCGCATGCTACAGCTTGTAAAGCCAACAAGAAGTCACCACCGACTTCTCCTTCGGTCTCAGAACAATCTCCCATACATCATTCTTCATGATGGAATGGTACTCATCCATCATGGCATCTCTCCATACCGAATGCTGGGAGGCCTCCTCAAAAGTAAAAGGCTCAGAACCTCGTGTATAAGCCACCAACACCATGCCCAATCTATCAGGCATCTTGATGGCTCTCACCTTGTCATTGGGCGTCCCAGCCTTTAATGCATCCTTCAAGGTCTCCCGGAGCCACTTAGGCTTCTTCTTCCCTGAACGTTCTTCCCACACTGGCCTGTTCTCATCTGAAGAGCTGCCAGAGCTAGAAGCCCCTGTCAACTGTGAACTTGAAGTTGGTGTGCCAACACTGGTTTACCCTGTAATCCTGATCTCGATCTTGATCCCGATCCCCTGTAAGGTGTACCTGTAATAGTAGACCCATCACCTGTCCCCAAAGACCCCGCTAGCCTAACCACTGAACTTGGTGAACCTGTGCCAATACTCTGTGGTCCTGTAACGCTGGAAACTTGTGATCCTGACTACTGCGTAGATGGTATCTGTGCCACAACCTGAGGTGCAGGCACCTGCTGCTCTCCCTGCTCTGACTCTCTCGGCCTCTTGAAGGCTTGCTCCTCCTCAAACTTCACATCCCTTCTCACCACCACTTTCCTCTGAGAGGGAAGATAAATACGGAAAGCCTTCGCAGTCTTATCATAACCCACAAAGATGCCCTTCTTTGCAGTGGGCTCCAACTTTGTCCTCTTCTTTGAAGGGACATGAGAGCAAGCCATACTACTAAATATACAAAAATGGCCAATTTCAGGCTTCTTGCCTGAAAAGCACTCCTCAGGTGTCATATTCCCCACTGCTTGATGGGGACTCCTGTTTTGAAAATATACAGCGGTGCTGCAAGCCTCATCCCAGAGAAAGAAAGGAAGTGACTGGTCATGTAACATAGCTCGAGCTGCTCCAATAATGGAGCTGTTCTTCCTCTCTGCTACTCCATTCTGCTCTGGAGTATACAGAATTGTCAACTGTCTTCTGATCCCCTCCTGTCTGCAAAATCCATCAAACTCCTTGGAGGTATACTCACCCTCGTTATCTGATCTCAAGACTCGGATCTTCCTCCCTGTTTGGTTCTCCACAAGAGCTTTGAACTCTTGGAACCTCTGCAAGACTTCCTCAGACTTCTTGCTCTTCAGAAAGTAGATCCAGGTCTTCCTGGAATGGTCATCAATGAATGTCACATAATACTCGTATCCCCTCAAGGACACAGAAGACATAGGTTCACATAAGTCTGAATGTATCAAGTCAAGAGTATCAGCTAACCTGCTATCACTGCTCGGAAATGCAGTTTTGGTGTACTTTCCCAAAGCACACCCCCTGCACACATCACTCTGCCCTGTGCTGAACTCTAGTAAACCTGTCACCATGTGCCTCAACAACCCCAAGGTTGGATGATGCAAGTGAGCCATCCTCCTATGCCAAAGCTCACACAACTCATTGCTGCTACTATGTGCTAAAGCATGCTGCGGCTGAAACAAGAGCGTATACAGTTTCCCACATCTCTCTCCAATGGCAACTGAAGCATATGGTCCTGCAATCTTGGGAAACATATGCACATGTCCATCAATGAAAGACACCCCAAGACCCTGATCCTTGATCATGGAAACTGACACTAGGTTCTTCTTTAGCCTAGGTACATTCAATACATCTCGCAATACCATGGGACTCATGGACTCCCTCTGAAATGTAATGGTCCCACGTCAAACTGCACTGACTACTGAGTCATCTCCCAACACAACCTCCACATCTATATCTGCCTGTGAGAGCTCGGAGAACATCTCATGAGCACCTGTCATGTGGCTTGAGGCTCTGCTATCTATGTACCAAGTGCTGGAAGTAGATGCACTGTAAGAATGGTCTGTCACATAGGAAAACTCCCACTGTCTGTCAACATCTGCACTGGTGAGAATGGATGCTCTCTCTCTCTCTCTCAATATGCCCAGTGCATAGTGAAAACTCACTTTGAAATCTAGCTTCAAAATCATCGATCTAAGTTGAAGCAGCTGTTTGTCTGCTGCTTCTTCTTCTTGTTCGGACATGTAGCAACATAGTGTCCCATCTTGTGACATGCAAAGCACTTCACAGTGCTCATATCCTTCTTCTGCTCATCGTGCTGCTGCTTGGCTCCACCCTTCTTGGGACCCTTCTTGCTCTTCTTCTTCCCTTTCGTTGTCAATGCCACATCCTCCTCATCTCCCCTACTAGTAGAACCACTGCACTGTAAGAAACCCCTGCGAGTCTCCTCTTGAAAAAACTCATCACAAACCCTGTCCCAAGATGGTAAGTTCTCTCTGGCCACCAACCCCTGAACAAACACAGTCCAAGGTGCAGTCACCCCATTCAGGGGTGTCCGCACTAACTCAGGACCAGTAACCACCACCCCCACAGCTGCAAGCTCATCTCTCACCTGAGAGATCCTAGTAAGATAGGCCATACACACCTCTCCTTCGACCATTTTGATGATTTTCAGCTTCTCCCCAAGCACCATCTTCCTGTTTTCATTAGTACTCTCAAACAACCCGGTCAAAGCATACCACATCTCATGTGCATGATCCTTTGCTGAAATGTGAGGAATAACATGATCTTTAACAACATCTAAGATTATCCTCATGGCTTTAATATCTTTCTTATTAAAGGCTGCAAGTAACGCTGCATCAGTAGAAGGGGGAATAGTAACGGGATTTGCTGTAATGTTTCTAACTACTTCCTCCCACAACTCATTCTCCCTTGGCACAAGTAAAATCTGGGCTTTCCATGAGACAAAGTTCGCTGCCCCATCCAACCTATCCTCAATTCTCAACCCCACGGAAGTCATTTTCTCAAAGAACAAGTTTCAACAAAATGTACTACTTAGTACTGTCACAAAGGTTTTTCTGAATTTTGGAAATCAATGTTTCACTGCTAAAATTTAATTTTCTGCCACAATCCGCTCTGATACCATGTAGATTTTTCACTAGTTTTCAGCCACCAGTTTCAAGTAAAATTTATATCATTGTTTATGACATTCTCAGAAAAATAAAGGGCTGGAAATAAACAAAAAATTTCAGACTTAAAACACTGCTGTAAACAATCTTTTCAGTGACAGGAATTAAAAATCAGCACGCCATTTAATCACACAGAATACTAGGATTTTTGGCCAATGGCCCTGGAAAAACCCACAAAAAGAAAACCAGTCAGAGAGAGATTTTATTATAGGGAAATTTACAGCAAAACTCATAAATTTTCAGACCAACTTATCTCAACCCAGAAGAGAAAATTTATGCCTCGTTTTCTGCGCCAAATAGGAAAAAAAATCAAACTCATATTTTTTTCTCTGTTTTCTGACTCGATTTCTGTGCCACGGTATGGACCGTACCGTACAGACCTCGAAATCCGTGCCCAAGAAAAATTTCCTCGAAAAATGTGCCCACTGTCTCGAAAACCATACCGTACGGACTGTATGGACCAGCGATAAATGCTGCTGTCTTCTCCTCGATTTTCGTGCCCTCTTTGCTGCTGTCATTTCCCTCAATTTGCGTTCTGCATTTTTTTTCTCTTGCTCAAGAAAAAAAAATGGAAACTTTCTCTTTTCGAGAGTTTTAAAAATCGGCCAAATTGGTTTCGGAACTGGCTGGTTCACCGGTTCGGTACCAAACCGGGTCAAACCGGCAGGTAAACCGGATCGGGGACGGGTTAGTTACCGAACCGGCCGGTTGGTAACCTAACCAGTATGGTTCGGTAACTAACCGGTCCAACCGGTCGAGTTCGAAGCTGACCGGTCCGGTTTGGTAATTATATGGTTTGGATCGGGGACCGGTTTTACATTATGTTGATTTGTAATTATATCCTTGTGCTCCAGGAAAGATAAAATTCAAAACATTACTTGGTGTAGACCCCCTTATAGCTTGGTTAATTTGCATAGCACAACATATGTGTCATTAGTAATTACAGTATGAAACTAAATCATTACTTAAAACCTTGAGAGAGAAACTAAAATCAATAAGGGTGTATCTAATTGTAGTCTTTAAAATGTTTTCTTTTTGATGATAATGATGTTTTCAATTGCATATTTGTAGATCTGGTCAAGGACTTCATTTTCTCATATTACATTTTTGTTATTCCAGTGAGGTAGACACTTTCTATTTTAAAATGATGGGGGTGAAAGTTTTTTATATAACATTTGCATGCTAAGAGGAAACTATCACTATTGTTATGTTACTATGGACTTTAATCAGCTACAGGATTTGTTGCTGTTCACAGTGCATTGTGCGAGCAACAATGGTCGGATTCTCTGGCAGTAGAGCTCTCTTATCATCTACCAAAGGAGCAAGAGAAGCTTTAGAGGGGCACGCTGATTATGTTTTGACCATAGATTTAAAAATCGGATAAATCGGCATGCTGAAACTATCACTATTGTTAGTTTTTATTATAAATTCCTTTAAAATTACAACATTTCAATATATAATAAATAATATTTATTATTATAACAATTTAAACTCTTCCTCACAAAAAAGTATATACTAACTATATAATAAATTTATTATTTATTATTATAGTTATTATTTTTTTGGGAATAATAATAATTATTTTGGTAAAAAGAAGAGAAGAATAATAATAATCATTTTTTTTAGCAAACCGATTCATTAAATTCAAATCAGCCGATTTATGACCGATTCATTACCATTCCGATTCTGATTCCGATTCCGAGTTGACTCTCGACCGATTTCGAGTCCGATTCCGATTTTTAAAACTATGCTCTTTTTTCTCTCTTAACTCTCTCTTCTCACTTCAATCTGCAAATGTGAGGCAAAATGCCTTTTCCATGCCTTTTTGAGAAAACCCTAGGGTGAGTCTAATCTAACAGTGGAGATTATATTAGATCAAGGGCTGAAATTAAATGCTCATATTTTATTTCTAAAATATTAATTTCACTCACCCACTTAAATTTATCAAAAAGTGACTTTAATGCTTTAAAGTCAAATTAAATGCTTTTACTTAAGTCATTTAATGCAAGGGTCACTTTATATGTCCCCTCTCTATGTGACTAAGGCAAAAGTCACTAGGGGAACACTTCCCTAGGTACAAAACTAACAGAAAGAGTGCAAGCACCTCTGCCTGGTTATCTGTCATTTTTCTCAGTACCCATTGAAAGGAAGTTTCCTGTCTTCTGTCTTTCGTCCGGATTACATAAGATCCCCACTGCATCTGCCACCCCTGATTGAGTTCATTCTTTATCAAGAAACTCTGCAATGGGTCTTTTAAGTATTATGTTTATGTCACAACATTTGTTTTTCGTGGAGCATTTATGTCATGTTTTCTATATCATGATGTGTGAGGTGCTTGGAAAGAAAGGTTGTCCACAATGTTGAAATTTATGCATATGTATGTGTTATGTTGAGAGGATGATGGCTTTAATCATCACATGTTATACATGGAAATTAACAATACTTTTTTTTAAATGACAATTTAATTGTGCTATCATCCTTAACTGCTTTATTTATGCTGCTATCATCACATGTTATACATGGAAATTAACAATACTTTTTTTTAAATGACAATTTAATTGTGCTATCATCCTTAACTGCTTTATTTATGCTGCTAAGAAAAGGTTTCTTTCAATAAAGACATCCTATTTGTTTACATTTGCAGAGATCTTTCTTAAACATTGACCTTCTATTAATAATATGTCAATGATTGGATAATTATGCTATTACTTCACCTTAACATATATGATGCTTTAATCTGCCTTTGTTTTGGTTTATTGTTGATCTAAGGCAGTTTTTCTGCTTGTAGGTGGAGGTATCAATTTATGGTTTTTTGGATTGCTGGTTACATTAAAAGCGCTAGGAAATGAAACGGGCGATTCTTATTCACTCTATGAAGTGATGGTCCCTCCAGGGTGGAGTATTCCAAAACATATTCGCACGCAGGAAGATGAGACTTACTACATGCTTGATGGTGAATTGGTGTGGATTATTGGAGAAGAACAACTTCGTGCTACGAAGGGTTCATTTCTTCATCTTCCTCGATTTGTTCCACATGCATTTGAAAATAAAACAAATGAAACAGCATACATGCTGTGCACATGTGCTCCTGGTGGTTTTGAGAAATATTTCCTGGATCTTGCAAATATGGTAACAGCTTCAAAAAATATGCTCCCTGAACATAGCAATGATGAAATTAATTTGGCTTTTAGGATGGCTGAGGAGTATGGACTTGTTTTTGTTGGTCATCAAAAGAGCACAGGCAAGGCTTTTTCATTCATTGATTCTCTGATAGACAAATCCAAAAACATATCTTTTCTGTTCTTATTGCCATGCTTTTGATATGTAAACTTCCTGCATAATTTGACTAACACATTTCTTTGTTGAAATAGACTTATGGTATCTTGTCATATTAATGTTTTGGTTCTCATTGTTTCTAAATTCTAAGAGATGTCAGTGAGATATTTTTGAATGCAGAAGCCTCACAGCTTAGTTCATGGTGCTGTTAATTCACAAGTCTGCCCTAAGAAGATGAACAGATGAGCGAGATTACTCTAGGCAATCTAACCATGTCAACGTTAGACCTCTCTCCATTTGGGCTGTTTCTTTTCCAGCCCAGGGGAGGTTGTCTATAGGATGTTTGTGTGCCGTTTGTTAGTGTATAAAATATGTATGAATTACAATTAAACTAGCACACTACGCTGCCCCTCAAAGCCCCTGAAAGCCCTCAAGAACAGTGATCAAACTATGAATTACATTATGGAAGATTGAGATTAGTTTCTTAATAGAAATTTCAGCAGTGATTAGATGGAAAAGTGGAAATTTTTTTGAGGCCTAGGTGAAAGTAAAATTAAAGGTAAGTGCATAGTAATGCCAACACAATTCCTGCAGTACATTTGAACTTAAATGGCAACCACATAGGTGATATATTAATGAAGAGGCAGAAAGTAAATCATAGACATCAATAAATCACCTTCTGCCTTGTCAATCTCTGACACACAGCGGTGGAAGATGCTGTGATGTCTGGAATGGAGGAAGGAAGATGATGATGAGCTCCTGAAACCTGTGTAAGAAAATCTAACCTCGTGAACAAATGTCTTCACCCCTTCTGTCTAGAATCCAAGAGATCGAAGAGAGAGAAAGAATGGTGCGCCCTAGGAGTGAGAGAGAGAAAGGGATAGAACTGGGAGGCAAGTAATCTGCATGGCATGGTTTTATCTCCTCAAACTCTCCCTCATAGCAAAAAGATATCCACTAAAAGTACAACTCTGCTCAAAATACTTCCTTGAGGCATCCTCTTTGATGAATACCTGCTGCTTTCTAAACATAATGCATGATCTGCTGGAAATACCTCTTTAGGATGCTCTTAGTTATGAATATCACTGTTTTAAAGGCACCTCTGTTCCAAAATACTGCTGTTAATTTCCAGGCTGCTAATCGCTCTTCAAAACCACCTCACTAAGGTGTACTTCTCTAACGGTGACTGCTTTTTCTAGCATGTAAAACTCAGCATGCATGCTGGTGTAAGGGTTCAAATCAAGTTTCTAGAAACAACAGAATTTTCATGCATATCTTAACACACTGGAAACCACCTGTGCTATAGCATGCTCTTCTCCAAAAAGTTAGTCTGCTTTCTAATTGTGATGTCCAAATCTGCTGGAAATAGTTCCTTGAAGTGCTTCTCTTGTAACATCACTACTGTTTACTAATTGTATCCACCTCAAAACCTGCTGGAAAGAAGTTCAACAGAGCACTCACCTTTAGAATATGCTGCTGTTTTCTAATAGTAACTACAGAAAAAGGTTGATAGCTCCTCACTAGTGCACACCCCTACCTGAAGTTCTGGCTGTCTTTAAATGATGATTAGTCAGCTATGCATAAAGACAAGATCCCGTCGAATCATCCTCAGCAAGATGCTTGCAGGCAAGCGAAATTAAGCCAATGGGTGAGGGCACACCATCCAAGACAGGAAATGCTCGAAATATATGTTCATACAAGGCATGGAGGTGAGAGTATCTACTTGCTGAAAAATAAAAGGGTGAGTTATACTTTAAAATAGCAAGGCATAAGACATGGGAATTGTTGTTGCACAACCGAGCAGACTTTAGATTGAAACGATTAGATGGCTGCTAACCCAACAAAACATCAGGTCACTACCCTTAAGTGTCACGTGGGCAGGGTCCTCTCTCCTTAGGTTTCCTAAGCCTACTTAGGGAAACCTAGACTAACCATGAGAGGTGTCCCCAACCAAGCTTTCCTGAATACTTGCCAGAGCTTGTCCAACTTTCTCAAGTACTAGCTTGATCGATTTATGAAGGATAGTATGCCTGAGACAAAAGGTTTTAAATGTGGCACATTATGGGGTGAAAATTAAGCCAAGGGTTTGTGATCCGTAAACGGTAGGCCTAAGGCCCATCTGTTTTACCAACACGAATACTTATGTGGAGATAGAATGGAATGCTTTCTTTGCAATGAAAATTGGGATGATAAGTTAATGTTTTATTCATCTCTGAGTTGTTTAAAAATTAATAGGAACATAAAGCATTTTATTCATCTCTGAATTGTTTAATATGCACCCCATAACAAGATGAATGTGTCCAACACTGATTAAAAACACCCAACAACTACAAAAACACCCAGGCATCTATAAATTCGCCCATCTGTGATAAAAACACCTGAGGCACAATTAAATTCGCTCAGCACTGTTTAAAAATATCCCAGGCAGTTCTAGATTTTCCCAGGAATGATAAAAATGCCCCAACATTTTTTAAATTTGCCCAGGACTATTTTAAAATGCCCTAGTCATCAATGAACACATCCAGGCATGACTAAAAACGCCCCAGCACTTGTAAATTCGCCCTATGCAATGGAATAAATACCTCGGGCAATGTAAATTCACCCCGGGTAATATAAATTCGCCCCAAGCAATGAAATAAATACCTTGGGTGTTGCAAATTCGCCCCAAGGAATGTAAATTCATTCCAGGCAATGAAATAAATACCCCAGGGACTGCAAATTCTCCCCAGGCAATGTAAATTCGTCCCAGACAATGAAATAAACACCTTGGGCATTGCCAGTTTGCCTCAGGCAATGCAAATTCACCCCAGCAGAGATGGATTTCACCAAACATGAAGTTAATTTTGCCCAGTGGTACATTCAGATGTCACCACTATTTAATAACAACAATTAAACCAAGTATGGTGCACGCATGATTAAACCACCATAATATTGAACAACATGGAATGCAGTGTGTTATCCACTAAAGCTGTACTTAAGTGGATTTCCAGTGAGTCGTTGAAGTTGTGAACAAGCCTTTGTTCATTATCAGTGCTCAGAAGTTCCATGGTTACATCAGGACCAGTTGCGGTCTCGTTTTTTAATAAAGTGGCATGTTCATACCTCTCGGATGTTGTAATAAAGTGTGCTAGCATGACGCAAATGAATATTTTTGCATTTCCAACCCGGTTTCAAGTTTGGTTTTCCACATGAAGTTTAATGCCCAAACCCCATAAATGTAAAATCACTTTACATGCATGAAAATTAAATTTTCTTGAAACACATGGAAAATTTTCAACTTTTTAAAACTTAGAAAATTTATGACAGCCACAATTTCAAACTCAAAAAAATTTATGATAGCCACATACACATAAATTTTACTCAATGATTTTTGACCAAATTGTTCTAGGATAAAACCCCGAAGTGAAAACCTATTCAAAGAGATTTTTATTTCTTCAGAGACAATTTTTAAACAAATTTACAGCAGTACTTATCTCAACAGTCTGCTCGAAATTTGTGCCAAACAGTCACTGTACGGCCTGCTGAAAACTTAGACTTTATCTCGAAATCTGTGCCCTTCTGACAGCAGTACGACTGCACACGTGCGGCCTCGATTTCTATGCCAGATTGTATTAAAACTCAGAATTTATCTCTGCCTGACAGCAGCACTAAATGCACCCAGATTGTCTCGAAAAATCGTGCCCAAAACCAGCGGTATGGTCTCACGCACGTGCAACATTAAATGCAGAGTTTTTTCCTCAATTTGTGTGCCCAGAATTCTGCTCCTCAATTTTTGTGCCCTCGATCTCTGTGCATTCAATTTTTCTCGAATTTTGTGTTGTACCTCACTGCCCTTGCTTTGGGATTTGTGCCATCTCCATAACCTTGGAAATCGTTCTAGCTTTGTTAGAAAGTGGCAACAAGGAAGGTCTTCTATCATTGCATGTGTCCTTGCATGCTAGAAGACATAAAACAAGAAGCCAAATGTATTAATGTAATTTTCCAAAGTTTAGACTTTGGAAAAGTACATTAAGTGATCTAATTATTAATTGACTTAATGGAGTCACTTTTATAAAGTTCAAGTGAAAATAATTTAAGTGATGGCTAATCTAATCTTGGCCATTGATCTCACTGGAGGATCTCATCCATTGATCCATAGTGAGAGTTAGGGTTTTCGCTTGGCCATTAAGTTAAAAGGAGATTGATTTGGTGGAGAGGACACACACAAACATATGGAGAAGTTAGAGGAATAAGTTTGCAGAGAAGACAGAGGAGCATTCATTTGGAGGATTGACAGAGTGATCAGGCAGAGGAGAGGACTGTACTAGTTTGTTGAGAGGGAGGCCGTATTGATTTGTAGAGGTCGTACAACAGACCGCACGTGTGAGCAGGGCCATACGAAACTCGTTCGTACAGCTAACGCAGAGATCGTATGGATTTTGTACACCTGACGATAGGGCCGTACAACTATGCAGAGGGCCATACAGATTTGTAGGGTGTTCTCAGTGATTTGTAGAGGTTCGATTTTGCTAGATTGGGTAAATCGATTTTCTGGATTGTATTTGTTCTATATCTTCATAATAAAATTTCTTCTTTGACTGTTGCATCGGTTTTTCCATCTTGGGTTTTTCCGGGGGTTTCCATACCCAAAAATATTGGTGTGATTGTGGTTATATGTTTCTCAATATTTATTTTCCACTGCATTACTTGTGAAGAAACTCATTTGTGGTTATCAGTGATAAAAATTAAAATTATACTATGTATAGCTCAAGATTGAGTTTCAAGGAAATTACAAGTTTTTCTCTGTATCTCTCAAAAGTCATCTTCTCTCAAACCTTTCTCTTTTCTTCTCTTACTCTTGCTCTCCAAATCACGTAGATCACAATGAATTAAAATCAATGCCTTTTCCCTAGTTTTGTTTGAGGTAACCAACTCGTTCAAAATCAAAGGCTAGGATTAGATCTTGATTAGATGAGATCTAGAGCCCTCATTAAATGCTCACCTTTTCACGTTAAATGATTTTTAATTCATCTCCCTTAAATAATTAATGAACAATTAAATACTTCATCCACCTTTCTAATTATCTCATAACGTCAATTTAATTTTTTTAACTCAAACCTTTTTTATAAAGTGACTTTATTAAAAATAAAGTACTTCACACTTTACAAAGTACTAGGACCACTTTTAATGTTCTTGTCCACCCCAAGACATCATAAGGTGAACAACATTTCTTTGATACTTTTTCAACACTCCCTCCTACCGAGGAAAGTGTTTTTCACCACCCCCAACTTGTCTCTGAAGTGAATATGCTTTCCTCTCCCCAAAGATTTCATTAGGATGTCAGCTACCTGCTCCTTAGTAGAAATGCACTGTAGCTCCACAACACCCCTCTGAACATAGTCTCTGATGAAGTGATATCTGATCTCTATATGCTTTGACCTATCATGAAATACTGGATTCTCAGAGAGCCGGATGCAACTATGATTGTCACAATAAATAACCATAGGCCTAAGCTCCTGATCAAATAAGTCAACCAACAACTTGCGAAGCCACAATGCCTCGCAACTAGCCTGACCGGATGCCATGTACTTAGCCTCTACAGAACTCAAAGCAACAGACTTTTTCTTCCTATTGAACCATGACACAATTGCTGAGCCCAAACTAAAGCAACAACCTAAAGTGCTCTTCCGGTCTAATGCATTGCTTGCCCAATTTGAATTTGTGAAGCCAATCAAACCAACTCCATATGAACTCTTGTAGTCTAGATCATAGTCTACTATCCCAGCAAGGCACCTCAACACATGTTTGCGGCTATCCAGTGGACTCTCCTGGGCTCCATGAAATGGCTAAGAGTGTTCTCCGCAAAACACAAATATGGTCTGGCATTGACCAGATACATCAACGATCCTATGAGATGATGGTATAAGGTAGGATATGTTGCCGCCTAATTCGCACCTCGGGTTACGTGGAAGAAATCTTCAAGCCACTAGGTCCAACCTTGGGGGTACGTAAGAGTCAAGCGCTGTCACTTGATCTTGACTGCTCCGTCTAGGATTTCTTTTAGCGAAGCCAAGGGGGGTGGTCCCTATAAAAATAATCTAAGGTTGTTAATCTATGAGAAGAAAAACAACTATTTTAGGAGTTAAGATGGAATGAATTAAAATAATACCCACCAATCACTGTCAATAAATTGCTTTAGTAACTTAGCAAATATACAAACCATTTAAGACACTTGTAAAATTGATTTATGCATAAAAATAAAGTAGACCGGTGCCAATGAAAAGATTGCTTGTGTATAAGGGTTTCTAGTGTGGTCTTGGTGAAAGTATTGCAGTGTCTCGGTTGACAAATTTTAGATTATTAAATGAGTGGATTAGGAAATTGGTTAATTGTTGATTAACTTTATTAATATGGTAATGATCTAATTATTAAGGGGAGAAGGTATTCCAGATATACCTGAGGGGTACGAGAAATGTGTCCGGATTTGCTTAAAATTGGTTCTCATTGTGACATGTCTTCTAGATGGAGTCATGGGGTTGTGTTCAACACTACACCAATAAGGATGTAGACCCATGGGGCCCCACGGTCACTTTCTAGTTGTTCTCGCTTCACTTGAAGACTTTGCCCACGTCTTAACAATATCGAAAAATGTGCCGAATTTTCACTTGGGGATTAATTGTAAGATGAGACTAATTACTAGTCACTATAATCCCTTTTTGATTGTCCCACCGTTCCAACCAAATTCCGACAGTGTTCACAATAGCATACAGGGACTAAAGCCTTTTTAATTTTAAGAATTTTAAGTCAAACATGTGTTGTTAAAAATCATAGTACTGATACTCTCATTTCCAGGTGTTGCTACTTAAAACACACTTGGACACGGGTAAGTCTTCCAATCGCTATGTTTGTTTCTGAGGGCAACTTCTGAGTTGAGAACCCACTGTCACCTCGGTTCTAAACTCCTCCTTTCAGACCACAACTCCTAAAGGCCAAGGGTGGTAGTCCCTACTTACTAAGATCTTTTTTTGAAGAATGTTTTCTGGGAGTTGTAAATTACAAAAATGACAATCAACGTGCAGTGATGCAAATATTTCAATGTCAAGCAAACCCTTTAACAATCAGCCAGTAATGTATGCAAGAGAGAAACAATAAAAAAAATCAAAATGATCAGTGCCGTCTCTACCTGGGAATTAAGGTGTTTGTTGCAAAGAAATGAACTATTCTGGATGTCTACCCCAAGAGATTATCTCCTTCGATTAGAGAGAGAATGTCGGGTGCTCAACATGGGAACACAAGGTTCCCACCTAGCACCACGAGTCAAACTTGAAACTTGTTGGGTGCTCAACTGGAGGACACAAAGTGCCATGAAGCCCCCTACGGCCTCTACCCCACTAGCTCCACAGGTTAAGCCTATTTTTCTCCTTTCTAATGAAGATACTTATCTGGGTGTCTATTAAACTAGCCAACACAGATATTTTCCCTTTCTTGTCACCCTAGATCGATCGAACTGGCCTGGGCAGAGGATACGGGGCAAAAACGGGGCTTACAGTAAATTTTATCCTTACAGCAAAAATTAAACAAAACAAGCCAAGCTCGATATCACAACGGAGGTAGAGCCTACTCAATTGTGAGGTGCGGGCAAAGAGAAATAAGCAAATGCTTGAAAAAAAAATGCTAGCCAACGTGATTTTACATGGATGGGCAAAGCCACTGAACTTGTGAGGTGCGGGCAAAAGGAAATAAGCAAATACTTGAAAGAAAAAGTCTAGCCAATGCGATTTAACATGGATGGAAAAAGCCACTTTACTTATGAGATGCGGGCAAAATGAAAACAGATAACGAAGTAAACTAATCTAAATCCAAGCAACTTACAAGGTCATGCAAGGATGGGTAGAGAGCCACTTAACTTACATGCCACCGAAACCAAAATCACTAAGTACTGAAAACTTGAAATGAAACACAACAAACTCAAGCCCAGGAGACTCTCTTGGGCTTGTTACAAGGGTGTAGATTTCAATACTAATATTTATTAAGAAATGAGAGAGAAAGAGTGATATTTTAATCGTTTTTTTGAGGGACTTGAATTAGACCCTCTTGGGTGTTGTTGGTGCTTGCTAGTGGATGAACTTGAGCATTCCCTCCCCCTGTGAGATAAAAAACCTGCACAAAACAACAAGCTATTAAAGCACAAAAGTGATAGAAATGAATTTTAAACAAACTCGAAATTTTTCATGCAAAAATTAGAAATTTTTCTAAGCCAAAACTAGGATGTAAAAAATTGAAAAATGATAATAGTTGAGTGCAAAATGAAGTATTTAAGAGCTGCAATAAAAATAAGAATGTTAATAAAGATGGCAAGTCATTTTTGAAATTTGTTGGACAATGGGGTGCCCCACCCAAGAATCCCACTCTCCAAACTTGGGAAACCTGTAACAAAATTAGCTCAACAAAGCAAATAGAGTGAGAGATTCACAAAGACTTGAGAAAAAAAATGTTTAAGCTAGAAATACTTTACTTTCCCAAATTCTAAGCAAACAACTCACATAACATGCAACGAAACTATTACAATACTATTCTCAAGCAAAAAACTTTGCTCGAGATCCCAAATACAAAACGAACCAAGAATGGAACAAGATCACCTCAATCACAATGCATGGACAATACTTCCTCCAAAGATTTTTCTATTATCATACAAACTTGAAAGTACAATGGCTCCTCTTGGACAAGAATGGCGCAAGAGAGAGAGGGAGAGAGAGAGAGAGCATGAGCAAAATGAAGCAAGAGCGTAAATGAATCTAGCCCAAATGAGAAGGAATGCCCTCTTTAAATAGGAAAAATAAAAGAGAGAGGCCCTTTGCATTTAGACAAGTGTCATAAGGAAGAGAGGGGGGCCCAAGAGAGGGGGAGAATTTGCTCAAGGAAAGAAAAACCATGGTTTGGGATCTCAAATATGGGGAGAGAAACTCCCCTTTTAATGCTTTTAACCTTATTGCTATATCGAATGGGGTGGAAACCACCATAGTGGGGCCCCTTCCATTGACTTTCACTCACCCAAGCAATCAAAGAGAGGAGGGCATCCCCTCTAGAGTGGGCAACTCAAAACTTGTTATATGCTTTCTTGGTGGGCCCCCTTTGGGTCTTAAGTTTGTCCTAAGAACCTAATATAAACATTAGAACCTTTACTTGGCCACCCCAAGTGACTATAGTCACTTTTCCAAAATTTGGCTTTCTAATTAAATTCCCAATTTCCATGATTGACCTGGGCAAAAGTGATGAAACTCATAGTAATACTTGTCTGAATGACTTCAAAATGAAAACAAACAACGAAGTAAACTAATTTAAATCCAAGCAACTTACAAGGTCATGCAAGGATGGGTAGAGCCACTTCACTTACATTCCACCGAAACCAAAATCACTAAGTACTGAAAACTCGAAATGAAGCACAACAAACTCAAGCCTAGGAGACTCTCTTGGGCTTGTTATAAGGGTGTAGATTTCAGCACTAATATTTATTAAGAAATGAGAGAGAAAGAGTAATATTTTAACCGTTTTTTTCGAGGGACTTGAAGTAGACTCTCTTGGGTGTTGTTGGTGCTTGCTAGTGGTTGAACCTGAGCATTCCCTCCCCTATGAGATCAGAAACCTGCACAAAAGTGATAGAAATGAATTTTAAACAAACTCAAAATTTTTCATGCAAAAATCAGAAACTTTTCTAGGCCAAAACTAGCATGTAAAATCTTGAAAAGTGATAATATTTGAGTGCAAAATGAAGTATTTAAGAGCTGCAATAAGAATAAAAATGTTAGTAAAGATGGCAAGTGATTTTTGAAATTTGTTGGACAATGGGGTATCCCACCTGGGAATCCCACTCTTAAAACTTGGGAAACCTGTAAAAAAATTAGCTCAACAAAGCAAATGGAGTGAGAGATCCACAAAGACTTGAGAAACAAAATGTTTAATCTAGAAATACTTTACTTTCCCGAATTCTAAGCAAACAACCCACATACATGCAACAAAACTATTACAATACTATTCTCAAGGAAATTTTTTTGCTTGAGATCCCAAATACAAAATGAACCAAGAATGGAACAAGATCACCTCAATTACAATGCATGGACAGTACTTCCTTCAAATATTTCTTCTATTATCATACAAACTTGAAAGTACAATGGCTCCTCTTGGACAAGAATGGAGCAAGAGAGCAAGAATGAGAGCAACGAGAGAGAGAGAGAGAGAGAGAGAGAGAGAGAGAGCATGAGCAAAATGAAGCAAGAGCGTAAGTGAATCTAGCCCAAATGAGAAGGAACACCCTCCTTAAATAGGAAAAATGAAAGAGAGAGGCTCTTTGCATTTAGACAAGTGTCATAAGGAAGAGAGGGGGGCCCAAGAAATTGGGGAGAATTTGCTCAAGGAAGGCAAAACCATAGTTTGTGATCTCAAATATGGGGAGAGAAACCCCCTTTTTAATTCTTTAAACCTTATTGCTATGTCAAATGGGGTGGAAACTACCATAGTGGGGCCCCTCCCATTGACTTTCACTTACCCAACCAATCAAAGAGAGGAGGGCACCCCCCTAGAGTGGGCGACTCAAAATTTGTTATATGCTTGCTTGGGGGGGGCCCCTTTGGGTCTTAAGTTTGTCTTAGGAACCTAATATAAACATTAGAACCTTTACTTGGCCACCCCAAGTGACTCTAGTCACTTTTCCAAAATTTGGCTCTCTAATTAAAGCCCAATTTCCTGATTTCCACGACTGACCTAGGCAAAAGTGACAAAACCCATAGTAATACTTGTTCGAATGACTTCAAACTTGGCCCAAGGGTGTACGGAGTTTTATGCCATTTTTCTTGAGTACCCATACCCCTATACAACATCAAAATGGACCAATTAACCCTCTTTTACATTACAACAAATTGTCTTGAGCGACAATTTTTAATGACCAAAAATTAAAAAAACTATGCTAAACTTAAATGAAATTCTGCAAGACTCTGGATAATGTCTAACATGGTAATATAGAACATTCATAGGCCCCAATCATCCCATGGACTCGATCACTAGAACACCTTTCACCACTTTTGAGATATTTTTGAGTGAAAAACTCAAATAATTAAAATCTCTAAAAGGAAATTTTAATTATTCAAGTGAAAAAACACTCGATGAATGGATTTCCCTAATGACTAAGTCTTAGGTGATTAAGTTACAAAAAGCTAGACCTTCATGCTGACATATCCTTACAAAATGCCCCACAGGGTTGCAGAAATTCCATAGAGAGAAGAAGAGAAGAAGAGCTGCCTCGCTTGATATAATCATTAAGTACTTCATTCTTATCTTCAAGGCGCATCCAACATGTGCATGGTACATCGTTGTCCACCTAGTTGGTTTTGGTGGTCAACATTCTGGCTCTTACTCGGGGACATGTAATCTTTAAGGCAAGGAGAGGATACAAGAATTCCAGAATCTCTGGTTCTTATAATCTATAAAAACATCTCAACTTGACAAGAAAACCTTAGTAAACTTAGGTAAACTCAAATATCTAATGCAACCACCTAAGCATTTTATCATCCTTAAAAAAATTTGTCTTGTCGTTGGTTACGAGCTAAATCAAGGACACATTTATTAAGAAATGCAAACCTACGTCATGATCCAAAATGGGCGGGCAGGATGAAGAATCATAAGCATGGATAACGTGATCAAACTGCTTCCCAACTTGACAGGTTTTCTTGTAGGCTTCTTCTATCCAAGATTGGATAGGACTAATGTGAGCATATGTTTGATGAGGCACATCGACTACATCATCGTACTGTTGAACAAGGCTTATCAAATGATAATTCTCTGTATAAGCCCGAAGCTGCTCCAAATCATAAGGGACCTCTGTACATCAAGATGAAAGCTGGGACTATTCTTCAATTAATTGCACCCAATCTAGATCTTCATTGTACTATTTTTCCAGGTCTTTATCACTGATACTTGTGTACGGTTCTGAATGACACGACTCTGAATAATCATATGGAAAATTTGAACATTCCCCTTCCATACCAAGATCCCACAAAGTCTCAAGATTCACACTCCCTTCTCTGGGCATGTCGTAGATGTGATTCTCAAAAATATTTTCAAAGTCTTATATATTGGATTTTCAATAAAAGTTCAGTAGTCATCAATCCCATCTACATTAGTGATGAGAGAGTCTTCATCATTGGTATCACATTCTTGGATATAAATAACCTCCTCATGTTCACAATGATCATCCTTAGAAGTTTTGGTTTCAAAAATACGACAAGCAGTAAAACATTCCAAACCTTCATCCCTAAGTGGTGAACATGGAGGGGTGTCATCATACACATTACAAACTTCATGAATTTATTCATAAGTTTCATTATAAGCCTCTATAGTGGTTTCTTCTTGAGGTGGGTCTGGGGTACAAATGTGATCATCATCACTGAAATAATCATGAAAAGATCCCCAATCTTCAATATTTTCTGTTGAGGGGTCATGAGGAGGATCTTCAACAATGTTTGAATTTTGATAAACTTTTTCATTGAGACCATCATGGAGGTGTTGCTCAATTTGTTCTCTTATCCTTTTTAGATGCTCAAAACCCTTCTCTAAAGCAGTCATCATATCTTCTTCACCATTATGCCACCTCTTAAAAAAAAATCGAAGAAAATTTAAAGGGATGTAATGCTTTAATCAAGAAGACCATAATTCCACATCCAAGCATCCTTACTTAGTGTACTAACAAATGCCCGCATTTTACTATCTTGATGAAGTATGTTGACATCATTTACCAAAAATGAGAGAAAATATATGATGTGACAGACAGCTCAATCACCATTTCCCAAAAAAATAGGAAGCATAACACTTCCATCCTTTGACAATCATGGCTCATGGTTTGGAAAGCCCGAGATGCCTGAGAAGTCAATGGGAGGATATGCATTTGAAAATTTTGCTTTGTATTCTTCGTCATGCATGATGGTTACTAATGGCACATATCTGAGTTAATCATGCATTTCGAACTGGACTGGAGTTATCAAACAATAGGCTCATCTACAAAATCAATCTCAACAATTTGATGAGAAACACGGTTTTATCCCTTCAATGGAGTTGCCGTGTGAGAAGAATAATATGCATTATAATTTTCTCACAAAAACTAATTTTGTTTTTCTTGTAAATTACAAAATAAAAAGGTTAGTGGAGTCTCCAGATGAATAATAAAGATCTACTCTAAACATTCATCAAACAAAGCAAAAGCAAAAAGGAAAGAAAAAATCGTACTTTAGGAACAAAAAGACTTGTCCCAGGCAACGGCGCCAAAAATGTTGCTGCCTAAAACACACTTGGGCATGGTTAAGTCTCCCAACCACTGTGTGTTCTTGAGGGCAACTTAAGAGTTGAGAACCCACTGTCACATCGGTTCTAAACTCCTTCGTTTAGATTGCAACTCCTAAAAGCCAAGGGGGGTAGTCCCTACTTACTAAGTTCTTTTTTTGAAGATTGTTTTCTAGGAGTTGTAAATTACAAAAATGATAATCAACATTCAATGATGAAATATTTCAATGTCAAGCAAACCCTTTAACAATCAACCAGTAATGTATGCAAGAGAGAAACAATCAAAATGACCAGTGTCGTGTCTACTCGGGCTATGGTGTCACAATAATGAACTTCAAATAATTTTCCCAAATCATCAATTCATTTACTTTTACAAATATACAAGAACATGACAACTTCCAGTAAATGAAGTTAAAATAAAGTGCTTGCAAAGTAGAGGAATGTAAATGATTGTAACAATGTTATGCAAGTGGTCTTGAAAATTTTAGTAAATTTTATGTCTCTTTGACTTAGGGAATTAAGGTGTTTGCTGCAAAGAAATGAACTATTCTGGATGTCTACCCCAAGAGTGCTATATATATAAATAATTAGATATATATATTATATATATATAAGAGCAAATAATAATAAAAAAATATAATAATGCTTAAAACTTAAAACCGTATAATAATTGTATTTAGTCATGAAAAAGCATGACTTTATGAAAAGACATTCATACCCTTTAAATCATATATATATGAAATTTCTATTTGTAAATTATCATCATAGGAATTTTATTAATAAATATTTATTTTTTGTCATCGTTGAGTTTTTGTGCTGCATTGGTATCAGAGCGAGCTCGACGCCCGCTTGCTGCACCAGCTGTCACTGTCACATCCTTTTGGTCGCCTACGTCCATCTCCCACCTGCTCCCGTTGCTTGCCTTCCTTTGCATCACCCGTCTTGCTCTTGCTGCCCGTCGCTGACACATCCTCCTGCTTTTGTTGCATCCATCTCCCACTTGCTCTCGACTCTCCCTTCACGCCCAACATCACCCCTCCATCCTTCCGCCTTTGCATCACTCCTTTGCGCCCTCTCCACACCAGCGCCGACGCACCTATTTCGGCGCTACTTCCTGCGTGCTACCACCCGCGCGCCCTGTCGTCCCCCTATCCTATCTATCGTCCTCCCGACCTCCGCCCTTCCGTCCGCGTGTGTGCCATCCACCCTCTTCGCCTGGTCAAACACCGTTGTCGCCTGTCCTCACCATCCCCTGCCACTTCCTCCTGCTCATCCTCTCCTCGTCGGCTCCACCGTCGCCCCCCTTCAACAACCACCTCCCTACCTCCATGTAGACCAAACAAAAAAAAAATAATACAAAAAAATATTATTTTATTAAAAAAAAATTGTGGCGTGCTGGCTTCAAACAACCGATAAAAATAAATCAAGGTTCAACACAAAAAAATCCCAGTCATTGCCAAAATGGGAGATATCAATGCCATATTGGACCAATTAGACAAGAATTATGCAGAACTTAAAGGTGACATCGACAAAAACAATGACGATCTAACAGGGCTCAAGGCAGGACTAGATCAAGGCATAAGTATATTGCAAGCAGAACAAAGGAAGACGCAAGAAACTCTCAACATTATCTTGGCCAGACTACCGTCACACACCTCAAATCCTCCACTTAGCTATAACCTAGACCCTTTCAATACACCTCCTCCAAATATGCCTAAATCGTTGGGCCAACCCGAAAGGATGCCACCACACAAAGTTCCCATCTTTAACATTTCGTCGATATCAATTCCCCAAGCACATGGATACCAGATAAGGGTAAAACTAGAGCTACCCGAATTCGATGGAGATGAGAAGCAATGTATCGAATGGATCAATAAGGCCGAGGAATACTTTGATATTCATAACATACACTACGACAGTGAGAAGATTAAGTACGTCGCCATGTAGTTAGAGGGAAATGCATACAATTGGTACATGTGGTGGAAGACGACAACTCGAGTATGTTTCTGTAGTTGGAACACCTTTAAAAATGATCTTCTTAATAGGTTTTGTTACCGACTAGGCTGCACCTAGTTGGACTTTCAGTGAGCCGCCAATGATGAACAAGATACTTGTTCATATTCAGAGTTCAGAAGTCCTTTTAGGCCTTCATGGCCGTTTTATTTTTTGTAAATACATGTTCATACCCCCTTGGGGAAATTGTAAAAAATGTCCTAGCATTTAAATTTTTAAAAATTCTCGGCTTCTCGGACTTAAGCATCAAGCCAACTAGCCCAAAGTGTTTTTTCCCTTGGTTATCATTGGTTGTTGAACAAACGACTAATAATTTATGAGTTTTTCACTCACACCTCCAAAACTGGGGTAGTCATCTTGATGTTTTGACCTAGCGAGGTTATTAGAGTCTCCGTGTCGGTGTTTTTCTCCATGCTAGGCATTCGAATTGAGTCGTATGGACATGTACTAGGCCCCCCTAGAGTTTCGTAAATTTCTGAGAAAAATAGGTTTTTTCCGTTTTTTAAGCCATTTTTTAATGGTTTAATTAAAAAACTTCAAAATGTAATAAAAGTCAGATACATAGTTCGTTTCTGACGTGGGGACACTCGTTTTCACACTCAGAGTGTCCACTTTACCTCAGGGACCACTTTCTACATCAGTCGGGCAGCCGAAGCACCTTGTGAAGCACTATTTGGCTAAAAATGCATCAAGATGGCATTATAGTTCGTTTCTGACGTGGGGACACTCGTTTTCACACTCAGAGTGTCCACTTTACCTCAGGGACCACTTTCTACATTAGTCGGGCAGCCGAAGCACCTTGTGAAGCATTATTTGGCTAAAAATGCATCAAGATGGCATTTTAATGCTAAGTTTGGACAAATTGGCACTATGGTCAAAAGTTGAAAAGTCAAAAACATTAAAATATTTATGGATGGGGTGACATGGCATGGGTTCCTCCAATGCTACTAAATGGCCATGGGGAAGAATCTCATAGCTGATCATGTAAATTTTCCTTTAATATTCAAACTAGGCTAATAGTGCACGCAATATCTCGACTAATAACCACACATGAATATCTTTTACAGTATGCAACGGAATATAAAACTGAGAAATAAATCACAACATCACATCACAATAATGACACTATTATTTTGGGTATGGAAACCCCTGGAAAAATCCAAGATGGGAAAACTGGTGTAGCAGTTAGATATAGATTTTATTATGAGAAAATATGAAACGTTACAGTCACTGCAAATTCACCCAAACCTGGTGAATGCAGTACTCGGCAGAATCATTGGGAAAATCCTAGCAAAACCTCAACACCCTCCTGTGTGAGTGTACGGCCCAGCTGTACGAAGCTCGGTGATCCTGCTGCTCGTTCCTATGTCTTCTCAGCTAAATCCTCTGTCTGACTTTCTCTTCGTGTCTGTCTCTTGTCTTTGTCGGAATACAAGTGTGTGTGTCCTCTCCACCAATTGATCTCTCTTTTATAACTTTTGGTAAAGCAAAAACTCTAATTTCACTTTCTCTATAACTAGTGGTAAAGCGAAAACCCTAATTTCACTTTCACTTTAACTAGTGTTTCACTAAAGTTAATAAACAATTAGATCACTTTAGTTGTTTTTCGAAGTAAACTTAAGAAAAATAATCAAATACAATTGGTTTCCTAATTTAAGTATTCTGCATGAAAGAACACATGTATGCAAGAAGACCTTCCTTGTTGCTGCTAGTTTAACACTCCCTCTCAAGGAGGAAGGGATTCAGTAGCAACCCTAACTTATCTCTGAACTTCACAAAACTCTGTCTGCAAAGTGCCTTGGTGAAAATTTTCACTACCTGCTCATCTGTCTGTATGTACTCCAACTGAATGGTTCCTCTCTGAACACAATCTCTCAAGAAGTGGTACCTGATGTCTATGTGTTTGCTCCGGTCATGGAACACTAGATTCTCAGATAGCATGATGCCACTCTGATTATCATAGTGAACTACTGTAGCCTCTAGCTCACACTCGAACAACTCTGCAAGTAAATTCCTCGGCCACATACCCTCACAAGCAGTCATGTTGGCTGCCATGTACTCGGCCTCTGCCAAGCTCAATGCAACTGACTTCTGCTTCCTATTGAACCAAGAGACAACCCTTGATCCAATGCTGAAACAACAACCTAAAGTACTCTTTAGGTGCTTTACACATCCTGCCCAGTCAACATCTGTGAAACCTGTTAACTGTACACTCCCCCTACGCTCATAAACCAATCCATACTCCACTGTACCTCTGATGTAGCGAAGTATGTGTTTCGCAGCCGTCCATTGCACTCTCCGAGGGTCCACCATGAATTGACTCAAAGAGTTGACTGCAAAGTTGATGTCTAGTCGAGTGTTGACCAGATACATAAGCAATCCGATAAACTGACGATACAAGGTAAGATCAAATTCGTCTGATCCTGATGCATCAATCTTCCTCTAGTTGGAAACTAGAGGAATGACCATAGGCTTGCAGTCCTCCATCTTGAATCTCTTCAAGATCTCTATTGCATACTTCCCATGTCCAATGAAGAAGCATCTATCTCTTTGCTAAACCTTCAAGCCCAAAAAGCAATGCATCAGCCCAAGGTCTTTCATCTCAAACTCCACTTCAAGGTTGGACTTGCAATCTCCAATCAACCTCTCATCTCCTGTCAAAAATAGATCATCCACATATAGGACCAGTATGAGAGGCACCTCACCTGTCAAGAAATACAGGTTGTGGTCAGCCTCACTCCGCTGAAATCCCATCTCCTGTAGATAGTTGTTGATCCTCGAGTACCATGCTCGAGGTGCCTGCTTGAGCCCATAAAGAGCTTGATGCAATCTGCATACATGTGTCTCCTTGTTCTCCACATCAAACCCCTCTGGCTGCTCAATATACACCTCCTCCTCTATCCTTTCGTTGAGGAAGGAAGTCTTGATGTCCATCTGATGGGAACGCATACCCATCTCAGCTGCTAGTGAGATAATGGTCTAAATGGCAGAATTCCCGGCAACGGGGACAAAGGTCTCCTTATAATCAATACCCTCCTTCTGTGAAAACCCCTTTGCCACGAAGTGCTCCTTGTACTTCTCCACGCTTTCGTCTGCTGCATGCTTCACCTTGTAGATCCATTTGGATCCCACCACCTTTTTCCCTCGTGGCCTCGACACAACCTCCCATACCTGGTTTTTCATAATGGAGTCATACTCCTCAACCATAGCCTTCTGTCGCACATCATGTTGCACAGCCTCCTCGAAGCTGGAAGGTTCATAGTTAATCAACTTTGTCATTAGTGCCATGTAACTAAGCCTCTCTGGTGGTATACTCCGTCTAAAAGATCTCCGTGGAGGATCAACTTACCTGGAATCCTGTATTGTGGACCTAAACCAGTGTCAACCTGCTACGGCTGCTGGATATCTGTCTTCTGCTGCAGCTCATCCTCAATGACTACAGGATCCTGTCCACTTGACTCCCTCTGACCACCAGAACCTGTGCTCTATCTTTGTACATGTCCCTGTACATCTGGCTCCTCCAACTTAACTCCCAACTCCTGTGTTGGTAAGTCCAGAGATCTCTGCAAGGCCCTGCCCTCATTAAACTGGACATCCCTGCTCACAATGATCCTCTTGCGAGCAACAATGTAAACTCTATATGCCTTCGAAATATCGTTGTAACCAACTAGTAACCCCTTCTCTCCAGAAGGGTCCAACTTCTTCCTATTGTCAGCATGAACATGACAATAGCAGACACTGTCGAATATGCGAATGTGACTCACATTTCACCTAGTGCTTGTGAAGACCTCCTCTAGTGTCTTCCTCCCCAAAGCTGTGTGGGGACACCTGTTCTGAATGTATACTGCAGTCTTGTATGCCTCGGCCTAGAGGAATAGTGGTAATCCCTTATCAAATAGCATGGCCTTAGCTGCTCCAACCATAGTCCTGTTCTTCTGCTTTGCAACTCCATTCTGTTGTGGGGTATGGGACACAATGTGCTCCTTCTTAATCCCCTCAACCGAACAACACTCCATGAACTCATTGGAAGTTTACTCACCTTCGTTGTCTGTTCTCAACAACCGAATCTTCTTTCCTCTTTGGTTCTCCACAAGAGTCTTGAACTCTCGGAACTTCTCAAAGACCTCTGGCTTGGCCTTCAGGAAATAGATCCAGGTTTTCCTGGAATAGTCATCAATGAAAGTTACGCAGTAATTGTAACCGTTGAACGAATGGAAACTCATAGGTCCGCATACATCTAAATGCACCAAGTCCAAGTGCTTCTTAGACTTGTGCTGACTCTGTGGGAAAGGCTTTCTGATGTTCTTCCCCAAAGCACAACCCTTGCAGTGGTTATGCTTTTCCTCCTGTACCTGAGGAACTCCAATGATTGCTTGTCTCAAATGCTTCAGTGCTCCATGGTGTAAGTGTGCCATCCTGCTATGCCACAACTCACCCTGACTGCTGCTGTTGCTGACTAGAGCCTTTGTAGGCCCAAAGTGTAATCTGTACACTTTCCTGCTCCTTCTTCCAATCACCCGATCCAAGCTCCTATCTAACCCCTTGGGCCTAATATACACTCTATGCTTTTCCTCCTATACTTGAGGAACTCCAATGATTGCCTGTCTCAAATGCTTCAGTGCTCCATGGTGTAAGTGTGCCATCCTGCTGTGCCACAACTCACCCTGACTGCTGTTGTTGCTGACTAGAGCCTTTGCAGGTTCAAAGTGTAATTTGTACACTTTCTCGCTCCTTTTGCCAATCACCCGATCCAAGCTCCTATCTAACCCCTTAGGCCTAATATACACTCTATGGTCACGAAACTTCACCTGATATCCCTTGTCCTCCGAAGTGGAGATTGATATAAGGTTCTTGGTCAGTCTTGGAACATATAACACATCAGCAAAACCGAGGGGTTTGCCAGACTCCCTCTCAAATGAAACAGTGCCAACTCCCTGCGCCTGATACCACGCATCATCACCCACTCAACATGGATCCCTGTTCCACCCTCTTGCAAGTCTCTGAAGAATCTCTTATGTCCAGTCATGTGACTAGATGCTCCACTGCCAATGTACCATATGTTGCTCCCTATGGTGCTTTCCATGCAAGCTATCAGGCAAAACTCTTCATTGAAGTTCGTGCTGAACTCATCCACCTCTGCAGATCCAACCATTTGAGTGTTACTCTTCTTCTTCCTGTCTGGGCACTGGAAGGCAAGTGTCCTTGCTTGTGGCAGATAAAACACTTGACCTTTGACACGTTAAGGTTCTTCTTACCATCCTTCTTCCTCTTTGCCTTCCCCTTTCTCTTCCCTGTAAGGGCTAGAGCCTCCTCATCCACAATCTATGGGGCACCACTGGATGAGCCTGATCCTTGACCCATGCAGGTTTCCTCATGCACAAAGTCATCCCATAGTCTCTGCCAATCAGGGAGCTTCTCCCTAGCCACAACACCTTTGACAAAGGTGTCCCATGGCTTAGAGAAGCCATTGAAGGCTATCCAAACTAGCTCCTCATCCACTGTCTTAGAGCCAACTGCTCCAAGCTCATCCCTAATCTGTGTGAACCTTGTGAGATAAGGCACCACTCCTTTTCCCTTGGCCGTCTTGGTGCTGCGCATCCTCTCTTGTAACACTATCTTCTAGTTCTCGTTCTTGCTTTGGTACAGACTCTCCAAAGTCGTCAACATTTCTGCTGTGGTCTTCTTACCAGAAAGGTGAGGAACTATATGGTCCTTCACTCCATCCATGATAATCAGCATGGCTCTGGAATCAATCTTCTTCCAAGCTGCTAGATCTGCCAGATCTGTGGGTGCAACCTTCGTGGAGTCAATGTGCTCCTCTGCATCACTAACATCTAGGATCCTTGTGATCCTTTCAACTCTCAACTCCACGGCCATAGCAAAGTGTACCTGTCAAATCCTATAGATCTGGAAGTCTAGGTTTGTGTCTTTCCATAGATCTGCCCTTGATCTATCACTGCTGCTGCAAATCTCTTAGCTTTAGCTCACCAGAGCTCTGATACCATGTAAATTTTCCTTTAATATTCAAACTAGGGCTAACAGTGTATGCAAGATCTCTACTGATAACCACACATGAATATCTTTTACAGTATGCAGCGGAATATTAAACTGAGAAATAAATCACAACATCACATCACAATAATGACACTATTATTTTGGGTATGGAAACCCCCGGAAACACCCAAGATGGGAAAACCGGTGCAGCAGTCAGATATAGATTTTATTATGAGAAAATATGGAACGTTAAAATCATTGCAAATTCACCCAAACTTGACGAATGCAGTACCCGACAGAATCACTGGGCAAATCCTAGCTATACCTCAACACCCTCCTGTGTGAGTGTACGGCCCAGCGGTACGAAGCTCGATGATCCTGCTGCTAGCTCCTCCGTCTTCTCAGCTAAATCCTCTGTCTGACTTTCTCTCCGTGTCTGTATCCTGTCTCTGTCAGAATACAAGTGTGTGTGTCTTCTCCACCAATTGATCTCTCTTTTATAACTTTAGGTAAATCAAAAACCCTAATTTCACTTTCACTTTAACTAGTGGTAAAGCGAAAACTCTAATTTCGCTTTCACTTTAACTAGTGTTTCACTAATGTTAATAAACAATTGGCTTCTTAATTTAAGTCTTCTACATGCAAGAAGACCTTCCTTGTTGCTGCTAGTTTAACACATCAATGGTACTAGCCACTGTCAATCGTCCTCCTGCTCCTCCATGTCAAAATTAGCATTAGTGTCGCAGCTCTTTCCTCTATCTTCCTCCTCTATACCCTTTTTGACATGACACATGTCCAAAGATAAGGACACGTTCCTGGCACGTGTCCGATATGTGCTGGAGAGTGTCCAAATCTCGGGACATGAAAATTTTGGTGTTGGACATGTATTAGGGCAAGTGTTATGCCCGACATACGGAATACAGGACATGGGCCCTTTTTGGACGTGTCCTGTTACTTAGATTTTTGGTAGACTGGTTCACAAGCTGGTTCCTGTTCCATCTTGCCTCCTTGACTAGTTCCGGTCTGGTTCTGTTCATTCTTGCCCCCTTGACTGGTTCTGGCTCTGATAACTTTTCTTACAGCTGCTTTCAATACTATCAAGTTGTTTTATATTGAAAATCATATAAAATAGTTCCTGTTCCATCTTGCTCTGTCCGCTGGTTCCGGCTCTGATAACTTTTCTTACAGCTGTCTCCAATACTAAAGTTGTTTTATATTGAAAGTCATAAAGTAGAGACTACTAACAAATATCGATACAGCTGCAGGAAGGGAAGGATATGTTAATTTTTACCACCTAACTTTTTGTTGAGCAAGTTATATTTATAAACTGAATGCTTTGGCTTTGCAGAGGAATGACAAGATGATATCGTTGAACAAAAATCACAAGGCCTTTGTTACTGGAGTTAGTCAACAAAAGAAGTGTTATTGAAGTCTACTCAATAAAAGCTCAAAGGGAATACTTAAAATTTCTTGGATTGAAAAGTTTGGCATGATTGGTGCCTTGATCATACTCTATCAAATGTACAGAATTGCTGACCACAATCCAAATTATTGTCTTAAAAGAAACACAGATGGACCATAATTTTTTTAATATTCCGAAAGATGAAATCCTAAGTTGTCGAATGAAAGGATGGACGTGTATTTGGTTAGTGTTGAGGAAATTCTGTAGGTGGTAGAAAAGGAGGTAATGAAAAGACTAAAGTAATATTTCTGAAATGTATATTTGTGGTGAAGTTTATAATGTAATTGTCTGACATTTTTCTTGAGAAACAGGAAGGTTCTAGAAGAATTTCTTGATGCCCAAAATTTAACAACGTTCTTATCAAAATCTGGTCTTAATTGAATTTTTTCCTATCATCTGACAATGACTTGGTTTGAATTTTTCTTGTTTGTATATGTCTTCTTATTTCTTCTACAGATGTATATAAAGCAGCATGCTTATGAGAACTAGACTAGTTTTTATGGTTTGAAACACTGTTAACAGCTAGAAACATCTTAGTTCATTGTCGAGATTGTTGGTATTTTTGTGCTCGGACAAATAAAAGAGAGCTTTGCAAGCTCTGCCTATTGTAGAATTTTTTGAGTTGGCTACAAATTTTCAAAAACTATTTATAAGTCTTACAACTTTGAATATGCATAGAAAATGTGGATTCATTGGAACCGATTTACTATTGGTGTAAAGACACATTTTGGTCTGTAAATTGAAAGGATATGCCTTATATTATATTATGGGAACTTTGAAGGATTATCTTGATTTTGTATGTGGGCATGGTTTTTCATGGTAGACAATCTCCTTGAAGTTTCTCATCTCTAGCTCAACAGAACAGCTGGGAGATACGAGAAGCTTGAAAGATCTCAAATTTATATTCAAGGGAGATTTATGAAGTTGAGCTGCAAACACACATTTCATATTACGAACAACCGAAGAATTGTGTTTTTGGGGGTTATTTTGGAATTTTAGATCCACCGTATAATTCTAAATTTATTGAAATGTTATAAGCAGTTTCGATATTTTGAACATTAAAAACAAAATCTTGAGAAAAAAATATATTGGGCCGCTATTTTTTTTTATGCGGAGGCTAAACATCATTCATTTGGGCGTTGTTGGAGCTACCCGGTTGTCTACTCTGGCACACTATCCCACAAGCATGCACGGGGTTTATATCATGTAGAACACACGATAACACTAGCATTATCCAGAGGACCATTAGGTGGGTGTTCTGGTGCTCCAGGTGGGCGTTGTACTGCATTGCTAAAAGAATTGTATTGTGATCCTTTCTTTAGACGTACAATATTATTTTGTGAAATCTTTGTGGAATAAGGCCAGGCATATAGGAACTTTATTTGGCAAATGCATGTAGTCATCAATAATTATATGAAACTAAATTTCACGGGTAATGTGAGAATTTTATAAAATGTTTTAATAAAACCATAAGAATAACTATGATTTAATATTTGAAGGTAAACTCTGTAGATGACTAATTGTACCAACCACGATTCTAGTACAATGTGAGAATTTTATAAAATGTTTTAATAAAACCATAAGAATAACTATGATTTAAGATTTAAAGGCAAAAAAATATTATTCATTTTAATAAAATGCTTTCATAATTTTAATAATATACAAAATAAATTCATTTTATTGGAAAAAATATACTTTGTGATAACGACGACTCAAAGCATTGAGGCAAAACTTTGTTAAAATTTGATATACACAAAAGAAGGAGAATGATGTATAATACTTAAATAAAGAGAATAATGCATAATGATCAAAGCAGATAGAAGTAAACAATAACATATTATTTGTTTTAGAATATTAAGAAATATGCATAAACAAATAACAATATACTTGTTAACATGTATATACATAATATTATTTGTTTTAGAATATTAAGAAATATGCATAAACATACAACAATATACTCGTTAACATGCATATACATAATAACAATCTGTAAGTTTAGTCTATCCATACAAACACTATACAATCAAAATAGTAAGTGACAAGAAAAAAAAAATAGTACACCATACACAACACTTGAGCTCCACTCCACATGCTTATCACAACTTTACAATATCATTTCAACATAATACTCAAAATAATACCCAAATGGTCTCTTGCGCCTCCATTATATAACTAGAGCTATGGAAGAATTACAACAATACTACACGTTGGATAAATGATTTTGCACCTCTTTATATAACAAATGGTAATAGGAGAAAATTACTCAATGATGTATGTGGGATAACTCATTTTACATAGATAGAGACAATTATGTCTTCCTTTGCTAGATAAGACATCATGACATCTTACGACATCACACTAGGCATCATTACACATTCCAATGCTCCCCTTTAATAATTACTAGGGAGAACACGGATATGAAATAAAGCATTACAAGATTTTCCCTTGATTATAACTTTTTGCATCTTCAATAAACTTTGAAGATACACAAACTTCGCCTCTATCATGGATTTGGTGAAGATATCGGTTGCCTATTGTTTCGTGGGACAAAACTCCAAACAAATAACACTATCTACAACAAGATCTCAAATGTAATGAATATCAAGACCAATGTGTTTGGTTTTGGAGTGAAATGCACTCGATTGTATGCAAGTTGAATTGCATTATGATCGTCACATCTCAACTCAATAGGAGACTTTTGAACTAGTATGAGCTCTATAAGAACATGCTCAATCCACGTTGCTTCTTTAGTTTTCGTGTGCATTGCTTCACAAGAAGAAAGAGATATAGTTCTCAACTTCTTACTAGACCATGAAATCAGACCCAAACCAAGTTGGAAGATGTACTCGACAATATGACTTCTATCTGAATTACCCCCTATCCAATCAGAATCTGTATAACCAAGAAGTGAAACTGTAGCCCTGCTAGAACATAAAACACCATAATGCAATGCCCCATGTAAATTTCTAAAAATTCTTAGTTGATTTCCAATGGATTTCATGAGGTTTTTGCATAAACCTTGATACCATGCTCACTGCAAAAGAGAGATCAATCTTACTAGAAAGTGGCATCAACAAGAGGAGTATCACAATCAACAATTAACTTTACACCAAATTGAAATGGCATTGGAGAAGACTTACAATTACCCATATGAAATCGAACAAGTAATTATGTAGCATACTAAAGTTGGTAAAGAGATATACCATCAACCATATGCTAAATTTGAATACCCAATAAATAATGCAATAGGATTAATTTGATCATTTCAAATTAATCCATTCTTCGTTTCCTACATAAATGCAAGCTAACTACCAGTAAAGATAAGACGATCCATATAAAGTACCACAATGAGGACATCATCAACAAAGTTCCTAACATACAGATTTGGATCAGATATTCATTGCTTAAAACCATTATGCAAGAAATAAGTATCAATTTCCTCTTACCAAGCTCTATGTGTCTGTTTAAGACCTTATAAAAACTTAATTAATTTGCATACTAAACTTGAAGTTACAACTATGATAAAACTAGGTGGCTATTGCGTATAAATGTCTTCACGAAGATCATCATTCAAAAAAACACTCTTAACATCCATTTGGTGTATTTCTCATTGATAAGATGCAGGACAAACTATGGTTTCTATTGTGTTCATTTTAACAACTAGAGATTTTTTTTTTAGTATAGTCTATTGAGAAAATCCTTTTGCTACTAATCATACTTTATGTTTTTCAATCTATCTTGTCGTTGTAAACTTTGTTTTATATATCCATTTACAACCAACTAAATTGTTTAAAGGAGGAAGGGGAACAAGAGTCCAAATCTTGTTCTTCATTAGTGAGTCATACTCAACAGTGAGGGCATTTTTCCATTCAAGTTTATCTTTAGCTTGAACATATGTAGAGGGATCATTTGCAACCTATACTTCAGTCATAAGAGCAACGTAAGATATAGTTCGTTGAGTATTGGAAAGAATACCGATCTCAGAACCTACTAATTCACGAGTTTTTCAAGCCCAAGTAGGAAGAGGAGTAGTGGTAGGAACTACTCTAGTATCTTCGAAACATTCAAGTGAATCACTTGAAGAAGAAGGTGAACTAGGATCAAGATCATGCATAGAAGTATAGGAAGGGGTAACAAATATAGGAGCAACAAAAGATGAAGGAAAATCCATGGAAACCTGAGATTCAACATATTCAAGAGGAGAGATTTCATTGAATTGAACACCTTGTTGTATGATAACACCTTAGGTAGATGGATCGAACAACTTGTACTTTTTGGAATCCTCACAAAAACCAAGGAAAATACATTTGTGAGTCTATGACTTAACTTTTTTTGTTTCTCATTCGGAATATGTGCCCAACAATCACTACCAAATATCTTAAAGTTACTAATATTGAGTTTCCTACCATTCCATTTTTCTTCAAGAATAACCTGCAAAAGACTATTCAAAATATAGTTAGAAAAACAAATAACTTCAACCCAAAAGCATTTATGTAATCCTTTAGAACAAAGCATACATCTAACCATTTCTGAGGTGTATAAGCAACGGTCTTTGGATGTTGAATTCCATGCTTAGATACATATGCATTGAATTATTTTTTAGTGAATTCCCTCCATTATTAGTTTTCAAAGTCTTAATACTTTTATCGGGTTCATTTTCAACCATGAATTTAAATTCTTGAAATATACCAAAAGTTTTAGTTTTATGTTTCAAAAAATAAACGCAAGATTTTCTACTGTAAGCATCGATAAAAGTAAGAAATTAGACCACATGAGACAAAGAGGGGGTTTCAACAGGACCACGTATATCACTATGAATTAGTTGCAGGTGTTCTTTGCCGGATTCATTTTCAACCATGGATTTAAATTCTTGAAATATACCAAAAGTTTTAGTTTTATGTTTCGAAAAATAAACGCAAGATTTTCTGCATCAATAAAAGTAATAAATTAGATCACATGAGACAAAGAGGGGGTTTCAAGCGGACCATATCTATCACTATGAATTAGTTGCAATTGTTCTTTAACACGTCAACTTTTACCTTTATCAAACATTTCCTTATGATATTTACAAAGCACACAACCTTCACAAATAGCTTTAATGGAAGAAATTGAAGGCAAGGCAAGTACCATTTACTTTCATGCCTTAATTTACTTTGTTCATCAACATGAGCAACATAAAAGTAAAAATATTGATTTTTACATTAATTACAACTAGTAAACTTATGTAAACCAACGTCATGATCAACATGACTTGAAGAAACAATTTTGAAGTTATGTTTGATATCTTTTAAAATATATTCATCTGGCCATGGTTTAAATTTATAACATTTTTAACAATCATGATAAATAGAAATCAAATTGATAGGCATGCTTTGAACATGAAAAACATCTTCTAATGTACCATTAGGAATGTTAACATTACTAGATCCTACTACTGAAAAATATTTACCATCACTAATTGAAACTTTATGTGACGTGCGCGTATTAGTGTCATAAGATGTAAATAATGTTGTACCAATCGTATGATTAGAAGTACCGGAATCCATTATCCATTCCACAAAAGAAAATTTACTAGGATGTAGGATGGATAGAATAGGTACACAAGGCTACCAAGTGTTCTTCAAATGTTATTTTCTTGGATTTACCAAGTTCACGTCTTTGTTTAAAACAAATTTTTTCAAGGTGATTGGTTTTTCCACAAAGCTTACAAGGATTATACACTTTCCTTTTATTAGAAGCATCATTAGAGGCATCATTAGACAAGTGAGGAGTTGATCCTTTAGTGTGTGATTGATGGTTTTTAATTAAAAACACTATTAGGATTATTCTTACAATGTGTCTTTAGAGCTTTACAATTAGTTAATTGACCAAAGGCAATTAAATCTTGCTCACATATCAAACCTTAAAAAAATATTTGAAGATGGGTTTTATAAAACCTTTAGAGATTTCAATGGCCCTATTCCTTGTTTGGAGGAGCAAATTAAATGCAGGAGGTAACTTTTTTCAACAAGAGGGCATTATTATTTTTCTTGTAATCAGTGCTACTATTATTTAACTTTTTATTATAGGTTTTTATTTCAACAAGAAATGACTCTATTCTATCAAAATCTTCAAGGTCTAACTTATGGATCTTCTTTACAATATAATAAGCATAAACACCCTCTGATTTATCAAATAAAGAAGCCAAAGTATTTCATATCTCAAACGAGTTATCTCTAGCCTCAATATGTACTTGTAAACTATTTGAAACGGTTTTCCCATTGACTCCTCTTGCTTGGTCTCCTTGATCTTCTCATATACTTAGGTATTTAGCTTTGATAGGTTTTCTTTTGTTCACCTTTAATTAAGTGCCATAGATTCTTCCTCTTGAAAATGTCAATCATCTTTCTCTTTCAAGGGAGATATTTAGTACCAAATAATTCAGGAACATAAGCTACTTTGGAACTCATAATCATGAATCAAGAAACTAAATTGTAATGCAACAAGACAAGAAGCTAAGATCTAGAAAAATTAGTGAATACAACTAGAAATTTCTCACCAATAACAAAACCTTGTAATAGCTTACTAATAGATATGAGAACCTACAAAAGAAACAACGAAAAACAAGTTTCGGCAATTTTTTTGTCGAAAAATGGGGCACACGCGCTTTCTCTGTGTATAGGGCACGTGTGTATGCACTTACAGTGATTAGAGTAAATTTGGAGTCTAAAATGGGCCTCATAAGAAAACGAGCCACCTCATAAGAAAAAGAGTCATTGATGAGTTGAAATTCAAGAACCAATATAAATTTAAGAAAAAGAATCAACCATAATGGTTGACATGGCATATTTGTCATAAAAATAACTATTTTTTCAATTTGTATATTCAACTTATCTCCCTGTTATTGTACTCAAATTTTGAGTAGGAGCACTAGTTGGATATGTAATTTAATTCCTCATCGAACGAGTATCCAAGCTCTATACGTTTAAGGGACCCAACCCCATGAAAAATGAGAAATACATAAAAAAATGTGTTACTTTCAAATAAAATGTTTTTTAATGTATTTTTTTCGTGGGGTAGGGTATCTCAAAAGTATCTAGTGTGGATACTCATTGGATGCAAAATTAAATTATGCATCCAATGAGTGCCCATTCTCAAAATTTGAGTAAAACCAGAGGAAGATATGTTGAAATGCGAAGAAAAAATGTACTTCTTTTTTTCTCTTCCTCCAAAATTCATAAATATTATTTTTATTATTTTAACTATCGTTTTATTATTTTCCTTAGGAGGCACATTTTATACCCGAAATTTTCTCTAATGGAAGGAAAGGTGTGTGGGTACTTGAAACTGTTCAAAACTGAAATTTGTCAAAAGTAGTTATCGTTTAGACGAAAACTTTCAATAAAACACAACTAGAAATAAGCAAGCAACTAAATTTGTTGCAAGAAAGATAGATCCTTGATAGCAAGTTAGTATACAATGGATTTCAACTTAGATCTACAGAAAAAATATGAGAGTAAAATGGTGAGGACTATGATTTTGGGAAGAAAAAATATCTAAAATATGTAGAAAAATTCCTAGATCTAAAATAAATGTAGTTCTTTTTTTCTCTTCCTCCAAAATTCATAAATATTATTTTTATTATTTTAACTATCATTTTATTATTTTCCTTAGGAGGCACATTTTATACCCCAAATTTTCTCTAATGGAATGAAAGGTGTGTGGGTACTTGAAACTGTTCAAAACTGGAATTTGTCAAAAGTAGTTATCGTTTAGACGAAAACTTTCAATAAAACACAACTAGAAATAAGCAAGCAACTAAATTTGTTGCAAGAAAGATAGATCCTTGATAGCAAGTTAGTATACAATGGATTTCAACTTAGATCTACAGAAAAAAATATGAGAATAAAATGGTGAGGACTATGATTTTGAGAAGAAAAAAAATCTAAAATATGTAGAAAAATTCCTAGATCTAAAATAAAACCATTAGGGTTAGATATATCTGATGGCTAATCTATTAGATGTAGAGGGCCCTAAATTTTTTCTAAGAACTCGGTGGTTGTAAAAAAAAATTACATTAAATTACAAAATAAGGTAGAACATAATAACCAGCTTTGATACCATGTTAGAATATTAAGAAATATGCACAAACATACAACAATATATTTTCTAGCATACAAATCAATAGCGATAATTTACTAGTCTAGCCTTCTATCCATACAAGCACCATATAATCAAAATAGTAAAAGAAGTGAAAAAGAAATAGTACACCAGATATATGTAGTAAAACCCCAAATGGAGAAACATCCATAGAAAGATATTGTCTTTTTTATTTTTCATAAATCTTCATTCTTTCACTTGAGCTCCACTCCACATATGATTATCACAACTTTACAATAACATTACAACATATTACTCAACATGATACCCAAAGAGTCTCCTTCACCTCTATTATATATCTAGAGGTATGTAAGAATTGCATCCCATACATGTGAGATACATGATTTACCACCTCCCTACAATGAATGGTAATAAGAGAATATTACTCCATGATGCACATGGGATTACTTCTTTTACTTAAGTTAAACAATTATTCCTTCCTTTGATACATAAGACATCATAACATCTTACTATTGAAATACTGAGAGGGGGGTGAATCAATATTTGTATTATTTAGAAAAAAAAAATCAAAAGCAGGATGCTGATCACCAATCACAACACATCATCAATGTGTATAAAAATAACAAGTTGCACAATACACAATAATTTTTGACGTGGAAACCCAAGTTCTGAGGGTAAAACCACGGAAGACTTAAAAATAGTTTTCCAGAAATAACTAAGAGGAAACAAACCCCTTATTACAAAGACTTAAATTTTCCAGCTAAAACTGGAAGGAAGCTACAACCCCCTAATTTACAGGCTACAACCTGAAGGAAGCTAAAACTCCCTAGTTCTCCGGCTACAACCGGAAAGAGGCTACACCCCCCTTTCCTTGCCCTGTCATACTACCCAGATAAGAATAAGTTGTTGAACTTGTGGACCTGTCACATACCAAACTCTGAATCTGCTGCTGATAACCTCTGCACCTTGATCACTGCTAAATCATCCCTGCATATGTCACTGCCACACACTTCTCATGTACATCCTTGTACAGATCATCATACACTATCATTGAACAAATAGTTATTCTCTACCTGTATCGTCATAGGTGTGCATCATTGTCATCAAGTATGAATCGCCATCATCAAGTATGTACAATCATCATTAGGTATGTACAAACATCATCAGGTATGTAGTGTGTATATATCAAGTACACATCATAGTACATAGAAGAGTGTCGTCACATCAATGCATTCATGATCATCATCATATCATGGTCATGTATTATGGCATCACATTAATATGTATCATGTCATTAACATAAAGTGCACATCATTATCTTATAACTTCATACCCCTCATATTACAAATCATTGTATACTCTTACACACTACACTGCATTTACCAGCACAATAGTGTACATACACTTGTACCATTGTACCCTTTACACATGCTCATAGTTCATCACTTAACACTACATACCACACTTCTACACACATATATATACAATTGTTCACATCATTGTTTATGATATTTTATACATACCTTGTTACAAAACTAACTTTTCACTGTTTCAACTTGTGACTATGGTTGTCCTTTAGATCTCAAAAAGACTCGGGACTGTGTGTGTGGCCTTAACCCCATACTTCAACACCAAACCAAATATTGTCAAAAGGGTATGTGTCTTGTGAAAATTTGGATGCCTCAGTCCACACCATACTTGGACTGTAACAACCTTGAAAAAAGGGTTGTTCTACTGCTAAACTTGGATCCTTTTAAAACTCGGGTATGTTCCTCTCTAAAGCTGCCAAAACCCACAAAAAGATCTCCACAGACTTAGAATTGTGCCAAAAGAAATAAAAGGAGAGGAGGTTTGTTTTCCAGCTTGGTTCTGCCTCCTTTTTCCACTATAAAAACCCTTTGAAAAACCTCAAAAGACTGCTCCAAAACCTGAGAATCCTTAGTCAAGAATACCAACAAAAAAGTTACAATAAAAAAATTGGATCTGCATTTTGGTTATCTCCCACACTCGACGAAAATATCAATCCATAAAACAGTGAATTCCTCAGTGAAGCCTCAGTCAAGTCGTGAATTAATGATAGGAAAGTGACACACGTTTAGGTTATTTATACCATTTTAGGTCTTCATATTGGGGCCAACTAGTTGAGGTAAAGTTTTTATTTTTTATTTTTATTTTTAAAAAGATTTAAAAATTTAAATCTTGTTGGAGCCAACTTCATGGTGGCTTTAGTGTTTTAATTTAAAATCGATTTTAAATAAAGTTTTAACACTTGAATACTTAGTGAGTTCAACGTTGGACATTTAATCATTGATTAATATATTATTTATTTTAATTGTAACATACCTTGTTTTAAATGCTTTTAAGGTTTTATTAATTATAAAAACATGTTTTAATTAATCAAGTATTAGGTTTATTTAGTTAGTGGCACTTTTAAGGTTTTATTAATTATAAAAACATGTCTTAATTAATCAAGTAGTAGGTTTAATTAGTTAGTGGTCTTCTTGTTTTTAGGGTTAAGGGTTTAATGAACTTTGTGGGATTTAAAGGTCACCATTTAGGTTTTAAGGGCTGGTGTAAGGGCACATTGTGTAATAATAAGGTAGATGTAGGCTTAGGGACCAAGAGTAAGAGTTTTAGGGACTTTAGTTAAGTCAACTAAGTTACCTCATACTTCATAATCGTAACCACCAGGATGTAGGGGTGCCTAGACTTCTCCTAGGGTACCATGACCCTTATCAAATGTAAATGACCACTGAAAGGGTCATTTGGACCCTTCCAACTTTTTCAACCCACCAAGGACACAATCTAGGAAAATAGGGCGTGGTTGTGGTACTGGGAAACCCTAAGAAAACAACTGGGGAACCATAAGACAACCTAAGGGTACTTAAACACTCTACAAGGTGTACATGGCTTTTGACAATGTCCCAAGGGCTCCAAGGGCTTCAAACTCGGACTTGGACAAGGTCAAAAGGTCTCCTTAGACACTGACACTTACTTCACCCTCAGGGGCTCCTCAAGGGGAACCAAGACACACCAACACACACCTGTTGTCATCAATGACAATTTAGTCAACACTTACGACATCACACTAGACATCATTACACATGTAATATTAACATTACACATTTCAACAATTTGGCTAGCACCAATTGGTCATGTCACAATGTTGTTGGAACAAAATTTGATATGGGTTCATGATCGTGGGCCAATTGACCATGATGATCTAGTTCAAAGACGACCAAATGATAGTTAGAGACTTGTGAAGGTGCATGCAAATGATTTTTCTTCCAATACACGAGGTGAATATATCCACCATCTCACTTCAATAAAATTCTTAATTTAATTGAATTGTTTGTGCTTTTGGCTAATAAATCAAGTTGGCTCTCCATTTAGGTTTTATCTTGGATTTCCATCTAGGATTCACCTTGGCTTGTCCTTAACATAGGTCCCTCTTTAGGTTTCATCTTGGATTTCCTTTGGCTTTACATCTAGATTTCACCTCGGCTTAACCCCAACATAGGTCCCCATGGCTTATCTTTTACCAATTCACAATCTCACAAAAGTTGTCCATCTGTTTTTTCACCTTGACTTATCCCCAACATAAGCCCCATTGACTTATCTTTTACCAATTCACAATCTCACCAAGGGTTTCATCATATACCTACAAAATTAACTCCAAACATCTATTGGTTCAATCATACAATGAAATAGAGTCTCGAGCAAAGTTGCCATATTACAAAACCTATTTTGAAGTAAAGCAAATAATTCTTTTTTTAAAGTTGCCATAATACAAAGCCTATTTTAAAGTAAACTAAATAATTCATTTTTTAAAAGTTTAGATTAACCTTAAATTTAGATATAAATATAAATAAAAAGTAGCATTTATTTAAAACTAGGCAGTAGAGAATTTAAAAATTTTAGTTTATGATTTTTATAATAATTTAAATTTTCAGTTTGTCAATTAAGTCAAAATATTTTTCTTTTTATTAAAATTACAATTTTGGACTATTAAAATTGTTACTTTTAATATAAAAATACATTTAACACTCCCTCGTACAATTTGATTTTGCAATATTAACAAATAATTTTAACAATTCCATGGATTCAAAATTTTATTTTGAAATTTTAATAAATAATATTTTGAAATGAAATGTTTTATTTCATCTTTCAAAAATATGAACAAGTTAAAATTATAAATAAGACTTTGTTTTAATTATAAATTTTGAATGTGTTTTTATGGAGATTATAAATAAGACTGTCTTAATTATATATATTGAATGTGTTTTTATAGAGATTATAAATAAGGCTTTGTCTTAATTATATATATTGAATGTGTTTTTATGGAGAAAGATTACTTGGATTGCTATAAAATTTTATTTAGAGACTCAAAATATTTAGATAACAGCGTACAAGTTGAAAGGTTAGAAAAGTTTGAATTTGCTAATTAAAAATAATTTTCTATTTAATTTTAAAAATAATAAACTAAATTAAATTTATTTAGCTTGTATTTTTAAATAATGTAGTAAATTAAAAACTAAAATTAATGTAAAGGAATAATTATCATGAGCATTTTTTATTGTTTTAAAACATTTTATAATTTCTAAAAACACACCGAATTTATTCCGAACAATGGTGATGCTCATGGCAAAACCATCATTTAAAAAATCCGTACATCCAGCTGTCACATTTCAAGTGAAGTGCCATGCAAAATGCAGAGTGACATGGCTTTTCCTGGAAATGTTGAGAACATTGTGAAAATTGAGCTGATGGTTAAGAATTTGGATGTTCCTTTTCACTTTTTCAAGTTTCATACAAGGTGAGAGTTCGAGAGAGCACAAACAGATAGATTGTGAAAGGTAAAAAGTAATGGGTTTCCAAACGGCAGTTGGTGAGCTGTTTACTTAAAACCAAAAACAATATCAATATGTACATTATTGGGAAAATTTTAAATTTAAATTTAAAAAAATATAACTATTAAAAATTAGAGGGGTGTAGAATTTTTTAAAAGATGAATTTTGAATTGAGATCCGAGAGACCTACAAAACAATCCAAAATATATACATATGTTTAAAATTGGATTTATGCAGTTTTCTTTTGTTACTTTTAAGGGAATCAGTAACTTGTTAGGTTTACATGGGCAAGTCTTTGGTTCAAATCCGGTCGGTTTCCACTACAAACTTTAGGCTACATCCGATGGCCTGCAAGACACACTTAGCAGTAAATCTGGCCTCAAACTTGAGTCGATATCACACTTGGGGAGTGCCCACCGTTCCAGCCAAGGCACAACAAACCACATCTCATCGAGGATTTAAAATTAACACTGAATTGAGATACGAGTCTTATAAAACATGGTTGAAACTGAATCAATATTGAAGAAATCCCAAAATAACGTAAATTGTGGGTTGTATTGATGAAAATCTTCAAAAGATCATGAATGCCTAATAAGTATGCATTGAATTTTGTCAATTAAACCTCGAAATCAAAGAAAAGAATCCAATAAAGCTGTGATTTATTCTATTCCTACATAATCCTGACTGACTTCCTAGTGTGGGATGGGATCCTTATGGGAATTCTCATTGTTCATTTTTGCTCAAATTTCAACTTGGTTTCAGTTCTCAACTAGTTACTCATCAAAACAATGCCCATAATTCATTTGCATTCAAATCTGAAACTAGTAAATTAAAACACATGAAATTTACTCAACTACTTGAAATGAAATAGAACAACAAACACATAAATTTGACACAGTATATTTTTGGTAAATTACCCTTGGAAAAACCCCGTAGGGAAAACCAATTCAAGAGAGAGAATTTTTATTAATGAGCTCACAGAAAATCTCAGTAAAAAATCGAAATAAAATGCACCTGTATGGACTGCAATAAATGCAACAAACGTCAATTTATGTGCCCAGTCGGTTGTAGGAACTCCTCATATATTGTGCCCAGCAACAGGTACGTCATGTACGACCTACCAAACAGTACTGCAACCTCAAAAATCGTGCCCATATTACTGTTGTACAATCCTGGGAAATCGTGCCATGGTTCTGTTATATGGCCCCTCGATTTTTGTGCCATCTCCTACTATACAGTCCTCGAAATTCGTGCCAAGTACTCTACTATACGGTTCATAATTCAGAGCATTAAATGTTGTTAGTATTCTTGGGAATCATGTTCTCTCTCCTCTTGGGAAATGCGTCCTCCTTAGTTGCTCTCTTTTCCTCTCTTCTTCAACTCTCTTGCTCTCTCTTTTCTTGTCTAGTAATCTGAGAAACGACTCTAACTTTTCATCTTCCAAGATGGATGACCAAGATTAAATCTTGGGGTCTCAATATCAATGGTTGTGATATTTTTGCACTTTATCACAACTTAACCCATTTTCACTCAATATAAATCAAAAGTCATTTTAACTTTATAAAAGTAAAGTTAATGTTTAGGAAAGTCACTTTTGGTCACTTTCTACATGCTTATACACCAAGCCTATGTAGAAGACCATCCAAGCTATAGAAACTCAACACTCCCTCTTAGCGAGGAAAGTGTTCTACACCACCCCCAACTTATCTTTGAATTTGACAAATTTCCCTTTTACCAAATCCTTCATGAAGATGTCTGCAACCTATTCATTTGTAAATATGTATTGACGCTGCACCAACCCTCTCTGAACATACTCTCAGATGAAGTGGTACTTGATCTCAATGTGTTTCGACCGGTCGTGAAACACTAGATTCTCTAGAAGCAAAGTAGCATGAAACGTGGAAACATGTACAAGTTTCTGAAACGGAAACGCTTGGAACCGTGAAACACCCCCCCCGCCTCCCCTCCCCCGCCCAAAAAAATAAAAAATAAAAAATAAAAATGGGTATGTTAAGAGAAATGTGGTATATATATATCATCTTAAAGTAAAATAAGAATGATAGGTTAATTCATAGGTAGGCTTAGAAATAATTTAGAGGTTAATTTGTTTTCATTTTCCATAGACTTGGATTTTTTAGACTTCCCATGGGTCCTTGGGGGTTTCCCAAAAGTTTATGAGTAGTTTCTGAGTTTCCACAAGTTTCTGGTACCGGTACGTGGCCATTTTAGGGGTTTAGTGCAACATAGTCTCAGAGTTCAATGCAACTCTTATCGTCATAATGAATCATCATCGAAAGCAACTCGTGACCAAATATCCCAACAAGTAGCTTGCAAATCAATATGGACTCACAACTTGCCAAACTAGTAGCTATATCCTCTGGCTCAACAAAACTCAATGCAACCAACTTCTGCTATCTGCTGAACGAGGACACTACTGCCGAGCGCAAGCTGAAGCAACACCTAGAGATGCTCTTCCTATTAACTACACTGCCTACCCAATTTGAGTCATTGAAACCAACCAGTCTGACTCCATCCCCCTGGACATAGCTCGACCCAAAATCTACAATGCCATGCAAGCAATAGCGAACATGTTTTGAAGAGGTCCAGTGTACTCTCCTAGGCTCAACCATAAACTGATTAAAAGTGTTCGTAGCAAAAAAAATATTCTGTAATATCCCAAATCCCAATATTTTCTATTTCTAAACAAATATGCTGATACAACTGGGCATGCAAACTGCCATGCAAAAATCCCTATTTTATAGGAAAAATTAGGGTTAGGGTTTGAGAGATAGAATGAAAACTTACCCCTGATAAGTCGGCTGAACTGCTCCGGAGAAAGTCTGCCTGTACTGAGAACTGGATCGGAGATGGGCTGATCTCCTCTGCTTCAGGTGAACCCCCAGCAGCAAGACGCCCCAGTCAGAAAAGGGTGACGCCCTCAAGGAAGGAGGTGTTTGATGGAACTGCGAATTTGCCGGGTTGATAGTCTTTCAGTGCCGGAGAGAATGCCCGATGCATGCGGAGGTTTTGAGACCTCTAGGCAGGGTAGCGAATTGCTTCAGAGAGGCAGCTACTCATGCCCCTGGAACCCCGAAACTGCTAATAACTGCTTCGGATGAGCACTGATGGATCTGATAATCACCGGGTATCGGAGTATGAAGCTGATGATAAGAATGGTGCCTGAGTTTCGGAAGGAAACTGAGATCTGAAGGCCCAGCAGCTAATTAGGGCTTTCTGGCTGAAAACCCCCTTACAGCTGCACACGTGTCCCTGCAACGATCTATACCATGTACTAGATAACTAATGAATGAATGAAGAACAAGTGGTGAACCTATATGGCTTACCCGGAATAAGACTAGGACAGATGTTTCACTGTCGAAATCTTGTTAGCTGAAGACTCCGTCTCCAACCCCAACTGCTGTGCTGCTATCCAAGAGCTCCCAAAATAATAAATCATCAAAAGTGAAGTCTCCTTTTGCTTTATCCTCTATTTATAAAGTTCAACTGCGCAAAACCTAATATTTGACCTAATTAGGTCACTTTATCTTCTAATTTGCCGTTGACTTGCATGCATGCGAATGGAGACTTAAAAGGTGCATGCATCATTAAATAATGATTGGATGGCATGCCTGAAGGTGGCCTTTGGCCCCGGTGGCCCTTCTTGACCAAATGATGATGCCCTAGATCTTCTATGGGTGGCATCAGTCCTTAGCCGATTCCCTAGCTGTCAGTAACCGCTCGAACCCACAGGAATCACATAGGTTAGCGGTTTTGGGCCTCAAGGCCTAACTGGAAGAGGACATTACATATTCGGTCTAGTGTTGACAAATAGATCAAGGACCCAATCAACTCACGATACAAGGTGGGATCAACCAACTCTGACTCAGAAGCATCAAAGCTTCTTCAAGTTGGTCATCGTGGGTGTCGACATACTCCTGCAATCTTCCATATCGAATCTCTCCAAGATCTCAACTACATGCTTCCCTTGTCCAAGAAAAATCTGTCATGGACTCTGCCACACCTCCAACCCCAAAATGTAATGCATCAGACCAATATCCTGCATCTTGAACTTTGTAGTTAGATCCCTCTTGCATTCCTTGATGAGATTTTCTAACCCCGTAAGAAAGAGGTCATCCACATAAAGGATAAGAATAAGTGGATCCTCACCAACCTGGATGTAGTATAAATTCAAATCTGCCTCACTCTTCACAAAGCCCAATTGTAACAAGTAACTGCCAATCCTAGCATACAATTCTCTAGGAGCTTGCTTGAGTCTGTAGAGAGCCTTCTTCAATCTGCACACATGAGACTCTCTCACATGCACCTTAAATCCAAGTGGTTCCTCAATATATACTTCTTCTTTTATGATGCCATTCAGAAATGTAGTCTTCACATCCATCTAATGAAGACTCCAACCCATCTTTGCTGCAATGGACATGATAGCCTTGATCAAAGTGTACCTCGCTACTGGTGCGAAGGTCTTTTCATAGTCTTCATGGATGTTGCTCATCAAAGCCACGTAGTTGTAGAATCTCTTTGGTGGCTTGCTCTCCCTAACAATCCACTTGGGTTTCTCCACACGATCTTGTGCATCCTTTAGATTTTTCTAAATCCATCTTGTTGTCACCAACCTTGTAGTTGCCTATGTGAGGTGGATCTAGGATGGATGGTAGAGAGACCAACAACGAAGGAGGTGGAACCAAGATTTCCTCGACTCCCAAATGGATGGTTGTCACGTCAATCGAGGCAGTCTTCGCTTTATGTTATCTTAACCTAAGACAACAAAGGGGGAGACCCGGATCTACTCCCGATAGGCGAGATCAAACCTAGACACCAGATCAGATCAAATGGACTTGAGGTACGTAAGGTGTAAGGTAAAGGAAACCCTAGGTCTATGGATGATGTCACTAGGTGAACCAAGGCTTTGGATTATGGTTTAGGAGTGTGAGGCTTGATCCAAAGCGGGACACAGGTGACCTATGAAGTAAATACTAGATTTGGGGTTAAGGTACTAGCAATAGGTGAAGATATACGCTACCTTGGGAAACGTAACCAATGCAGGGAGGGCCAGGACAAGATTGGGGCTATCTAGTACCCAAGGACAGACTCGATAAATGATATGACAATGTCAAAGTACCCGAGTCACTAGGGAAAAGTCAAATTTCAGGAAAAAGAAACCAAAGAGGGGGTAGCAGTAGGGTTGGAGATCAATGCCTGTCAAATCCAGGGCAATGGAGTCACTATCTGCCCAACGTTGAAGGAAACCCACCTGGGAAATAGCCCGATCTACAAACCCAAAAAGGTATTTGGCCGATAAAGTCTGATCACGGAAAAAACCAGCAGCAGGATGGTTAGCGCTAGGGTTTGGGAGGTCAGTTTCTCAGATCTAGAGCAACCTATCAGCTTCTAGCTCAATGTTGAAGGTGATTTGGTGAGAGGATGACTCGATCTACAAACCCACGAAAGTATTTTGCCGAAAAAATCAAATCACAGAAAAAGTCAGTAAAATGGTGGACAACGCTAGGGTTTGGGAGGTTAGTTTCTCAAATCTAGGGCAAACCAGCCACTTTCATATCAGCGTTGAGGGTGATATGGTTAGGGGATGACTCGATCTACAAAACCCAGCAGTGGTTTGGCTTGAGATCGAGTGGTCTGTTTTTTAGTATTTTTTGGTTTTTTATTATTATGGGAAAAAGTGAAGAAAAGCAGATGTCAATGGATTGAGATCTGGAAGAAAGGGACTAACCTATAGATCTTACCTGGAAAACCTTGTAGATTCCTTGATGATGATGATCCCTGCTATCCCGATCAATTTGAGAAGCTTTGAGCAAGTTCTATGCCCAACGTTTTGCCCTAGGGAGTCAATGCGCCCTCTCTCCTGCACAACAAACGTCAACCATATCAAATTTGTTGTAACATGAGAAAAAAACTAAATGCTACAGATAAATAGCAAGAAGAAATCATAGATCACAATGACACTAATGAAAACCCCTGATAAAAACGAAGACAATCCAAGTGAGTAGAGGTCCCCCTGCAAACACGCCCAAGCTGAAGTCGCCCTCCTGTAGACAAGACAAAGATTCCCAAAAAAGATAGATCTCGCAACAATTTCCTAAATGCTAGGAAGCAAAAGACTTTCCAATAACCATCTAAGAACAACAGATGCAAAGGAGATCCAAGAATATCCACAAAAAAAGTTTTTCTATTATTCAGATCCAAGAGCCAAAGTCTCTTTACAAATGAGAAGTTCTCTCCTTTAAATAGGAACGAGAGAACCAAAATCCTAACCACTTTTCAAATGAGTGGCTAAGATTAAAAGATACAAATGTCTAATCAATGGTTGAGATGAGCTCAACATACAATACATGGATCAATATAACAATATAATATAAAAGTGGACTACATCACCCAAAGAGAGGGGACCCCACTCAACAAGAAATAAATGAAGCACATGGTGGGTCCATGGAGTGTTAACTAACTCCCTCTGGGTGTCCCCATGGCACAATACAAATAATATATTTTTTAAACTGTGAAATTGTGCCTCCCTGAAGAAATCGTGAGCTTCCCAAAAGCTCCAGAAAATAATATAAAATGCCCAAAAAGATAGGTGTGGGCCCAATCAGATGCTGCAACTGCTAGAGAAGGTGCGGAGGACATCACTTTCATCATCATGACTCATCCCATGCCATTTCCTTGCCTCAGTAGCCCAAATCAAATTCCTCGGTAGCCATTTAATTATTTTTTAATCAGCCTCGGAAAACGTGAACTTGCCAAAACAACCTCTTAGGGTACCTACGTTATCCAATTGAGCCTACTAGGCTCTCTGGGAGGGGGGTAATATGGTACAATCAAGTGGATGGACCCCCTATACTCCATACGACACCCTAGGAGATCCAATAAGATCATCTCCCTGCTCAAACATGACTTCCAGTGAAGCAAAACTGCACCAGAAAAATAAAATGGGCCTAATCATCTCTGTAAGTGCCCGAAACTGACAACAAGCTGTCTCACTGGACTCAGAGAGTCCAAATCCATCTAAGGCATATACTCATACCCATTCCAGGTCTATGCCTGGTCATTTGCAATATCCAATAGACAAAATAATCAGCTGTAATGACCAAATACCAATAATATAACTCAGGCTGTCATCTATCTGCTACAAGTGTTAAGAGGCTAAGATATGCTCTACAATTCATTCAGGTAGCAATCATAACAAATAGCAATCACTTCACCAGCGGTATATCAACCAAATACATGTATAGAGTTTTATTTATTATTACTCAGACCAATCTTTCAGGATTATACTCACTTCATAGTTGTAGTCAATTTGCTAGTGAAGGGTGAAGGCTAAAATTTACAAGGTTTAAAACAAGGGATGACCACCAACTCAACACTGTGACACTTTGGATATGGAAAGGGAATACTCACTATAACCACATGCTGGGCAAACAATCAACAAAGGGGATGGCAGTGCCTCACAAATGGGTGAACTACTTCACAGATGCTTACTCACCTTGACAAATGTTCACAATCCAACTCAATACAAATAAGGCCAACAATTTTTAGATATAACTTTTAGGAACCATTGCTTTTTTAAGCCTTTGATTTTCCATAGCCTTTGTCTTTGTATTTTTTATATGGACTTTTATCATTTAGACTTTATGCATTCATGTATGTTGAAAAACACTACTTTTCATGAATGTTTAAGATATTTCATTGCAATACTTTTTTCAGAGCCAATTTCAATAGGCTAGCCCTGCATTCATGTATGTTTAAAAACGCTATTTTTCATGAATGGGCTTTTTCATAAGATATTCATTTCATTCCCAAATACCTTGTATTAATGGCAGCGTTACTTGTTTCCAGTAAGCAAACACATCCTAGGCAACTCAGAGCCGAGACACACATAAACAGGGAAGTTTGTCCAACAAAGGCTCTAGCGAGGAAAGGTCCTCCATGCCACAAGTCAAGTAGTAGGTTGGGTTGAAACATAACCGGGAAGGTAATGGATGAGTGGAGACAATGAAAAATGAAACCAACACTAGCAAAGCCAAGATATGGTAGGAATGACTACCTCTATTCTCCCTAAGGAGGGTAAAACTGATGAGTATAGATCAAGAACTTCCAATTCTGAGTAGGGACATCAATACATAATATAGATACATCTAAGTCCACATATTTATATGACCACCAGACCATGACACTAAATGCTAACACATGTCACAGAAATGAGTATAAGAGCAATGATAACCATAACACAATATATTACAAGTCGAGTCATAAGCATGAAAATAATCCATCTGAACCAACATCTGTCCAATGAGAAAACACTAATGCAAATCTGGACACTGGTAAGTGTTGCTGCCTTTCACACACCTGGGTCACGTGGCAGAAATCTTCAAGCCACTCGGTGTGTCCTTGGGGGCAAGTCTCGAGTCAAGGCTATCTCCTTGTTCTTGACTCCTCCGTTTAGGCTCAACTCCTAACGAAGCCAAGGAGGGTAGACCCTATTAAGTTACCAAGGAAAAATTATTTTGTATGGTGATGTTAAATTGAATGAGTTACTTAGGAGTATGAAATTTAACCATAAACAACCATAGATGACAAAATACAAAAAAAGCGCACGAAAGCACAATGTTGAAACACAATATATATAAATAGCACGAAAATAATCAAGTGCCTTAAAATGGAGTCAAAAGATAATCAATATACTTGCATGTGCTTGGAGTGAATGTTTTGTGATTGCCTCTTGGTACGTTTTAAGTTAATGTGAAATATGAGTTGATTAAAATTAGGCAAAAGGGGGGGGGGGCTCTAGATATACCCGAGAGTACTTGGAGTATGTCCAAAACTAAATCGTCAAAGCTACCCGCAAGGAATATGTGGGTTGAATGGAGTCTCTGAGGCTATTGTTTATAATGCACCCGCAGGTGTAACAGAGATCGGTGCCTCGAGGTCACTTTTCAGGAGTTCCCGCTTCCTTTGGGTATTTTGCCACCGTAATGGTTTGATCTAGGTGTTGGATTTTCACCTGATGGTTTGTCAATTTGGGAGAGTGAATCCTAATTATTCTAGTCACTCAAGTGCTTTTGATACAGCTTGACTGATCGGACGAACCGCAGCCAAGTGCAGAGCATACACATCGGAGTCTTGTTAATTTTAGTAAATTTTGAGATGGGTGTTCTTGTTAAAAAGAAAACTCTCCAGGAACCTCTTTCGATCCAAGTGGATCTCAATCGGGGAATCAAGGAGGGGTTAATTTTATTAAAACTGAAGAAACAGTTGATGAGAAAGAAAACCAAGATACACAATGTCGGTCCTCTAATTAGTCCTACCACGCATCTCTTTCTCCTTTCGGGTCAATCGGGAAGTCGTGGGGTAAGTATTAAATTACTTTGAAACCTTAGATATGGAATATGGAATTGATAATAAATCAAAGTATACTACCCTGCAGATTATAACTACGCTAGATTGCAAAAAAAAAGAAGGAACGAAAAGCAAAAAAAGACACGGACGCAAATTCCCCCAAGGGGGATGGTGAATAGGCTTGAAAGAACCTATTCGAAAGGACCTTTTCTTTTTATTAGCAGTGATTTACAATATCAGCAAATTGAAATTGATGCGCTTTGGTCCTTGTTATCTGGGATCCAAATGCTTACAACAAGCTTGTAACAAGCTAGAATTAAAACACAGCGGTGGGGGAAGCTTCCGGGAAGCTCTGGTTCATCCAAGAGTCGAAAATTGGGCAAAGTCTCCTTTTCTTTTTTGTTAGACCTGCTAAAAAACAACGAGCAATTAAAATCAAATGTGCCCAAACACACTTTAAAAGTTTTTTGGGTCACCACACTAGTTACTGAAAAAAAACTAAGTAAAAATTTGTTAAGTTAGGGTAATCTAGTTTTGCAAAAAAAGGAACCAAGGAAAGCTTTCCTTGGGATCTTGGCTTGCTGTTTGGGCAGCCAATGAGATGTGCACTTTTATTGCAGAATATGAAACTTTAAAGTACAGCAAAGGAAACTACCTTAAAAGCAAGCTACAAATTTTCTTTAAAATGCTTGCAAAAAAGAGGATAATTTCAGCTAGATCTCTTAAAATATGACATTATATGCAAAACGGAACTGAAATCTAAACTTAAGAAAGGATCTTACTAACTAGATCTATATGTAATTTTCTTTGTGAGACAGATCTAAGCAATAAGATTCTTTAAAAGTAACCAATTTGAAGAGAAATTAAGATTTTGAAGGAGGAAGAGAGAGAAAGAGTGTTGGAAGCCTGGGAATGTTGGGCTTTGGAGTCTGCTTTGGTGGAACACCGAGGGACTATGTCATTCAGAAGATCTTGAAGATAAAGAATATGCAAACCAGCTCAACCTCTTCTACAAGCGATATCACCTGCAACTTAGAAATCCTTGCACAAACAGATGGTTAAAACATAAGTGCTGTTGGAAGAGATAATTGGAAAGCATGCAATTAAACTTAAAATACATACAACTCCAATAGATCTGAAACAAGCATCAGTAAGAGCATAAATCAAACTAGAATAAACTCTTACCCTAACCAGAAGGAACTCTCTCCTTCAAGGCCAACAATTAACCAGCAAAAGTAGTGATAAATAACACAGATTATACCTCATAAGCATTTGACAATCACCATCCACACATTAAGAGCATTACACCATAGATCTTGCCTCCAAAGCTTCTTTATTTCAGAATAATAAACAATACAATACAAGAGCAACAACACCTCAATCCCAGTTCTAACTAGCTTGGAAGAGGCTGCTTGTGCTTTGATTTATACAAAAACCAGGAGATCCAGCCCAGGGGGGGCGCAAATCCCAACGAGACAGATCAAATCAGCTGATGGAGAGTCAATCAATGCAGATCTGAAGCTAAACTGAGACTACTTGTCAATCAGGGGCTTGATTGAGCTGACACATCAACCCATAAACCGACACATCAGTCCACAGAGCTCCCAGGAGAGCCCACACATGTGGAGGAGAGAGAGAGGGTGCAATTCCCCCTAAAGGCTATTGAAGATCAACTCTGGATCTGATTTGATCACCTCCTTCAGTCAAGGATTTGTCAGATCCAATCAATCTGGTTCAAATCTAACTGATTTCAATCAAATTGGCTGAGAATCCACTGATCTATGATTTTGGATTCGCTCCTTTATTCACCAATTTATTAATTAAAATAATCAATAAATGATTTTTTGGGGGCTTTCTAACCTGAGTGATGAAAAATCACTCAAAACTAGGAAATAGTGGGTCCATGGGTTTACATGGTGCTCTTAGCTTGAAAATGAGCACCTACATGACCGAAATTGATTATTTGGCCCACTTTTATTACAAAATCAATTTTTCCAATTAAACTATTAAAAAATAGCCTAAGTTTTGGAAAAATTAAATTTTAATAAAAAGCACTGAAAAATTTAAAAAATTTAAAAAAATGAAAAAACCTAGGGGGACTTAGACATGTTCATATGACTCAACCATGATGTTTAGCATGTTTATACATTGACACATAGACTCTAATAACCTCAATAGGCCTAAATGCCATGCCGACCACCCCAACTTTGGAGGTACGAAGTGAAAAACTCAGAAATTATCAGTCGTTTATTCAACAACAAATAATAACCAAGGGAAAAAACACCCTGGGCTTATCGGATTGACAAATAAAGTCTAAGAGACCGAGTCTTTTACAGACACTATCATGCTAGAACATTTATTACAACTCCTCCATGGGGTATGAACATGTGATATAGTACAACAAGCACTGCCTAGAAGTACTCCCAAAGGTCTTCTGAAGTCCGAACAAGTTATCCTTGTCCGGTTCACCAGGCTCACTTGATAAAAAACCACTAAGTACAACTTAGGTGGTAACATTAAGTTGCTAACTGCTATGTACATGACTAAATGGCTACATTGGTCCTCAAATCTGAGTGTCCTGAGACTCAGTCCTGGCATGGGAAAGTACTATAGTCCATAAATAAAATAATGATCCATCATAAATGCTCATCTTGGCATCTCATCTGTAGGAGATCTGGCTGTAAAAGTGTACTAAATCTGAAAAATAGTTTATGGTATCCCGGCTACTATATATGTGATAACACATCTCATCGTTTTCTTCCCTGAAGTGGGCTCCGGTGGTAAAGGTATGTCCTACTCGTCCCTAACCTTTGAAGACTGTGATCCTGAAGTCTGAGCACCAATGATCGGTGTATTTGTAATCTGAGAACCTATAACCCTTGAAACCTGTGAACGTGCGCCCTGTGGTCCTTTAACTTGTGGTACTAGTGAACTCTGTGGGACCTATGAACCTATACCTATACCATAGGAACTTGTTGCTCCTGCGCTGCTACAAAAGATAACTTGTGTTACCTCCTCAATGCCCTCTCCTCCTCGAATCTCACACCTCGCCTAACCACTGTTTTCTTCAGTGTAGGAATATAAATCTAGAAGGCCTTCAAAGTCTCACTATATCCAAAAAAAGATCCCCTTCTCTGTAGTGGGCTCTAACTTTTCCTCTTCTCAGAAATGACATGTAAGTAACAATGATGCAAAAGTGCCCCACCTCAGGCTTCCTGCCAGTGAAATCTTCCTCGGGAGTCTTCTTCCCCAACACTCTATGTTGGCTCATGTTCTGCACATATATTGCAATGTTACATGCAACATGGCTTTCACAGCCCCAACTATGGACCTGTTTTTCCTTTCCGCAACCCAATTCTGTTGAGGGTTGTAAGGAATAGTCAACTTTCTCTTGATTCTTGCTTATGCACAAAAGTCCTTGAAATCATTGGAAGAACAGTCACCCCCCATTGTCCAATCTCAACACCTTGATCTTCTTCCCCATTTAATTCTCCACAAGAGCTTTGAACTCTTGAAATCTGTCGAAGACCCCAACCTTGGTCTTCAGGAAGTAGATCTGAGTCTTCATGGAGAAATCATCTATGAAAGTAACATAGTTCTTGTATCCACACAAGTACACCATTGGCATGGGCCCACAAACATTTGAGTGTATCAACTCCAATATCTCTCCTCTACTATTGTCACTTCTAGAAAAAGTTGTCATGGATTAATTTCCAAGTGCACACATCCTGCTGCTCTACTCTGAAGTCTGACAGTCCTGTAACAATATCTCTTAGTATGGTAAGAGCACCATGATGCAAGTGTGTCATCAGTATGTGTCAGAGCTCGCACAAACCACTACCATTGCAGTGTATCAAATGCCCGTGTGGGATGAAATATAAGCCTATAGAGCTTCCCACACCTGATTCCAATCACTTGTGCTATACTCGAATTGGACCCTTTCGAGTGAATAAGCACTTGTCCATTTCGAAAAATCACTGCCAATCCTCAATCCTCTATACCTAACATTGAAATCAGGTTCTTGGCCAACCCCAGAACATATAAGCAATGTTCCCCCAAGTTTTCGGAACGGGGGGACGCGGGAGCAAGGAAACGCACATTCGGGACGCGTGGAGACCACCCCCAAATTTAGGGATACTCGGGGGGGACGTGGGGACGTCTCGAAAATTATAAAAATAAAATAAAATATCAAAGATAATAATTCATTTGATGTATATTAATGATTGTGCAATGTAAATACTAAATATATCAGTTTATTTTCTAAGTAGTACCAAGTAGGAATTGTAAAATGTGAAAATAATGGGAAAATATTAAAAAAAAATTCACAGGGGCATGGTTGGGGAGGGAAAGTTTCGCCTAGGAGTCCCTAAGTCCCCGGGACGCAGGAAACGTGGAAACGCGTCCCCGGCCCTGCGGGACGCGTCCCCATGGAACACTGAATATAAGACCTCCCTCGCCACCAAAGGTTGCTAGAACTCCCTCTGAAATGATATTGTTCCAAAGATAAAAAAATGTTCTTGGAATCATCACCTAGCTCAATATCCACATCCATGTTGCCCTCGAATAACTTTGTGAAGTGCCCACCTACCCCTGTCATGTAACTAGAGGCACCACTGTCTATGTACCAAACATAGGAGGAACCTGAACTGGAAGTAAGACAAGTCACCTATCTGGCAGAAAACTCATCTACCTCAGTTGATCCTACTACCTATAACTTCTTCTTCTTGTTCAGAAATTGCCCTACATAGTTCCTGAACTTATGGCAAGCAAAGCATTTAACTTTGCTCATATCCTTCTTCTGTCCACCTTTCAAGCTAGGCCCACCACAAGGACTTTTCTTAGGATTTTTCTTGCTCTTCCTTGTGAGAGCAACATTTTCGTCGTCATCCCCATGCTGCTAACTAGTGTGGCAGGAGCCAGTTCTCAGCTCCTCCTGTATGAAATCATCTCATATTATAGACCATGTAGGCATGTTCTCCTTGGCAACGACCACAAGCACAGAATCTTTCCATGGTTTTGAGAAACCATTCAAGGCAATCCTAACCAACTATGCTTCCTCTACCTCTCCAACAACACCCAACTCATCATGTACCTATGAGATCCTGGTAAGGTATGATGTGACATTGTCAGTCTTGGTCATCTTAATATTTTTCAATTTTTCCCTCAAAACCAATTTTATGTTTTGATTATTGCTTTGGTATAGCTTTGTCAAGACTCAAGTCTTCCCACATGTCAAAGGCATTTTTTTTACCGATCACATGAGGCATAATGCGGTCTTTCACTGCATTGTTATGGAGAAAACTTCCTATGGCTTGGGGTAGACCACAACAAACAGTATGACACCAGAAATCAATCAATTTCCATATGCAATAGAGATAAAAAAAGCTAACACTTAGGGATAGAAGGCGTACTTTGTTTTGGAAGGTTGTAGTAGATTCCCGTGGAGGTTCTCAACAACACTTGCACCTATATTCCATTCTCAACAACAACGAAATAGAGAAGCATGATAGATATTAAGTGTTAGACCTACTCTAGCATATATAAATCCAATATGTATAAATCAAAGCAACTACATCCATGGACAAGAATATTCATACTTACACACATATAATGGACGAGAAATGGATATTTCTAGTAATTATAAACAGAGATACAAGTGACAAATTCTGTCGGCACCTTGTCGAAATCGAGAGACCGATTCCTCCACCTGGGCCTCCATCACTTCGATCCTCCATATCAATGGCAAGCTTGGGAAGAGCATCAATGGATGCTCAAAAGGACAAAGGGATGCAGACTCAAGCATGTATAATGGGGCACAAATCCACTATAGTTTCCTTGCTCTCATAAGTTCTCCTCCCCTAATGCATCCAAGAAGCTCAATATATAGCCCTTCAAAAGGAAGTGAAGGGTCGAGTCGGAGCGTTTCCAGGCATACGGAATGCCAATAGTCAAGTTATTCGTGACTCATTGAGGAAAACTCCAAAATATTTTCTTTTTGGGCATATTTCCCGATGTACACGGATCTTAGTGGGACAAGCTGCATGTACACGCGATATGTAAGCTTGTGAATCGCGTATGCCAATAAATAGGGAATTTTTCAGGATTTCTTGGATCATCAAAGTTTATTTTGAGCAAAGGGGGTCCAAAGAGTCTGCATATGGACAGGGAAGGCCATATAGACATGATCTACCAAGTGTGGTAAAATCAGCTATAACAGATGCCCCCTAACGTGTGAGGTCATAGGGGTAACATCATGGCTGAAATACATTATACCAATCCTAGAAGTGGAGTAATGAAGACCCAGGTGGAAAAACCAGCCACTTATCAGTACAATACAATGATACATCTCAACGTGTGACTGCAAATATGAAGTGTAGCAGTCTCGGATACATAATAGTACAATGGCCATGAGTAGGCATAATAGACATATGTCACATGTAGTCATCACCACGTACAATACACACTGAAATAAGATCTCCATACTAAATAAAGACATCTGATACCACTAGAATTTGGGCATGAGAGTCGACATCTCATGAATACTGGCACAATCAAGGGGGTAGCATATATGGAATGCAACCAAGCTCGGAGGTCTTCTACACAAACCGCTACTAGTACATGTCCCATCACGTGAATAAAGGTGTCGAGGTCGAACATGATGGACCATCGTCTGATTACTGGTCATTGATGTATATCGTTAACAGACGCGAGATATCCCATCGATAATGATAATGGGAATCAAAATACAGAGTGCAATCAAACAAGTGTGAATAGAGGTGTTGAGGTCGAACACTTTAAAGAATCCATCGATCAATCGACATTGATGTATTCCCAAAACTGTCAATGGCGAGAGAACCTGCCACTGATGATTGCAAGTCTCAAGGCACTCAATGGACTCTAGATCTCTATTCCAATATAAATGATCTAAAGTCAATCGAATGGAATCCACTGGAAGGAGGGCATTAAGGCATCTCCCATCAACCAACACGAGGTACTCAGCAACGCTGGATAATTTGGAAGAACTCAGATGAACAAGATGTGCACTAACCAGTAACTGTATTGGGAATGGATGACATGCAAAGACAACATAACTAAGGAATGGCCGGCTCAAGCAAAGACTTCTTTCGAACAAGAGCATAAGGCAGAAGGAGACTGATAGGCAGCATAGACTCAACATGAAAACTGGGACAACTCTGCGACACAGGAGGCATGGACAAAGACTCCATAGGGACTAGAAGCATAGCCAGTGTTGGAGAAAACTCGGAGTAACGAGTACAACTCCTAAGTCATACTAATAACCCAACCAATGGATGGAATATACAGTGCTTTGTTCAAAGGCAACACAACACGATAGCTGCCAAAGTAATATCATTTCTCGTCCGACTTTTTATGTTTTTATTTTTTTTGGTCTTTTTCATATTGGAAAGCTTGAATTAAAATAAAACTGCTTATAGTACAAAACTAGGAGGAAATGAGTGTCGCGAGCAAATAAACTAGTTCCAAGCAGTGGAACATACCTATGCTCAATGCAAGGAAGCACATGCAAGATAAGGACACTCAGGGGATGTCTCCTCCGGGTAAGAGGTAATCAAGCTGCAAAAGATATATGAAAGGCTCTGCTTGGCTAGAATTGAGGCAAGCTCGGGCTATATGGCTCATAAAAATGAAGCAGGGAGCCGACGTAAAGCTCAATACGACAAGCGGATGCATGAAATGCAAATATAACTTGATATCAATGGGAGTCCCTGCGAGAGATGGCCAGCATAAAGTTCAAGAGAGAATATAATGTTCTTACTTAAAGACATGGCGTGACTATAAGGGACTTCCAAACCTAAGAGAAAAATATCAGCATGGGTACCAAATGGAAAAGCGGGATCTAACTAGGGCACCCATGAATATGAAGGCTCTACCACTTACGTAATGCCACTTCTAGTAGCAATGTGAGGTTCCGTAACATTACAAAGTGGGTTCGTACCTATAATTAAGGCGACATGGTCATAGGACAATCCATGATGCATACGAAAAGTGATCCTATCGTATATGCCAGTTCGAAATTATACATGTTATAGACACTAGCAGGCCAAGACCTCGACCAAAGTGCATTCAAAATAAGTCCCTACACCACAATATTAGGCTAAAACAGTTCAAAAAGGTTAATAAAGGTCCAAACTATAGGCTTTGTTGTCCACCGATTGCACACCAACAACAGAAATCTAATGGAAGCTGTCTCCTCACTTAGGAAAGCGAGAGAGGTGTGACCTTGGGGGCAAGCATAGAGCTAGGTACTGTCACCTACTCCTAGCTCCTCCGTTTAGGCTAACTCCTAACGAAGCCAAGAGGGGTAGTCCCTAACAAAGAGTTTTCTAAGGCTCAATGTGGTTAAAGTGTTTTACTTAGTTGCGGATGTGGATGGGTGTTACTTAGGAGTTTGTTATGATTAGAAGTGTTTGTTTATTATGAGAATGAAAATTAATCAAAAGCAATCCACGTTGCTAACAAGAGATTACAAGGATAAGCAAAGATTCAAGACTTTCAACTAAACATTCAGAAATAGTAATTTAAAATGCACCATAGACAATTGATCAAGATAGATAATTATTCAAATTTAACCAAGGACCAGTGCCTTATGGAGTCAACAAAATGCGTAAATAAAATGATAAGTCTAGGAATCAAACTGACGAGTATTAGATTGTGCGAATGCTCTTGGTAAGTTTTAAAGATTTTACGTGCTCTTAATTAAAGTGTCTGGAAATCCTAACCGGAAATACCTTCAGTGGCTCCGTTCGAAGACATGACAGGCCTGTCTGAAATCACAGCTAGGTGTTCAATAACTTAACCAACTGTGTCCAGATTGGGTTGCCCGATGCCCACACTTGGAATTTTCCCACTACCTAAGTATTTAATCAAGACAACGTTGGTGCATTGGTTACGGGGTAAAAGTTTTAATGAAGTTACTCTTGCACGAACTTAACAAGTTCGTTCACCGTTCTGAGTACGAGCCCAACCCGAAAGTCGGCAAAGCATACTAAGTGAAGGATGATCAACGAAGTTAATTAATTATGGGGAAGTGAGTTGCAAAATTTTATTAAGTCAATTAATTAAACTCTCCGATAGAGAGCGCTCTTGACCTTGTCTTATGACAGAGGTTCAAGAGTCTTATCTAATCTAGATGCCTAATGTAAGGATGATACAAGACTAATGATGCTCTTTGATAAAGAGTGCTCTTGACTTGTGTTTATGTAAATTCAAGAGTCTTACTTATTAATTAATTGAATTAGAAAACAACATGAACGTAAAGCAAAAATGGTTTATTAAACTCTCCGACATAGAGCACTCTTGATCCACCTTATGGTGAGATTCAAGAGATTTTGGTTCTTTTTAAGATTAACAATTATAGAGAAAGATATTACAGTGTAATTAATAAAGTCTAATCTAGCAATTAGTAGCTATAATTAATGAACAACTAGCAATTAGTGGAAATGAAAACTAAGTCTAATCAAAAGAACTAAGCTAAGTGCTTAAAGTTAAAACTACACTAAGAAAACATGAAAAGGAACACAAGACACACTTCCACCAAATAGGAGAAGTAGAAAAGATGAGAGACTTGCTCCCATTTAGCCATTTTTCTTAATTTTTTACAATGATCATTCTGCTCAGCTTCTTCTTGAAATGAGCAGATGGTGAGAAAGGGAGGAAAGATGAGGGAGGTGGTTTAGTCTTTTGCTCTTGCTTGCTCCCTTGTTTGTTTGTAGCCTTTGGGCTCTCCTTCACCTGCCTGAAACTAAAATCTCTAAACATAAACTTGTTATTATGTTAGTTTATAAAAAATAAATTGAAACTAGATCTACAAACTAGATGACAAAAATCTACTCAAACTTTACTCAAAAGGAAGAAGAAAAGATGAGTGAAAAAGGTAAGGAAAGAGAAGTGCAAAAGAGATGAAGAGAGGACAAAAATAAAGTCAAAGAAGGTTGGAAACAGAGGGAGAAAGAGGGCTGCAAACTGAAAAAGAAGGTTGCAAAAAATGATGAAGAAGGCTAAAAGTAAGGCCCAAACGATGGCCACGAAAGAGGGCTAAAAGGGGTTGCAAAAGGTGAAGAAAGAGGACAAAAGAGGGCTGTCCAAAAGGTGAAAAAAAGAGAAAAATTGGACAGCGAAAGATGGGAAGAAATGGCTGCAATAAAAAGACCAAAAATGCTGCAAATTACAAACAGGGCAGCCAACCGGGGCAAAGGCTTGGTGAATGAATGTTCACTTTAGCCCAAACCGTGCCCTAACCCAAGAATATGAAGATTTTATGAATTTTAAAAGATGAATAATGATGAAAGAAAACACTCAAACCTATGGTACTTTGATGGCGTTTGGATTCGTTGAAGCTTTAAAATCTGGAAGTTGCCTTGGGTTCGAGAGGAGAGGATACACCTGAGCTCAAAATCCTACTCGATTTGATGAGATAATCTGCACAATTTCAACTCAACACTTGCAAAAGATGGATTAGATCATGTATGTTTTATCAATAAAAATATAAAAGAGCATATCATATGACTGAATAATCAATACTACTTTTAATTCATAAGAGCAAAACCATGAAAGATTAAGTTGGAATGTCAAATAATCAATCTTATGTGCTTATAGAAGCCTTCTAAAGCATGAACTATTATCCAACCTAAGCAAGAGAAGAAAGAAATTGAAACATTTCACCTCATTCGCCAAGTATTCATCCATATTAACAAACCATGTATGCCTCCAAAGCCTTAAAATTTTATTCCACGGTTGCAAAAGCAACAAGCATTACAGAGTTTGGACAAAGTTTCTGTACACAAAAATCCATCCGAATAGAGCTAAAGGAGCCTCTATTTATACAATGAGAGAGTGTTAAAACCCTAAAACCAAATCACATAACCTGACCGGCTTGGTCACATAACCTAAGATCCAAAACCTAAAGATAAGAGCTGAGAGTGAGGGGAGGCCTCCACCTAGGTAAGGCGCCCCCACTCCAACCCTAACACTGCAAACTGGACCAAAATGGAGCCCACACGTGTGGAAGGCGCCCCTGTTGGAGAGAGGAGGCGTGAGCTTGAGGAGAGGAGTCTGGATGTAGGTAGAACCACATCTAGGTATGGAGGCAACCACAACTAGGTTTGGAGAGGCCACTGTAGGTGTAAACTTCAGTCTTTACCTCAATCAAATCATTAGACCAATGAATGCTCTCCATCTCATCAAATTCGAGAGTTTAGCTGGAGATGACACATCTGCTAACTGAATATAAATTAATTGCTCACTGAATGCTGACTGAAGCTGAGTTATGATAACTCCAATCATCATAAATGCCCGATGAGATGTCATTTAGCCTTTTATTTCACTGAATTTGGATTAATTTGGAGAGTTTTAATTTTCTCCAAAATAATCATTTTTTAATAAAAACTCATTTTTCCCCAAAAATGACATTTTTGAGAAAAAGAGCGTTATGTGTCCGATTGATGATCTAAAAGTTGGATCTGACTGACTAGCTGGTCAAGAATAATTTTTGGCTTAAGGTTAGAGCCTTCAATCACTGAATTCGGGGTCTGAATGACCGACTTATTACAAACGGGATTTTTCCATTTAATTTATGGAAAAATTAATTAAAAAACTTGGAAAATTTAAAAATTTAAAAGAAAAATTTAAAATTTTTTTCTCTGTTCGAAAAAAATTTAAAGGTCCTAATGACTTATGACAGGACCATGCTCTACTCAAATAATGCCTAGTAGGTTTATAACACTCAGTTGGGCTCTAATATCCCCCCAAGGCCCAGAATTCAACATCGGGCATTCCAGCTTTGAAGGAAGCGGGAGAAAACCTTGTCAATTATACTCGGCTATAGGCAAAGCATAATTGTCAAGGGCAAAAAACTCCCTGGAATACCTTATTTGAGATTCTACATCTCAGGAGACCGAACCACTCAAAAATACCCTACTAGCACAGTTTATTACAAACCCCGCGGGGCCATGGTCAAAATTATTCAAACAAAAAACTGGCTAGCCAATTTTGGCTAGACATGAAGACGGATCAATTGATCCACTGGAATCAGACATTGAACATGTCTGTCAACTGGTGAGTCCTTAGATAACCCAACTATGGTACAAAAAGTTGGTAACATCTGGCTCCAACTGTGGGACAGGTACTTGCTTGATCTATTGATAAAAAAGAGTGCTTGAGAATCCAGGAATATTTGGTACCTGCATGTAAACAGAAGTGTCTCAGGTCCATGTATATGATAAAAATATGCCATGATGAAATACCAAAAATATGTTTGCTTTTTTTTTTCTTTTCGAAATAAAGTACATGAAATAAACTTTTCCTTTTTCAGCATATATAAATGAAGTATAATACAGATGCTAATATACAAAAGGAAAGAGCTTTGATACAACATTCTACAAAGATATGATGCATAAAAATATAGTACAGAAAATGTAAAGTACACAAAAATACAACAAGGATCGGTTTAGAAAAGCCCTGGGATGACCCCTTGGTCATCTTGGAGGTTGTTTCGATAAAAGGGCTTCAAGTGTTGGCCATTCATGGGCAGGTTTAATATTTCTCCATCCATGGTGTTAAGGAAAAAAGAATTGGTGTTAGCCGTGTCGCAGATGATAAACGAGCCTTTCCAAAGGCTGTTGAATTTTCCATGCTTCCCAAGCTTCTCCCTTCTCTTATCACATAAGAGAACAGTATCTCCTATTTGGAAAGATCTAGGCCTGGCTGACTTATCAAAGGTGCCCTTCATGCTTTCTTGATGTCCGAGTGATTGATCAAGGGTAGCTCTTCTAGATTCATCCAACTCTATAATTTGATTGATTCTCTGCTCCATTTCTGTCTGTTCTGTGCCATATTCACTTAACATCCTGAAGATCAGAATCTGCATGCTGACCGGAAGGGTGGCTGTGAGTCCATACACCAACTCAAAGGTTGACTTCCCAGTTGAGTTCTTTTTAGTGATCCTATCTGCCCACACATCATACTTAATCTTGCTATCCCATGATCTCTTATTATCCCCACAGTCTTCTTGAGGATAGACATTAAATTTTTATTGGTGGACTCAGCAAGTCCATTGCCCTATGGGTAATAATCAGATGACTGGGATAGGATAATGCCATATTTGAAACATAAGTCATTGAATTTTTTCGGAACTAAAGGCTTTGGCATTATTGGTTGTTATCTTAAGGGGAGTTCCGAATCTGGTGATGATTCTATCCTCGATGAAGTCAATAACAACCTTCTCGGTGGCGGTTTTAGTGGGTATAGCCTCTACCCACTTGGTGAAGTAATCAGTTGCTGTGAGAATCCAGCAAAAACCATTGCTGGAGTTATCCTTGAATTTTCCAATAAAATCAAGCCCCCACTGCTGAAAAGGGGCAAGGACGACAACCGGAGTAAGGGGAAGAGCTGCCAACTTCTGCTTCCCAGTGAAAAGCTGACATTCCTGGCAACACTTGACATGCTTGTGAGCATCCACAAAAATGGTTGGCCAGTAATATCTAGCTCTCAGAATTTTGTGGGCAGTTGTATTTGCTGCATAATGGCCTCCACAAAATCCTGAGTGAAACTTTGCTAATATCTTCTTAGAATCATGTTTGTTGATGCACCTAAGTATGATACCATCTGGGTTCCTCCAACCCAGACCCTCTTGGGTAAGGCAATACCTAGCGGTCTTAAGTCTCAAAGCCCTACGCTTGTGTCCTTTGAGGTGATTAGGGCAGGTGAGATGGAGAAGGAAGAAAATGGTGTCTGAATACCAATGGTTGTCAAGGTTTTGAAGGGCAGGAATCATGGCAGGCTGAGGGATGTCATTTTCTGCAATCATCTCAATGGCTTCTTCGTTCTTTTGAGTAAGCATTCTTGCTAGGCCTTGTCTCTTGATTAATTTAGTGGGCTTTATCTCAAGGTCATATTCCTGAATCCTGGATACCCATGTACCCCTTATTCCTAAACAATCCTTTTGAGAAAGGATATCCTTAACCGCAGTGTGGGGAACATATCCGATAACCTTGGAATACCCGATATAAGTCCTAAAATGTTTTAAGGATTTAACCAAGGCATAAGCCTACTTCTCCATGATGGTATACTTTAATTCGGAATTCTGCAAGGGTCTACTCATGAATGCTATAGGTTGCTCAAACCCTTCGATGTTCTTTTGGAGCAACACACCCACAATAGTGTCTTCAGAAGCGAATGAAAAGATCATGAAATCCTTTGCGTAATCTAGGCTGACTAAGACTGGAGACCTGGTAATGGCATTCTTTATAGCATCAAAGGTTCTCCCTCCTTCAATGGTCCACACAGACTTGGCATTTTTCTTGAGTAAGGCTTGCATGGGTTTCATTAATTTGTCCAAGTTTGGAATGAATCTTCTGATAAAATTTATATGACCATTGAAGCACTGGAGGGCTTTAACATTCTTAGGGAGGGGAATCTTTCTTATGGCCTCTACTCTTTTAGGATCAATTTTGACACCGTCCTTGTTGATGATATGTCCTAATAAGAGTTTTCCCTCTTCTATGCCCAACACCGACTTAGCTGGATTCAAAGAAATGCCGTACTTCCTACATCGCTCGAAAATCTGCCTGAGATGACCGACATGGCTAGATCTTTCCTTCGAAAAAATAGTGAGATCATCTTGATAGATCTCAATGATTTTGCCAATCAACTCCTTGAAAGCATAATCCATGGCCCTTTGGAAAGTAGCTCCTGCGTTTAAAAGGCCAAAGGGCATTCTTAGATATTCAAAAGTGCCCCAAGGAGTTGTAAAAGTGGACTTATGCCTATCCTCCTCTTGAATGACTACTTGATTATAGCCTGAAAAACCATCGAGCATCGACATCATGCTCGATCCAGTGACCCGTTGGAGGAGGGTCTCCATGTTGGGGAGGGGGTAGTTGTCCTTCAGACATGCTATGTTTAGATTTCTGAAATCGATACATATATCCTTATACTCCTGTTCTTTCTTTCTAACTACGACTAAGTTAGAGCACCACGTTGAATGTCTCGTAGGAGCTATTATTCCTGCTGGTAGCATTTTTTCTAACTCCTTTTTAATGATTGGTGCTAACTTAGGATTTATTTGCCTAAGTTTTTGTCTGAAAGGCTTGCCCTTTTGAAATTCTGGCTTCAAGGGAATAGTATGTTGAAATACATCTTCCCTATAAGCTTTGAGTTTGTCATAAGTAAAGGCAAATACATCCCTATACTCTTTGACTAGATTTATGAGGTTGTTCCTTTCTTTTTTCGGAAGTACCTTTTCCAATTTTTATAATTTTAGGTTCTGTTTCCGTTCCAATGTTGACTTCAATGTAATCTCCCGGTTTCATCTGCTCAACATTGTTTTTTCTTCTGTCCTGTCTGTCAAAGACGTTTTCTAAGGCAACTAGACCACGTGGGACAGGATTGTTAAACTGGTCACCTTCTCCATAATATTCTTTGTTTTCTTCTTGATCATTTACTTTAAAGTTTAGGAATTCATCGACATTATGAATGATACTCAAAATTTGCTCATCGTCTTTGAAGACCTGCCAATGTTCAACATTATCAGGTACAGAAGGTCTGAAGTTAATCTCTAAAGGACAATCCCCCTCTAACATCTCATCTGATGGCTGAAGAGTTGACGCTGAAACTGCAAGCTTATCGGAGGCACTATTTTAATATGTAGGGACTGCTTCTATGTTAAGGGAATCAAAGAATTCCATTGTATCCAAGATTGCATTTCTATATTTTATAAGTCTTTGACACTTACATGCAAACTGACCCTTAACTTTTGGACAATTAAGTCTGAGTCCCCTTTAATATTAAGCAACTTGATCCCCATGTCCTTGGCAATCTCAATGCCTAGTAGAAGTGCCTCATATTCCGCCACATTGTTAGTTGCTTCAAATTCCAATCTGAAAGCAAAGTTGAAAACCTTACCCTCTGGTGAAATAAAGACAACACCAACCCCCTTGCCCGTTTTAGAGTAAGCACCATCAAAATTCATTCTCCACAACACACTAAGTTTTTCGGTCTTCATCTCTTCTTGGATGGGTTCCAAGAAGGTGGAGTTGATTTGATAGGAACCATTTTCATCAATGTGGTAAGCATACTCATTCATTGGTCTTTGAGGGTTTTCAACATTGGTGTCTTTTTTCCTTTTCAGAATACAACTTAACAAATGAAAACTCCGATGCTGGTACGGTAGCATAGGTCCAATCCATTTAGATTGATCCTCCCAAAGTGGCACCCCATTTCCTAGAAAGCAGCATACCCCATTTCTCCAGAACATCAATAACCAGGATGTCCATTGTGATCTGGATATCCGAATACTTATCCAATCTAACTAATTAGTTCTCAATCATCCCTTCAACTTTTACCGATCTAGAGTCCATGGCACATACATTCTGGTATGGCCTTGTGGTTCTTAAGTCAAGCTGCTGCATGACTTTTTTGGTCATGATGCTGGAACTAGATCCTGAGTCTAACATACAATTGTGTAGAAGAAGATCACCCATCATCAATGATACGTAAAAAGGGGGATGATCTTCTTTTCTTGGGTCCCTAGTATGTAGAACTATAGGTGGATCGGCAAAGACGTTATTTGAAGTTTGCTCCACGGTATCAGAAAAAAAGTGACTTTTTTAGGGATAAGGAGCTTTAAAGGACTTGAAGGACTTTCTTTAGTTTGAGAATCAACAATACTCGGCAAATCTAGGATTTTCAAAAATCTCTCTCTTTGGCCACGGATTTTACATAATTCAAGGACTGGAACAGGGACTTTTGTATTCGCTAGCCAATTACCTAAGTCAAAACTTAAATCAACAATTTCTTTAGTTTCTACTTCTTTGGGAGGATTAGGAGTTGTTACCTTTGGAATATTCTGTGCAGAGGACCCCTTTCTTTGATAAGTTATTCCCTTGAAGTTCTGAGTGTTGTTGATCTGCTCGGCTGAAGGCATCTCACCATAGTACTGAGTTAAGTTGTCAACTTTCTTTTCATAACGATTGGCCTGTGGCCAATTTCCTATGGGGATGCTAGGGATGTCATTTATGTTGTTGATAAAATCAGGCTCGCTTGTCGACGTATTCAGACCACAACCTTCAGGGTGACCATGCTCCTGAACATAGCACGCATAGTGGCAACCAGATTCCTCATGGAAATCTCTGCATGCTCGGCAAAATGGTTTATACTGCTCAACCATGTTAGCGGCCTCTAGCTGATGGGGAGGCCTTTGCTCATGGTTGGGAGGCTTTCTTTGCCAAGTTGTCTTGGCAGCAGGCTGAGTTTGAGTTCTTTCCATCATTATCACCCTATTTTGAATCTCCTTCAACTGCATTAAGTGTTTCTGTTCTGCTTCCTCCATATTTTTCTTCATCTCTCTTTTCATTTCAATCATTTGTTTTTCATAGGCATCCTTCATAGCTGATAAAGGATCCTTGTCTTTAGCTTCACTAATTTTCAAAGGGGTTGAAGACCTTGAATAACCATGGAGGTTAGATTCATCAGATGACTACATGTTTAGATCAATTTTAATTGCCATTTCCTGAGCTTGGAGCATGTTAGCAGGGTCCTTGTCTCTGATCTGGTACTGCATTTTTCCACTAAGTGCCTCAATGTAATAGACCCGAATGGTTGGTGCAGTTGGGGCATAATCAGTAGGGATGGCTTTTGACAATTCAGTGAACCTAGTATTGAACTCGTCCATTGTTTCCGTATCCTTCTTTTTTATGTTGGTCAGGGACGCAAGTTGATGCCAAGGTTCTTTCTTTTCACCGAACTTGTTGGTGAAAGAGGTTTTGAAAGCAGCTAAAGTATCAAAAGCATTATCTGGTAAATTGGTATACCAGTCGCCGGCCTTTCCATCCAAAGATAGAGCAAATAACTTCATATATACGTCATCATGTTAGCTGACCGGATCACTGACATAAGCATTAATGCACCTAGAAAAGTTCTTGAGGTGCATGGCAGAGGTAGTGGCATCAGTGCCGGTATACATCGGGAGCTTCTCGACAGCTTTGTCTGGAAGCCAGTGGGGTTGACCCGCTATCTGAGAAAAATCAAGCTGAGTAAAATACTGACCCATTATGTCAGAAACAGAGGTATTAGTGTTTTCTGGAAATAAAAGGTGGATGTCTGAAATAGAGTCAGATCCAAGTTTTGCAAGGATCCTCGAGGTCAGGGATGAAATCGAACAAACCTTCAGAGTTTCTTCTAGTAGAATACCTTGAGGTGTTAACTAATAGTGGAGTGGCCAGGTGGACTTAAGTCTAATTTCGGAGAGTGATTGGACTAAAAATCTACCAAAAAAGGGGAAAAAGGTAAAAACTAAAAGAAACAAAGGTCGTCCAGGAACAAAAAGATGTTGTCCGCCGAATGCACACCAGCAACAGAAATCTAATGAAAGTTGTCTCCTCACTTAGGAAAGTGGGAGAGGTGTGACCTTGGGGGAAAGCACAAAGCTAGGTACTGTCACCTACTCCTAGCTCCTCCGTTTAGGCTAACTCTCAATGAAGCCAAGGGGAGTAGTCCCCAACAAAGAGTTTTCTAAGGCTCAATTTGGTTAAAGTGTTTTACTTAGTTGTGGATGCGAATGGGTGTTACTTAGAAGTTTGTTATGATTAGAAGTGTTTGTTTATTATGACAATGACAATTAATCAAAAGCAATCCACGTTGCTAACAAGAAATTACAAAGATAAGCAAAGATTCCAGACTTTCAACTAAACATTCAGAGATAGTAATTTAAAATGCACCACAGACAATTGATCAAGATAGATAATTATTCAAATTTAACCAAGGACCAGTGCCTTATGGAGTCAACAAAATGCGTAAATAAAATGATAAGTCTAGGAATCAAGCTGATGAGAATTAGCTTGTGCGAATGCTCTTGGTAAGTTTTAAAGATTTTACGTGCTCTTAATTAAAGTGTCTGGAAATCCTAACCGGAAATACCTTCAGTGGCTCCATTCGAAGACATGACAGGCCTGTCAAGAATCACAGCTAGGTGTTGAATAACTTAACAAACTGTGTCCAGATTGGGTTGCTCGGCGCCCACACTTGGAATTTGCCCACTACTTGAGTATTTAATCGAGACAACGTCGGTGCGTTGGTTACGATGTAAAAGTTTTAATTAAGTTACTATTGCACGAACTTAACAAGTCCATTCACCGTTCTGAGTACGAGCCCAACCCGAAAGTCGGCAGAGCATACTAGGTGACGGATGATCAACGAAGTTAATTAATTATGGGGAAGTGAGTTGCAAAATTTTATTAAGTCAATTAATTAAACTCTCCGACAGAGAGCGCTCTTGACCTTGTCTTATGACAGAGGTTCAAGAGTCTTATCTGATCTAGATGCCTAATGCAAGGATGATGCAAAACTAATGATGCTCTCCGATAGAGAGTGCTCTTGACTTGTGTTTCTGCAAGTTCAAGAGTCTTACTTATTAATTAATTGAATTAGAAAACAACATGAACGTAAAGCAAAGATGGTTTATTAAACTCTCCGACAGAGAGCACTCTTGATCCACCTTATGGTGAGATTCAAGAGATTTTGGTTCTTTTTAAGATTAATAATTATAGAGAAAGATACTACAGTGTAATTAATAAAGTCTAATCTAGCAATTAGTAGCGATACTTAATGAACAACTAGCAATTAGTGGAAATGAAAACCAAGTCTAATCAAAAGAACTAAGCTAAGTGCTTAAAGTTAAAACTACACTAAGAAAACATGAAAAGGAACACAAGACACACTTCCCCCAAATAGGGGAAGTAGAAAAGATGAGAGACTTGCTCCCACTTAGCCCCTTTTATTAATTTTTTACAATGATCATTATGCTCAGCTTCTTCTTGAAATGAGCAGATAGTGAGAAAGGAAGGAAAGATGAGGGAGGTGTTTTAGTCTTTTGCTCTTGCTTGCTCCCTTGTTTGTTTGTAGCCTTTGAGCTCTCCTTCACCTGCCTGAAACTAAAAGCTCTAAACATAAACTTGTTATGATGTTAGTTTATAAAAAATAAATTGAAACTAGATCTACAAACTAGATGACAAAAATCTACTCAAACTTTACCCAAAAGGAAGAAGAAAAGATGAGTGAAAAAGGTAAGGAAAGAGAAGTGGAAGAGGGATGAAGAGAGGATAAAAAGAAGGTCAAAGAAGGCTGGAAACAAAGGGAGAAAGAGGGCTGCAAACTGAAGAAAGAAGGCTGCAAAAAATGATGAAGAAGGATGAAAGTAAGGCCCAAAAGATGGCCACGAAAGAGGGCTAAAAGGGGCCGTAAAAGGTGAAGAAAGAGGACAAAAGAGGGCTGTCCAAAAGGTGAAAAAAAAAAGAAAAAGTGGACAGCAAAAGATGGGAAGAAATGGCTGCAATAAAAAGACCAAAAAGGCTGCAAATTACAAACAGGGCAGCCAACCGGGGCAAAGGCTTGGTGAATGAATGTTCACTTTAGCCCAAACCGTGCCCTAACCCAAGAATATGAAGATTTTATGAATTATAAAAGATGAATAATGATCAAAGTAAACACTCAAACATGTGGTACTTTAATGGCGTTTGGATTTGTTGAAGCTTGAAAATCCAGAAGTTGCCTTGGCTTCGAGAGGAGAGGATGCACTTGAGCTCAAACTCCTACTCGATTTGATGAGATAATCTGCACAATTTCAACTCAACACTTGCAAAAGATGGATTAGATCATGTATGTTTTATCAATAAAAATATAAAAGAGCATATCATATAACTAAATAATCAATACTACTTTTAATTCATAAGAGCAAAACCATAAAAGATTAAGTTGGAACGTTAAATAATCAATCTTACGTGCTTATAGAAGCTTTCTAAAGCATGAACTATTATCCAACCTAAGCAAGAAAAGAAAGAAATTGAAACAAGTCACCTCATTCGCCAAGTATTCATCCACATTAACAAACCATGTATGCCTCCAAAGCGTTAAAATTTTATTCCACGGTTGCAAAAGCAACAAGCATTACAGAGTTTGGACAGAGTTTCTCTACACAAAAATCCATCCGAATAGAGCTAAAGGAGTCTCTATTTATACAATGAGAGAGTGCTAAAACCCTAAAACCAAATCACATAACCTGACCGACTTGGTCACATAACCTGAGATCCAAAACCTAAAGATAAGAGCTGGGAGTGAGGGGAGGCCTCCACCTAGGCAAGGCGCCCCTACTCCAACCCTAACACTGCAAACCGGACCAAAATGGAGCCCACACATGTGGAAGGCGCCCCTGTTGGAGAGAGGAGGCGTGAGCTTGAGGAGAGGCGTTTGGATGTAGGTAGAACCACATCTAGGTATGGAGGCAACCACAGCTAGGTTTGGAGAGGCCACTGCAGGTGTAAACTTCAGTCTTTACCTCGATCAAATCATCAGACCAATGAATCCTCTCCATCTCATCAAATTCGGAAGTTTAGCTGGAGATGACACATCTGCTAACTGAATATAAATTAATTGCTCTCTGAATGTTGACTGAAGCTGAGTTATGATAACTCCAATCATCATAAATGCCTGATGAGATGTCATTTAGCCTTTTATTTTGCTAAATTTGGATTAATTTGGAGAGTTTTAATTTTCTCCAAAATAATCATTTTTTAATAAAAACTCATTTTTTCCCCAAAAATGACTTTTTTGAAAAAAAGAGCGTTATGTGTCCAATTGATGATCTGAAAGTTGGACTTGACTGGCTGGCTGGTCAAGAATGATTTTTGGCTTAAGGTTAGAGCCTTCAATCACTGAATTCGGGGTCCGGATGACCGACTTATTACAAACAGGATTTTTCCATTTAATTTATGGAAAAATTAATGAAAAAACTTAAGGAAAATTAAAAAAAAATTAAAATTTTTTTTCCCCGTTCAAAAAATATTTTTTCGAAAAAAATTTAAAGGTCCTAATGACTTATGACAAGACCATGCTCTACTCAAGTAATGCCCAGTAGGTTTATAACATTCAGTTGGGCTCTAATAACCCCCCACGACCCAGAATTCAACATCGGGCATTCCAACTTTGGAGGAAGCGGGAGAAAACCTCGTCAATTATACTCGGCTATAGGCAAAGCATAATTGTCAAGGGAAAAACACTCCCTGGAATGCCTTATTTGAGATTCTACATCTTAGGAGACCGAACCACTCAAAAATACCCTACTAGCACATTTTATTACAAACCCCGCGGGGCCATGGTCAAAATTATTCAAACAAATAACTGGCTAGGCAATATTGGCTAGACATGAAGACGAATTAACTGATACACTGGAATCAGACCTTGAACATGTCTGTCAACCGACGGCTCCTCAAGTAACCCAACTATGGTACAAAAAGTTGGTAACAGGCTAGTAGGTAAAAATTTCAAAAAAGAAATTATAAATAGTAAAAAATTCATATTTTCACCATACCATTTTGTTTTTACCACATTGCATTCGGAGCCATTTTGGACCACCAACTTCAATCGTCAATTCCGGGAGCTAGGAGCAACAAAATCGCAGACCGTCAGGGCCACGTAAATCCTCATCCCATCCCTCATCTTTTCTATGTATTTATTTTGAATTTCCATGGTGTAATTTTTAGTTTAGAGCCACCTAAAAAAGGATATCCTAGCCCACACGAGTCACAAGCCATCGGGTCGCGTATAGGGTCGGGTATACACGAACAAAGAAAAGCTTGCCCGTGTATACAAAGCGACTTTCACCAAAAGAGGATGTGTAGAAGAGCACGGATGTCCAAATTAGAGGAAAAATCTCATCAAAATGCATGTTTGTTTTGCAGGATGGTGCTAGAATGGAGGGAGAGTGAACTGTGGATAGGGCAGTCCAGTGTGATGTAAATGTTCAACAAGCTTTAAGGGGATGTGGATTGTATAAGTTTTGGCAACTTGGGAGCTTGAGAACCCAACCAAGGCTTCTACAGATGCTTGTTAAATATTGGGGTCCAGACACAAAGGTTTTTCAGCTAGATGGGATGCCCATGAGACTCGAAGTAGAAGACATCTATTTCATTACTGGACTATCCCGCTAAGGCGAGGTAGTCAAGTTGAGGGGTCATGGAGTGGGAGGTGGGCTCACCATTGAGGAGTATATAGTTGTGTACGGTCTTCCAGATACTGAAAAGATTGGAAGTCAGGTTCTTGTGAACTCCATCCAAAGCCTTGGTCTGAAGGTTATAGTACAGGTACTAACCAGGATAGAAAGGTTGGCATCATTCCATCAATCCTCTAGGCCTCTCATGTTTTATGCAGTAGAGTATATGAGACCCACAGTATATGATTGAGCACATCGTTGTTGAACAATATGAAACAACAGTTGACTAATTGTAAAATGGGCAAAACAAGGAATTTTGGGTTAGCTAGCATACTTAGCACTTTCTTTTTCGAGCAAGTACCGAGCCTTAGCCCAAGAGTTCAGGTTCCTCCACATGGTCTACGAGATCCATCCCAAACTCGTTGGGCGGAGCTGATGCGGCAGTTAGGGGGAGGTAGGACACCCACTCCATTCCCACCATACTTCTACCATTGGTGGCAGTGACAGATCGTGGTCGTTGATGACTATCCCTATGCAGGGATCGACTTCCACAGAGACCCATACATGCCATTACCACCGGGTGCCGCATACGATGACACAGGTAACAATCCCTAATGTATTTTATTTTTTTGAAGTATTTGCTTTTTTTGTATTTTTAATATAATGGAATCAAAAACATTTTTTGGTGGTATCACGTACTAACATTGATCATGCATGTGTAGATGTGTGTCCTAGGCGGTCGAATGGTTTCCCCTGACATTATCAGAAGGGGCAAGGGGATAACATAATAGGTGCAGATGCGGAGCATACGCTCCAAAGCATACATACCAACTTCGTCGAAATGACACACAAGGTGCCTATGGTGCAAGTCAAGGACTTGGTTGAGGCAATGTAGAGACATGTGGTAGGAGTGCCCTATATGTGGGTTCGACTATTTCGGCGGTTGGAAAATGTTGTTGTTTGTTTACATGACCATCACCCTAATCCACAGACATAGAGGCCTAGATAGACATTTTGTACCGACTGCATAGTGTTTTTTGGTGGCTTAAAGCCCCAATTTTGTATCATGATCATTTGTACTGAAATACCATTTTGGACTATATTCAGAAATAAAAAAACTTATAGTGATCAGCTTAATGTATTTACATGTGTGTTTAAATGTGACTGAAATGTGTATGCTTTGTTATTGATGTAACAAATGCCAGTCTAATATGTAATTTGCATAAGAATTGGCAGTATGATTGTAGATCCTAGGAATATGAATGTATGTTGTGTTCAAATTCGTTCTAACAATATTACCTGTAAGAACCTTCACAATAAAGTCGGATCCCTGATACAATACCAACCATTTAACTATGATACAACTAACTGCGATTCAAGGCATACTTCAAGAGATAAGATACCATTAGAGATGGCATCACGTAGGAGTTCAATCACGGCAATATACTCAGCAACATTGTTCGAAGATGGTCAGAGACACACACCTCCCAAAGACACTACTTGACCCTCAAACGTATAAATGACCCAAGTAGCCAAAGCTAAGTTCTGGGTATGGCGGCTGGCACTGTCAGCGTATCCTACATATCCCGAAGACTCCATCGACATCTGCCATACAAAAAGGAAGCAGGTCAACAAACCGAATCACTACAAGGGAACCAAAAGTAAACCTATGCAACTGTACAATAATATATAAAGCATCAACCTCAAGTGAGAATTAGGCATAGTATTTTTTAAGATAGAGCCCATTTCTGAGCTCCACCAAGGTTGTCCCTTCATAATCCTCTAGTTCGTAGGCGCCCTTCTCTAAGACTCGTTTAACTACGTAAGGCCCATGCAACATGGGGTTGAACTTTCCCGCCCCTAACAGTTCACTAGCTTGGTCATATAAAAGAACCAAGTCACCTTCACTAAATCTTTGGGGACGGACATACTTATCATACTGACCCTTTATGCGACGTTTATTGATTTGAAGAGCCACTAAGGCATCTTGATGTTGCTAATCAAGGTGTTCTAAGTGGACCAGACGTTCTTCCAACTCAAAAGTCTCTGGTAAGAGCTCTACGGCTAGTTTCAAAGAGGGAATTTCACATTCAATCGGCAATATCGACTCCACCCCATGTACTAGTTGATATGGAGAAAAATCAATGACAGTCTTAACAGTGGTTCGGTATGCCCACAAAACAGGGTAAAGCATAATATGCCAATTAGTCTTGCTTTGTGCAATGGTTCTTTGCAAAATGGACTTAAGGGATTTATTTACAGCTTCAACCTGTCCATTCGCTTGAGGAGAATAAGAAAAGGAGTACTCTTGCTTATATCCCAATTTCAGAGATAATTCATCCATCATCCTATTTTGAAAGTACCTACCATGGTCAATGACAAGCTTGTTATCACCAAACTTGTAGTTGCCTCTATGAGGTGGAACCAAGATCGCCTCGACTCCCAAATGGATGGCTAATCGAGGCAATCTTCACTTGATGTTATATTAGCCCAAGACAACAATGGGGGAGACCCAGATCTACTCCTGACAGGAGAGATCAAACCCAAACACCAGATCAGATCAAATGGACATGAAGTACGTAAGGTGTAAGTTAGAGGAAACGCTTGATCTATGCATGACGTCACTAGGTGAACTAGGGCATTGGATCAGCATTTATGAGATGTGAAATTTGATCCAAGTTCAAGATACAAGTGATCTATAAGCCCAATACTAGATCCGGGATCAAGGTACCAGCAAAAGATGAAGATATTCGTTTCCTTGGGAAACATGACCAATGCAAGGAGGGAGAACAAGATTGGGGCTATCTAGTATCATGGGATAGACTCAAAAGAAGGTATGACATTGCCAAAGCACCCGAGCCACAAGGAAAAGGTCAAATCGCAAGAGAAAGAGGCAAAAAGAAGGGTAGAGATAGGGTTTGGAGAATAGTGCCTTGGGATTTGGGCCCAATGGAGTCACTTTTAGCCCAACGTTGGGGAAGACCCACATAGGGTCTGACCCGATCTACAAAACCCAAAAATGGTTTACCCTGAGATCAAATAGTTTGATTTATAATACTTTTTTATTTTTAATATTTAGGGTTTTAACATGAAAATGAAGATGTCAATGGATTGAGATCTAGAAAAAGAAAGACTAACCTGTAGATCTTACCTGGATAAGCTTGTAGATGCCTTGATGATGATGATATATGTCGTCCCGATCAATTTGAGAAGATTTGAAGGAGCTTCTATGTAAAACGATTTGCCCAAGGAAGCCACTGAGCCCTCTCTCTTGCACAACAAACATCAACCATATCAGATTTGCTGCGTCATGAAAAAAGAACAAATGCTTCAGAAAAATAGCAAGATGAAATCATAGATCGCATTGATACTACTGAAAACCCCCTGATACAAAACGCATCCAAGCTAGGCGAGTTGAGAGACCCCTGCAACAACGCCCAAGTTGAAGTCGCCCTCCTATAGACAAGACAATGTTTCCCAAAAATATATAGATCTCACAAAAAATACCCAAATGCTAGGAAGCAATAGATTTTTCAATCACCATCTAAGAACACCAGATGCAAAGGAGATCCAAAAAATTTCCACAAGAATAGTTTTCTATTATCCAGATCCAAGAGCCAAAGTCCCTTTACAAATGAGAAGCTCTCTCCTTTAAATAGGAATGAGAGAACCAAAATCATAACCACTTTTCAAATGGGTGGCTAAGATTAAAAGATTACAATGTTCTAATCAACGGTTGAGATGAACTCAACATAGAGTACATTGATCAATACAATAATATAATATAAAAATGGACCAAATCACCCTAGGAGAGGGGATCCCACTCAAATAAAAATAAATGAAGCTCATGGTGGAGTTAACTAACTCCCCTAGGATGTCCTCGTGGCACAATAAAAATAATATAATTTTTTATCTGCAAAATAGTGCGTCTTTGAGGAAATCGTGAGCCTCCAAAAGCTCCAGAAAATAATAAAATATGCCTAAAACATGGATGTGGGCCCATCTGAGTGCTGCAACTGCTAGAGAAGAAGTGGAAGACGTCACACTCATCATCAGAACTCATCCCATGCCATTTCGTTGCCTCAGTAGCCCAAATCGAATTCTTCAGTAGCCATTTTAATTATTTTTTATTTGCCTCGGGAAATGTGATATGCCCAAAACTGCCTCCTAGGGTTCCTGCGTTATCCAACTGAGCCCACCAGGCTCTCTGGGAGGGGGGTAATATGGTAGAAGCAAGTGGCTGGACCACCCCCTCCTCATATAGCATCCTAGGACATCCAAGAAAATCATCCCTGCTCAAACATGCCATCCAATATGGCAAAACTGTACCAAAAAGGTACACTAAGCCAAATCATCCCTACAACTACCCGAAACTGAAAGCAAGTTGTCTCATTGGACTCAAGGAGTCCAAATCCATCTAAGGTACATACTCATACACCCTATATGTTTCTGCATGATCATCTACAATATCCAATATACCCAAATAGACAAAATAATAATCTGTAAATGACCATATAATATAACCCAGGTTGACATCCATCTGCTGCAAGTGTTCAAAAGTTTAAGACATGCTCTACAAATCATTCAAATAACACTTATAACAAGTAGCAATCATTTGACTTGCGATCTATCAACCAAACATATAGGGTTTCATTTATTTATTATAACTCCGACCAGACTTTCAAGACCATACTCACTTCACAGTTGTAATCAATTTGCTAGTGAAGGGTGAAGGCTATAATTCACAAGGCTAGGCCGAAAGGGTGACTACCAACTTGACACTGTGATACTTCGGATATGGAAAGGGAATACTCACTCTAGCATATGCAAGACAAGCAATAACACAGGGGATGGCAGTGTCTCACAAATGGATAAGCTACTTTCAAAGGTGCTTGTTATCACATATATAGTAGCCAGGCTACCATATTCTATTTTTTAGACACAGTACTTTTTTCAGCCAGATCTCTTACATATGAGATGCTGAGATGAGTAGTTTTGCCGGATCATTATTATATTTGTGGACTATTGTACTCTCCCATGTCAAGACAGAGTCTCAGGACACTCAGATTTGAGGACTGATGTAGCCATTTAGTCATTACAAAGCAGTTATTGATGCCCAGATGTATATCAGTGCTTTCTCATTAGACAGATGATGTTTCAAATGGATTATATGCATGATTATGACTCAGCTTCTTATATTGTGTTATGGTTATCATTGCTCTTATACTCATCTTTGTGACATGTATTAACATGTAGTGTCATTATCTGGCGGTCATAATTATATGGACTTGGGTGTATTTTGTATTATGTATGGATGTCCCTACTTAAACTTGGAAGTTCCTGATCTATACTCATTGGTTTTACCCTCCTTAAGGAGAATAGAGGTAATCATTCCCACCATTGTTTCGGCTTGCTAGTGTTGGCTTCATCATTCATTGTCTCCGCCCATCCATTACCTTCCAGTTTAGTTTTCACTTCGACTGACTTCTTGACTTATGGCATGGAGGACCTTTTTCCCTGCTAGAACCTTTGTTGGACAAGCCTCCCTGTTTATATTGTCTCGGCTCTAAGTTGGTGATAGAACTTGCCTTTGGTGAGTTGGATTGTATGCCTAAATCATTCTGGTCGGTTGTCCCGATATTTGGCACTGTGCAGAACTCCCCCTGGTCACTTGAGATGTTGTTGGCTAAAATTAAAAGCTCATGTACTACTTGTATTGGAAAATGTTATGTATGCGCCCATAGAAAATGAAAATGCTAAACTGTGTTTCTTAACATATGTAAAGAGGGCAAGAGCAATGAAATGCTAAAATACCCCTTGAAGGGTTATTATCACCCGCCTTGTAGTTGCCTGTGTGAGGTGGATCCAAGATGGATGGTAGAGGGGCAAGCAACTAAGGGGTGGAACCACGACTGCCTAGGCTCCCAAATGTATGGTTGTCACGCCAATCAAGGCAGCCTTCACTTTATGTTATCCTGGTCCAAGACAACAATGGGGGAGACCCAGATTTGCTCCCGACAGGAGAGATTGGACCAAGACACTAGAAAAAGATCAGATGGGGTTTCAGGATACTTAAGGTGCAAGGTGAATGGAAACCCTAGCTCTAGGGTTTAGGTACTAGCAATTGGTGAAGATGACCACTGTCTTGGGAAACGTGGCTGTGATAGGGTGAGCAAGAACAGAGTTGGGACTGTCTTGTACCAAGGAGATAGATTTAGTGAAAGATAGTTGACTTGAGCTATCAATGAGTGTTGGCAAAGGAAATGGGAGGAGAGCTTAAGGATAGCGCTAGCTAGGAAATCAGTGTGTTGTGTGTATTGGACAATGGAGTCAGCAACAACCCAACATTTCAGTGAACCCACCTGGGATACACGTTGATCTATGAACCCAGAAAATAGTTAGTCCGAAAAAGCTAAGGTACAAGAAAATCAGCTCAATGGAAGGCTAGCGCTAGGGCTTGGAAAGACAGATTTGCAATTCTAGGGTCACCTGGAGGCTAATAGCTCAACGTTGAAGGAGAAATGAGGTTAGGGTGACCTGATCTACAAGCCCAAATCAGAAAATCAGCAGAAAAATCAAATCTAGACACTATCCAATGAGCACTTGCAAAAACTATCAAAAACTTTTAAAATCTACCAAGAGCACTTGCAAAACCTAATACTCACTAGCTTGATTCCTAGACTTTATTTCACGCATTTATTTGACTCCATAAGGCACTGGTCCTTTGTTATATTTGATTAATTTTCTATCTTGATCAACTGTCTATGGGCCATTTCAATTTATTATATTTGAATGCTTAAGTTATAAGTTTGGAATCTTTGCTTATCTGTGTGATCTCTTGTTAGCAACATGGATTGCTTTGATTAATCATCATCCTGCTAATATTAATCATTTTAAATCATAGTAACTCCTAAACAACACCCATCCGCATCCAAAAACATCTAAAAATTAACTTAAAACATTGAGCCATAGAAAACTCTTTGTTAGAGACTACCCCCCTTGGCTTCGTTAAGAGTTAGCCTAACCGGAGGAGCTAGGAGTAGGTGACAGTACCTAGCTCTGTGCTTGCCCCCAAGGTCACACGTCTCCCACTTTCTCAAGTGAGGAGACAGCTTTCGGAAGATTTCTGCTGCTGGTGTGCAATCGGCGGACAACATCTTTTGGCGCCGTTGCCGGGGACAAATCTTTTTGTTCCTGGATGACCTTTGTTTCTTTTAGTTTTTTACCTTTTTATCCTTTTTGGTAGATTTTTAGTCCAATCATTCTCTGAAATTAGACTCAAGTCTACCTGGCGTCTCCACTGTAAGTTAACACCTCAAGGTATTCTACTAGAAGAAACTCTGTAGGTTTGGTCGATTTCATCCCTGACCCCGAAAAGGTCTTAAGGAGGAGATTAAACAAACTATCTTCTTGCAGGATCCTTGCAGAACTTGGATCTGAGTCTGTTTCAGACATCCACATTTTATTTCCTGAAAACACTAATACCACTGTTTCTGACATAATGGGCGAGTATTTTACTCAGCTTGACTTTTCTCAGATAGCAGGTCAACCCCACCGTCTTCCAAACAAAGCTGTTGAGAAGCTCCCGATGTATATAGGCACTGATGCCATTACCTCCGCCATGCACCTCAGGAACTTTTCTAGATGTATCAACGCTTATGTCAATGATCCGGTCAACCAACATGATGACGTGTATATGAAGTTATTTGCTCTATCTCTGGATGGAAAGGCCGGCGACTGGTATAGCAATTTACCAGACAACTCCTTTTCTACACTTGAAGCTTTCAAGACTGCCTTCACTAACAGGTTTGGTGAAAAGAAGGAACCTAGGCATCAACTAGCTTCTTTAACAAACATAAATAAGAAGGAGAATGAGACTATGGATGAGTTCAACCAAATATTCACAGAACTATCCAATGCCATTCCTGCCATTTATAAACCACCTGCACCATCTATCTTGCTTTATTACATTGAAGCACTTAGTGGGAAGATGCAATATCAGATCAGGGATAAAGAACCCACTACTCTTCTAAATGCACAAGAAATCGCAGTCAAAATAGACAGAAATATGCAGTCTTCAAGTGAATCCAACCTTACTGGTTATTCAAAGTCCTCGACTCTGTTAAAGTCAAATGAGCATAAAGAAGATGATTCCTACAGAAAAGAAATGATGGAAATGAAGGAAAGACTTGGAAGAATAGAAGATGAACATCTAGCTCAAATGAAAGAGATGCAGAACAAGGTCATTAGTATGGAAAGAGCACAATCACAACCTGTCCTAAGAACATTTCCTCCAAAAGTAAATTGGCAAAGAAAGGCACCCAACCATGAACATAGGCCTCCTCATCAGCTAGAGTCTGCTAACATGGTTGAGCAGTATAAGCCATTTTGTAGGGCATGTAAAGACCTTCATGAAGAATTTTCTTGTTATTATGCATGATATGCTCAGGAGCATGGTTTTCCAGAGGGTTGTGGTCCTAAAGCATCATCAAGCGAACCTGAGTACATAAACTAGGTAGATGACATGCATGATATTTTCGAAGAAAGTTGGAGAGAGACAAAACAATATTCAAGAGAGCCTGAATACATTAACACAGTTAGACAGCTCCATCCTGTCACCATAGAAACCCAGGGTCAAGTTGAAGATTATATTCAACAATTGGATGATCTCACTAAAACATTTAGCACTAATCCTACTAATGAGCATAATGATGATAGTTTGGAAGGCTTACTACCTTGTGACCTTTTTTCTAAAGAAGATGACTATGATCATGAGGAGGGATATAGAATCAGATGTGATACAAGTGAGGAAGAATCCCTTACATCTGGGACGGATGATAACTTTGAGATTTCAATTAAAAATCCAATTTTAGAAGTCTCATGTGATGAGATTCCTCCACGCACTCCACTGAATGACGAATATTTGGAAAGTTGGGTCCCCTGTGATATCTTTGAAACCCAGCTTTTTGAAGAAGATGGTTTTGAGCAAAATGAGAAGTGCAGACATGGACTTGATACCAGTGATGAGGCATCTCTCATATCCGACATAGATGGTGATGATGACTATTGGACTTTTATTGAAAATCCAACCTATGATACCTTTGAGAATATTTTTGAGAATCTCATCTATGATATGTCCAGCAAGGGGAGTTGTTCTTCTGAGACTTATGAAAGTTATAAGGAAGAGCAGTCAGAGTTTTTATATGATCAGTCAGAACTATATCTAAGGATCGATAATAAGGATTTGAAAAAGCAGTGCGGTGAAGAATCAGATGGGATACAACTAGTTGAAGTTTTTTCTCAGCCATCGTCTTCACGTATAGATGTTTCTTATGTTTTGAAGCACCTTGGGGCTTATACAACGAGTTATTATTTGATAAGCCTTGATGATCAGCATGATGGAGTAGTCGACCTACCGCATTATCCCGATTTGTATATCAACGCTATCTAGTCATGGATAAAAGCAGCCTGCGTGAGCATCTGTCAGTTTGGGAAGAAGTTTGACGACATTATTCATGCCTATGATTCCCCATCCAGCCCGCCCATTTTGGATCACCACGCAGGTGCATTTTCTGGAAATTATGTCCTTACTTTGGCTGGTAACCAAAGACAAGGCAAAACCTTTTTATATAAATAAAATGCTTAGGTGGCTACACTGGATTTATGATTACACCTAACCTTTTTTGTATCATGCTTAGAGTAGGAAAAAAAGCTCCTTAAAGTGAGCATTTACTTTAGCATTTTCTTTTTGTACTTAGAAATAAATAAAAATTTCAGTTAAGTTTTGTCATTTCTTTGAATAAAGTAACTTTTGGATCATTGGCTCGTTTTCATAAAACTTGTGCTACTAAGGTTTTCTTGTCAAGTTAAGATGTTTTTACAAGATATGGAAACCAGAGATTCTGGGATTCTCGTATGCTCTCCTTGCATAAGAGATTAGATCGAGCACACGTCCCACAGTTGGAGCCAGATGTCATCCACTAATTTTGCAATTAGTTGGATTACCTGAGGAGCCGTCGGTTGACAGACTTGTTCAAAGTCTGATTCCAGTGTATCAGTTGATCCGTCTGCATGTCTAGCCAATATTGACTAGCCACTTTTTTATTTTAATAGTTTTGACCATGGCCCCACGGGGTTTGTAATAAAATGTGCTAGTAGGGTATTTTTGATTGGTTCGGTCTCCTGAGACGTAGGATCTCAAGTAAGGTATTCCAGGGAGTTTTTTACCCCTGACAATTATGCTTTGCCTTCAGCTGAGTATAATTGACGAGGTTTTCTCTCGCTTCCTCCAAAGCTGGAATGCTCGATGTTGAATTCTGGGCCTTGGGGAGTTATTAGAGCCCAACTGAGTGTTATAAACTTACTAGACATTATTTAGGTAGATCATGGTCATGTCCTAAGTCATCTGGACATATAAAAAAAATTCGAAAAAATATTTTTCGAACAGTAAAAAATTATTTTTTAAATTTTTAATTTTTAATTACTTTTCCTAAATTTTTTGGGTTAATTTTTCCATAAATTAAATGGAAAAAAACCCGTTCGTGATCCAGACTCAGAATTCAGTGATTGAAGGCTCTAACCTTAAGCCAAAAGTCATTCTTGATTAGCCAGCCAGTCAGAGCCAACTTTCAGATCAGCAATTGGACACATAATGCTTTTTTACTCAAAAAAATCAGTTTTGAGTAAAAAAATTGATTTTTAGTAAAAAAATGTTTTTTATTAAAAAAATGATTATTTTGGAGAAAACTAAAACTCTCCAAATTAATCCAAATTCAGTAAAATAAAAGGCTAAATGACATCTCATGGAACACTTATGATGATTGGAGTTATCATAACTCAGCTTCAGTCATCATTAAGAGAGCAATTAATTTATTATCAGTTATTAGACATGTCATCTCCAGTTAAAGATGAGATGGAGAGCTCTCATTGGTCCGGTGATTTGATCGAGGTGAATACTGAAGCTTCCACCATCAGTGGGCTTCCCAAACCTAGCTTAGGCTCCTGCCAGACCTAAAGGATGAGCTTACCTACATCCAAACTCACACGTGTGGCCTCATCCTTGGCTTGTTTTCAGTGCACAGGTTTGGAGTGGGGGCGCCTTGCCTGGGTGGAGGCCTCCCCTCACTCCCGGTTCTCCGGTTTAGGTCTGGGCTTTTTGTTAGGTGGTTAAGCTGGTTAGAGTTGGTTTTTTTGTTTTAGGGTTTTAGCACTCTCTCATTTGTTAAAAAGAGGCTTTTTCAGCTCTATTATCATGGACTTTTGGGCATAGAAACTCTGCAAAAAATTGTAATCATTATATTATTGAATCAAGTTTTTCGACTTTGGAGGTCTACAGGATTGTCTCTTCATTGGTGGATGTGTTGTATGAGGTGATCTCTTTCCATGCTTTCAATTTGTTATTTATGTGTTGAATCAAACAACTAGCTTTAGAAGTCTATTATTAGAACATAAGATTTACCATTTGCTGCTGTCAAGTTGGTTTATTATGCAAAGTTTATCATAATCTAGATGGGTACAAATATTCAGTTATATGAAGTATTGATCTTGATTTGCATATTCCTAGCATACTAGTTTTTATTGTTTTGATCTCACTGGGTATCAAGTCGGATTGTCTTTATAGATCTCGCCATTTGTGAAAGAGTGCGAGCTCAGCTGCATCAAATTCATCTCCATCATCATAAGAACCTTCTAACATTGTTGACTTTCAGGACCTACAGAGAGTTTGGCTTTTTCCAAGAGGAAAAAACAAGGAGATCTTCCTCCAAAGTTCCATCTCAAATTCTTTCATAAATTTAAATACTTCTTGGTTACCGAACTTCCTTCCTCTAGTTCTCTCTTTGCTCCTTGACTTCTTTTGTTTCCTTGCTTGCTAGCCCCTTTTCTCCTTGACTTGTTTGCCTTTTCTCACTTTTTCTTCATTGCTGCCCCGTTTTTTCTCTCTTTTGCCATCCCTTTTTTCCATTTTGGACAGCCCTAGTGTGCCCTAGCTTTCTTCCCTTGTTTGCCTCTTTTTGCCCTAGTTTTTGGGCTTCCTTTAACCTTGTTTTTTGTCATTTCTTTTACTTTTTGTTCACTGCTCGTTTTGCGCTTTTTATGACAGCCACTTATTTCATAGTTTTATGTCCCATTTTGCACTTTTTATGACAGCCACTTATTTCATTGTTCGCTGTCCTGTTTTCTTCAATTTTGTTCATCTTTTAACTTCTTAGTTCGCTGTCCTATTCCTCCATTTTCTTGTTTTTGACTTCCTCTTTGCCTTCCCTCTTTCTTCCCCTCCGCTTCCTTTTATTTCAGCCTTCTTTTGCCTTGTTCTTTTGCTCTCATTCAAACTTCTTCTTTTCCCTTTTGGCAAGTTTCAAGAAAAGCTCCGAGTAAAAGTAAATCACTCTCTTTTTTACGCAAGTTGCAATAATAATAGAGTTGTATACTTTCCTTTGAAACTCCTTTCAAGGATTAAATTCCTAAAGGCAATTTGGATAATTTTAATAAAGCATCTGTTGTTTGAGTGGGGTTTTTAAGTCCCCACTCCCATCCTCCCCCATTTGGGGAAGATTGTGTTGAGTCCATCTTTTACATGCTTAGATTAGATGTGATTGTTTTCATCATAATTTGCATCTTATGCTTAGAATATTAATTGTTAATCCATCACTTCTAATTCATTAATTAATTTGATTACTCTTTTAAATTGTTTATCTTTCTAAGTAAATCAACTGCTTAAATCTCTTGAATCACACCATAAGGTGGATTAAGAGTGCTCTCTGTCGGAGAGTTTAATAAGTCATCTTTGTTTTTTATTCACATTGTTTAATCAATTAACTCTTAAGTAAGACTCTTGAACTTGCAAAAACACAAGTCAAGAGCACTCTCTATCGGAGAACATCCTAGGTTTGCATAATCCTTGCATTAGTCTCATCTAGATTAGCTAAGTCTCTTGAACCACTGTCATAAGACAAAGTCAAGAGCGCTCTCTGTCAGAGAGTCTTAATTAATCAACTTAATAAAACCTTCAACACACACACCCTTTTTAATTAATTAACTCCCTCCCCTCCTTGCTGGAGTATGCTCTGACCAATCCCAGATTGGAATACCCAGAAACAACACTTGATCTTTAAACCCTACAAGAGTAATTTAATAATACTTAAACACCCCTAACCAATGCACCGGCGTTGTAGGGATTCTTCCAAAGTCCTTCCTAGTAGAGGCGTCGAAACCTCCCGCTGTCTTAGATTCTCAGCTAGCTGGTCAATCTTGGCGATACCAGCCTGGGATACTGGCCGGGCCCGACATGTCTTCAACGGAGGGAACTTAGAAGAGTCTCTCGGCTTTGACAAACACTCTAAGCAAGACCACTATCAAAAACTTTTAAAATCTACCAAGAGCACTTGCAAAACCTAATACTCACTAGCTTGATTCCTAGACTTTATTTCACGCATTTATTTGACTCCATAAGGCACTGGTCCTTTGTTATATTTGATTAATTGTCTATCTTGATCAACTGTCTATGGGCCATTTCAATTGATTATATTTGAATGCTTAAGTTATAAATTTGGAATCTTTGATTATCTGTGTGATCTCTTGTTAGCAACGTGGATCGCTTTGATTAATCATCATCCCCCTAATATTAATCATTTTAAATCATAGTAACTCCTAAACAACACCCATCCGCATCCAAAAACATCTAAAAATTAACTTAAAACATTGAGCCATAGAAAACTCTTTGTTAGGGACTACCCCCTTGGTTTCGTTAGGAGTTAGCCTAAACATTGGAGCC